>CM076662.1:11434677-11571664 GCA_038496675.1 Rachycentron canadum
ATATATATATATAATTTTTTATTTTATTGAACAGAAAAAGGCCTATGGCTTGTAAATAACTCTTTATTCTCTCATTGAACACCTGCAATGGGCGATAAGTATCAGGGCTGTAGTGGTTGGTGTTGGTATAATATATTATTATTAGTGGTAATTCCATTAAATAAATATGAATCTGAACTTTTGGCACACAGGCTAATCTGATGATGCCGTTTTTCTGTATCTAAAACTAGAAGCCAGTGATTCACTAGACTCATAATTGACTGCTAACAAGCTCAGCTCAGATTGAAGAATATTTCAATCGTGGATTATATCCTAGTTACAAGATGTTAATGTTTTTGCTTCAGAAGGTTGTATTGGTGTTGTAAATTACACAAAATCTAAAAGTTTTTTTTTCTGTAAAAAATTTTTTTTTTTTTTTTTTTAACTGAAAGTTGGTCTGCATATTACATTGGCACTTATAAGAGACCGTCGGGTATAGTTAAGAGGATGCATATTTCATACATAAAACAGGAACTGTGTGGTTGGCATTGACGAGATTATACCTACTGATGGAGGATCAATGCCATTTATAGGCATATGTCACGTTTGGTTGGAGAGAATTCCATGAGTTTGTGCAGAGGAATATTGACACCCACCAACACATTACTGACAAACTGCATGTGGGAGGGAGTGTGTTCACAGATGGAGGGAGATTGGGCTCTATTACTATTAAGTGATACTACATTCACAAATGCTGAAGAAATATAGGCGTCAAAGATACAATGGACTAAATATTTTCTATTCGTTTTGTGCACACATTTTAACATCTCAACTAATATTGGGAGATTGCAAAGATTAATTGTGCCTTCCCCAATTTTCTGAGCAGTTTTGTGCTGTCGGATTCTGTGTCATCCTTCTCTTCTGCCTGAGCCAACAAGTGGAAAGATGGAAAGACTGAATCACTTCCGAATGGTGGCTGGTTTGGTGAGGGAGATTTGCTGATGCAGGAAAGGTGTAATGAACTGTGAATATTAGAAACACAGGTTCTCGTCTGGGCTTGTTTTTTTTGTTTTGTTTTCAGAGGCATCAGTGTTATGTGTAATTATTGCATTATTTCCCCCGTAGAAAAATATGACAGTGTTTTTGTTCAAAAAAACCCCCAATAGTTTCAGTTGATTCAAGACAGACTCATCAGGAATGGGGAGACTGCTCACTGTCTACTCAGCTTCCTTTTTTTAAGCTTTAAACAGCTGTTGAGGACAAAGTGATTAAAAGCATTTCTTTTTGATAACATTTACCTACTTTATTCTATTGTCATCATCAGTGACACAATGTGTGATATGACGCACACACACAGTCTGCTGTGTATTTGCCGTTATTTGCTAACAAATAACTAGTTTCCGTCTACCACATTAGGGCAGGATTTCCACAGATTGTTGACATGCTAATCATTTTTTATCCGCACATTATTATAAAACATCCAATAATCAATAGCAGGAATGAAACTATAAAAGGATAATGGAAATTCTGTCAAGTGGGGTCATGCAGGAAATGTATTTTAGAGAAATTATTACAATGATTGATGCATTTCTGTACTTAACCCTTCAAAATGCTTCAGTAAAGCTGTATGGTTTTATTGGCATGGAAAAGTTGTGCATGTGATTATACCAATAGCCATAGTAAACATGTTAAGTAAAGAAATGACTGTACTTTCCAATGAAACATTAGGATCTTTGCAGTTTTACAGCCCCTAGTATTTGTTGTTGTGTTGATTTATGTAAACAACTGTTCTAATGTTACGCATCATGGAGGGAAATTTGGGGGACTAGTTGCTCAGATTTGTATTTTGTGGCTCCTTGACTTTGACAAGCAGTAAACCTGATACAAGCGTCTTACTCGCACAATGTGCTTTGTATAGTTTAATGCATCAGCTGCCACCTGGATGGGGAAAAAATGATCTACCTCCATCCGTCACAGTGAGTCTCATTAATATTGAGATCTCATATTGTTTTAACAACCTGGCTGGTGCAGTTTCTCATTGGCAGTCGTTTACTAACGGTGGGCAACAGTGAAAGTGTAGAAGAAATCACGCCATCTGTGTCATACGTCACATTTGCAGTAGAATCATATAGGAGTACTGACACCCACCCACACATCACTGACAAACTGCTTGTGGGAGGGAGCGTCTTCACAGACAGAGGCAGCCTGGGCTCTGAATTCTATAAAAGGAAACCACATTCGTAGTCATGTACCCCAGACACATGCTAGAATAAATTGGACTGAATCCACCACACAACAGTCCTACACTCTTCCTACACGATGAAATTTCCTTGTGCTCACATAAACATTTGCTTACATTTGCTCTATAGCCTTGGGTGTCAGTTTGAGGGTGATCCCATCATGCCCACGGGCTGAAGTGTCTGCATCACTTCCAACTGATTGGCTGTGGGATGGAGAATTGCTGATGAAAAGAAGAGCGAACAATAATAACAAACTGCGTCTGTCTGGGGACATTTATCAGGCAATGTTGTTGAATAGTACAAAGCAATCAATGGCAGCTGTATTGACACATGCCCAAGAGGCAGCAACAGCTCTAGTGAACTATATAAGATAGTTGAAATATGATATGAAAAGTGGTGCGTTTTTATTCTGGCCTCTTGGATGCTGAGTTTTTGTTCCAAGAGTAGAAGGTGAAATATTTTTATAGTCTTTTTTGGTTTGACTTTTTCAGGGCCAGTGTGGATGAGGATGCATTGTTAGAAATAATGTAATCCTTAATCACCTCAAACTAAGAATTGTTGTGTTTTCATCATCTTAGAATGATGTATGAAGCTAGTTCAAATATGTTTTTACATACCACTGAAGCATCAGAACTCTTTGTGCTGACCAGATAAAATTGTATCTCAATTGCTCATTCAATGACTTTACAGAAATAGAAAAATACAGAAACACTGACAAATCCCATCAAAATAGCAGGTATAAGAGCTGAATGCTAATGACTGACCAATGAATGTGGTTGTTCCTTATAAAAAGAGCGCTAAATAACCTCTGTACTGGTAAGATGATCTGTCATGATGTGATGTCAAAATGTGGATGCTAATTGGAACAAAAAAATAAAAAATGTGTGAATCAATTATAGTCAAAACTGCTCATTGTTACAGCTTTGTGTTGTGTGAGACTTAACCCATAATACAGATGCACAGAGGTAGGTTTAAGCTGTTTATTTGCACAGCACATTTTTAATATAAGATATAAAATGTGTGGTCCGGGGTGAAGGGGCAGGTTGAGTTCAGGTGTCCGTCTGTGTAGTTGTGGGAAAGGGCTGATAAGGGTTTGGGGTTAATCCAGTGCTGGAGGGGTCTGGAGCAGTTTGGCAGCTGACAGCGTGGTACCAGGTGATCCAGGATCGAGTTGGGAGGGGAGACATGGCTGGAGCTGGGCAGACCAGAGGCAGGAACCAGCAAGCAAAAGAACTGAGCAAAACAGAGGTCACAATGTTCCGCTGTAGCCTTTTACCACAGAGAGTGAAACAACAAGCTGCCAAAGGCTGGAGAGGAGGACCTGGTTCTTATACAGGAGTGAGTGCCTTGTGGCAATCAATCTTCATCTGGTGTAGAGGTGAGATGGCAGGAGAGAGGAAGTGGTTCAGCCACACCCAGCCGGACACACACACACACACACACACACACAGAGATGGACTTAGACGGGACAAGAGATGACCTGAGGTTGGTCCCCAACACTGGGATGCTGAGATCTTTTGAATTTTCTGTTCTAAAATCTGTTTTAATCTTCTGCCTCTGATTTATTATTTATGAATTAGTCTACTCATCTCCCTGTTGGTTTAATTTGCTGAAGTTCTCACAAAAATTTCTCCTCTGCTTTTACAGTGATGATTTGGAGGCATTGTCATATGATCCGTACAATAAACGAAGGAAAGCTTATTGAGTGGTTCAAGTGAATATTGTTCAGTTTCTTGAATAATGATCATTTTTTTTCCAGCGTGTGGTGTGGTGCTAGACATTGTTTAGTGTGTCACACATTTGCCATTATAGAATTTGCACAGCTGTATGTGACTCAAACTAAAAGTTGCTTAGTTGAGAGAAATTAAAATGTCATCTTTGCCCTCTGCCATCGATCTACTGACAGTAGTTTGGAGGACTGAAAGGGTTCTGTAGCAACACTGGACTTTCTTAGCAACAGGTAATAGTGTAATTTGTGCAATTAGGCAGACAAGGAAGCCTTTAAATAGATTATCCAGGTTGGAGTGTCTCCATGACGCTCCATCCTGGATTAATGTTTGTGTTTTCGTCATTGCTGTCCTCATGTGTCTGGTGGTATGAACAACGAATCACTAGAGTCATTGAACATGTTTTCAATTGACTAAAGGAATATGTTTCCAGTTCCTAAGTATCCTTAACTGGTGATCATTAATGCTCTGAAAAGATGCATCTATAGTTTCTGATAAACTGCTACATGTATATTTTTCCTAACATGAGAACGACTGAAAGCTAAAATAATGGAGAGGGTGCTGGCACCAGTCCATCCCATAGTACTGCTAATATCTGTAGCTGTAACTATCCCACATCATCTGCCTCTCTCCTCTGGATCTGTTCCAGTGACGTAGTTCAAACTGCTGTTACTGTGGAAATAGAAGCACTTCATGTGAGAGTGGGAGGAAGACAACAGTCTGTTTTATCCTGTAGGACTGTACACTTCTTTCTCCTACAATACGCATAAACTCGCATATCAAGTTATTTGTGGACTAATGATAACAGACTTTACCCCTAACCCTATAATTTATGTCAATTCTTTCCAAATCTTACAGTCCAACATATAATTTTTTACTGTGAACTGGGATGCCAGTTTTGTGGTATCCACTGCTATTTTCAGTGGAACTGCATTCAATTCTATGTTATAATGGTGGATATTTGAAATGCTGAGCTCCAGAGGTCACGTTTTTTGCATCTTAATGTTAACTGCAGTTGGATCATGTGTCAAATGGTGCATTTCAGGAAAGGAGTCCTTGTCATATGTCAGTATGAGTAGTATTTCTGTTTCTATAGGTTTTCATGATATAGAATGTGGAAATACTTGAATATTAGAAGAAACAGCAACACAATGATTTTTTTTTCATGCATTTCATGTCTGCTTAAGACAAAGTTTCCATCATTTTGTCATTCTTTGAGTGTCCATGTATAACAATTGAAAGCAAGAGAAGCCGCAGAAATGACAATTTCCTCACATATCTACAAGTCTCTGGTAATCTACTGCATTATTATTGTCAAAAAGATAGATAACACACTGAAGAAGGGACATCTGTCCAAAACCTTCCATAGTTAGTTTCATATATGATGATTGTGAAAGTCACAGCATATGATTTACATCCTTTCCATACTTGTCAAACCATTCAGTGACCCACTGTGACCTGTGGATGGGAATAGGATAGACATGGACAAAGGTGAAATTCAGGTCGTGGTATTCAAGCATTCAAGCCAGTACCCTTCTCTTGGTGTACACCGCACATGTGCCACACGCACATGAACGCTTCCCCACATGTGGAGAATATGTAGAGGGATCACTCATCTGACCTTATCACTTTTTCTCACATTACTGTCGACCAGCGCTGAGAATTTTTTCACCTCTTAACTCTCTCAAATGTGCATTCAGGTCTAATGAGAGGTCTATGCACTGCAACCGCACTATAATATACTTCTCTATATAACTGTAGACAGAAAACTAAATCTGAATAAATTGGGCCTGCTCAGCATTTTTATACATGCCACAGAACAGACTGGATGCTAATTGTTTAATTGTACCATGTAGTGCACCTGTGTCGAAGCATCTGCCTTAGTTGCGTTTCTCCAGACATTTCCTATTTGTAGCATTCAAGAGTGTTAGGTGTTAGTGGAAGAGGATGTGACTAGGTCATGTGAGTCCAAACATATGTGCATCCTACTTGTTTTTGGGGCTACACATGCTTGGCATGTTTTCTCACCTTTTCATTTTGCATTGGCTCAGCCTGACATAGAGCACAAGGCAACCAGCACCAGTCAAAACTGGCTAGTTCTTTCTGCCATCTGGTGCTCTGTTCCTTGGGAACTTGTTTTTCTGTGCAAGTATAGATCACGCTACAGACTCTATCCCATCTGTGGTTTCAGACGCTGCATTAGATGATGATGGAAACAAGACATTTTAAATGATTTATTTTTGTGAATTCTGTTTTGTTTCAGCTGTAAGGAATCATAATATTTTAATAATAAAATGTCAAAGAATATCATCAGTGCTGTAGGTTATTATGTCCTTTAATTAGGGGTTTTAGAGCACCCAACCAATCAGTCAATTTTTATACCTTTTGACAGCCCTTCAGAACTTTCTCTATGGCTTATTTTCAGTTAAGACAATATGGAAAATAGGTACATTTGCAGATGAATACAAATGAAAACAAGAATTTGCATGATGTGAAAAATGTGTAATGATAATTTTCTATTAATGGCTTCAATGCTGAGAGCAGATGGTGAGACAATGTGACAGCACCTATGTAAATGTATAAATGGAAATCAGTATCATGTGAGATGTTTCTCTAAAAGCGTTAGTCCTATGATAACCTTATGAAAAACCTAGTGACCAGGGTGTTACCCATCTTTTGCCCATTGTGATCTGGGAAGCGTTCAGCCCCTCACAACTCTGAACAGGATAAATGGACTTTGAAAAAGTCGAAGGTTTTATGAAATACTGGTCATTGTTCTGATACACAAGCAGATCGAATGAAGTATGATTGATATTAGTTAAACTACAGTATAGTGCAGTAATAGCAGATTACCAAAATAAGGACACAGCATAGCATTGTTCTGAAGATTGACATATCAGGTAAAAATCTTGTTGTTTTTGGATGAAAGATTAAAAATTTAAACTGATACCAGATAAGTTTTTACCAATGTTTCCTCTACGCAATGAAGGAGTTCTTCATTGTTTGCATGGGAATATAGCTCAAGTGAATGCTGATAAAGTGAATAAAAGCTACAATCCCTTCTAAGCAGGGCTCTCTGTTGAAGTGGACTCCATTTCAGGTATCCACCTATAAATATAGAGAAAGAAAGAGCTCTCAGTAGGTCAGCACATTAAAAAAAAAAAAATCTGGTAAGCCACTAAATGAAAATTTTACTGGCTTCAGTTGAATGAACACAGAAACACACAGGCAGTTAATAGCAACTGACAACAAAAGATAGGCTTGAAGTAGCAGCAGCTGTACTGCAACACATTTCAAACTTGGCAGTGTTCCTACAGCACCAGTTAGTTTGTTTTCTTTTTCAAATCCAGGTACAAATACAATCACACGTTATGATTAACGAGAGACTGCAAAGCTCATAAATTCCATTAGATGTTAGTAGACTATGTAATTGGAGTAATGAAAGTTGGCATCAGGCACCAAATCTTTGTTGCCAAAAGCAGGTTAGTAAATCACCACTGGTTTGCTGACTTGACCATCAGCTGACATGGGTCCTAACCCAGCCACTAGGGGGACCACCCAGCGTTTGACTGGCTCATCTGCAGCACAGATTTCAAAGCCACCTTAAACATTAAATTATAGTTAAAAAAAAAAAAAAAAAAAGTTGTAATTGGTCAAATGAACATTTTGTGTATATACATTCAGCCTGTATGGTCTCGTTTGTTTTGCCATTGACCAATTAATATGCATGACATGTCACGAGGACTATAACTAACATATTTTCCACATGCCTCACACCTTAAACAGAACTTTGATCAAATTAAAACACACACATTTTTAAGTCTGACATCCACTTATTGTGCACAGCCTCACCTTAAATCCTGACCTTAACCACAGTCACGATCTGAAATGACATGTGTTGTCTCATTGGGATCGGGCTTTGAATTTGCATTTTTCTCCTCGTGCCGTGGTTTTCTGGCCTGTCACCGTCCATTGACACACGTATTAAACTGAACAATACAACATGACATTGTGAATGAAAGAAAAACACGTGCTTGTTTAGTGATTTTATGTGCATCACGACGCAATGCAATTGCAAAAACAAGGAAAACAAAGCCTCTGCACCCTTGAACAGTTTTATGTAAGGATGACTATAAATTAAATAACAGGCGCGATCAAAGTATCCTTGTGTTATATCATAATTTTAAGAAGAGCCGAGGAACTTTCACGCTTACGTGAATGACTCCTGCACCAATGAGTTTTTACCCTGACTGGTCACACACACACTCACTTGTATAACCGTTTAGATAACACTCGGCCGCGCTCAGCCGCTGAGAGCCAACCATCGGCATGGCTTCATTCAATAGCAGCTGCCTCGTAGTGATTTGCTCTCGCCTCTCTCACGGTGGCGGAAGCCGTGGGTTTCCACGTGAAAGCGGTGACACCCTTATGTAAAACGATTGACGGCTTCGGTGACCAATCGTAGCGCGAAGCAGCTGCTCGCCTCCCCGCCCCCGAGGAGGCGGCGAGTGCCGACTGGCTCAGTGCGCCGTGACGTAGAGGCGCACAGCTCTCTGGGCTAATGTGCGCAGGGCAGGGGGCGGGGGGCGGGGCCTAGGGGAGGAGCACCGAATGAGGTCACTGCCTCCGGTGCAGATGAGGGCAGAGCACCGGTGAGTGAGGAAAACCCGGACGGAGTAAAGCGGTGTGTCAGAGCGGCATGACACCGGCGGCACCCGGGCGCTGTCTGTAGTCGGGATTCAAGCAACAGATCCTCCCAAAGCCAGGCTTTATTTCACGAAGACACCGGGACCAGCGGACGGTCTGAGCTGCCTTTAGAGAGGTTGGTGAAGTTATAGTAGTGTGCACGGTGCAGTATCAATACTGTATGGTATGTATGTTTTGTATGGGGGATAATTTCTAGCTTTGGTCCAAATATGTATAAGAGTGTATTAGGGTGAAGCGTGAAAGTTGCATAACTGTGTCAGTGTGAGGGTCAATCCCGGTCAGTAGACTACAGTAGACTCAAGCAGCCCTGCCCACATGACAGCAGGGGAACAGCGAGGGAAAAATCTTTGCGTGCTAAAGACTGAAAAACCAGGTGATCTGAGAAAACTTTACATAAGGAGGTAAAACGCACTGTGCAGTTCAACTGATCTAGTGTAGTTGAACAGGGTGCTGCAGAGGTGACAGATGACAGAGTCGACTGTGCTGTTGATGGGGATGTCAGAGTTACAGCTGGTGCATTGTAGACGTGCTTTCTGGTGTCACTGTCACATGAAAACTCAAGGCATAACGCCTTATGTAAAGAGGCTACTGCAGCAGCACATGGCACAAGTTCACATGCTGCACCGATTAGAGAATTTGCGATGTGAGCTATGTTTTTTCCCCCTCGAAGAGACTGTCATCATGCTCTGATGTTTGAGTCAGGCGGTTTGTCTTAGCTATAAAGAAGTATTTACAGAGAAAAAACTCTTTGAAACACCCATTCATTTCAATGGGCTTTGAAATGATGTTTAGGCTGTGTATGGTTGAAGTGAGTGTCAGCTGTGGTTCCAACCTCATAGGGAAATAACGGACAGATAACCGGTTATATTCTTCATTAAAAAATTTCATATCGCCATATAGCCTATTTTTATCCTGACAACACAAGACATTTTTATATTATGTAAAGTTCTCAAAGGTTGGGCAATTTTCTCGACTTGTGCAGCCAGTTCATGATCTAGAAACATTCCTATCTTCTGAAAACTGGAGAAACAAGGTTTTTAACAGTGTCAAGCATGGCTAGTTTAAAGTAAACAAAACCATTTACATCATTAAGATACTGAGCTAGTCAGTGTTTGGATAATTTAACCCTTTCAGTGCTTTTACCTCTGACACATGTTTACATTTTACTCCTAATATTTGTTTGCTTTTACTTAAAGTAAAAGTGTAACTGAAGAATTTGTAATGGACTATGCTTTCACTGTGTCATTCAGGTATATACTCAGGTAAATGGTCTATTTATTCTGCCAACCTGAATAGAGGAAGTGAACAGATGAATTGAAAGTTGTGACATATTTGTACATAGTTATTGGCAATTGACTTTAGCGTCGCCTAAAGAAACACGAAGACAAGTCAAGCCAGTAAGGTTCCAAAAATCAAGTATTGGCGATGCAAATATTGCTTTAACGTATTTAGGATGGCACATAAATGATTTGTGTCCTTAATCTGTTTCATAACATTCAGTAACATGTTAAAAGTGGTGTCTGATGTGGTGAGAGTCAGTTTTCCCTTTGTGACTGGAAGAGGAGGAGAAAGGATGACTGACGTATATAAGGCTGGGAAGGGAGAAGTCATTTAGACTTGTTGATCTTACTGATGCAGTCAGCATAAGCTTTGGCATCTCGCTGGGTACAAATTTCCCCGCCCACAATTGTGGCACAAAAGGCTTTAGCAAATTTACATTTTTCCTGCTAGCAGTGAAACTTTATTCAAGGATTGGATGGGTGCTCTTGACGTTATGGTCCTATTCATACCAATTATATCACATATGCCATGTAGCTTTACATGGAGTTCTGTAACTGAACTAGTGGTCTACGAATTGAGGAGAAAAATGGAAAAAACTTAATCTTTATTCTGTAATGGGGCAAGTCTAGGTCTAGCCTTAGGCGGTCTGGAAGGTGCAATGCAGGATGGAAGGAAGGAAGAAACAAGCCATGGAGGAACCATAGTCATGTCTTAACATGAAAGTACTCACAACAAAATAGACTGAAAAACCAGATTACACAGTTATGACCAGGAAATATGTAAATACACACACACAAAATCTTTTTTGGAGACTTGGTTAAGGGTTTAACAATCAATAGTGTCTAGTAATAATACAATGCTGTTATGTGTGCTGTCGGTCATATGTAGAGCAGCTGAACCATTTTTTCATTATCCTGATGGGATAAATGCCAGATTTGTATCAAGAATTTTGATAATTTACTTTGTTGACACAAAAATAGTTCAACTTTATTTGAATAAGAAACATTAAGATATAAAATTATGAATCACCTTAGAGAAATTTGCAAGTAAACAAGAACATCAAAACACCAAATTATTGCTGCTACCACGATCCACAGTTATGAAAATGCAGCATCTGCTGCATGGTTGTATAAGATGGTTTGAGTTTGCACATTAAATAATATGATCAGAGCACTGTGATATGCACATTTACCAGCCACAACAGTGGGGCTGGTATTGCTTTCACCTTGTGAGTCTCTGTGTCATCATGGTCAAGTGTGGTCTTGGAAAGACTGTGTCAGGAACAACCAGTGTTTACATGTCTGTGGCCAGATTTTGTGGAAACCCACAACAACACTGGGACAATTGTGAACACAGCCACAAAACTTGGTGTATAGTTAAGACGGCCAAGTTCAAAGACCATCTTACAGTTTTATCTTTTCATAATGAAAAAGTGATTTATTTTAAATTACCCAACAGTCAGAAAGGCAAAGTGTGCATCATGTTCCCAGTAGTCCAGAACAGCCCTTTGATTGCATTAAATGGCTGCAAGGGCCAAAGTAGAGTAATATATAACCTGTAATTGTGTTATGTTTCTCATCTTGCCTTGTGAGCCACCTGTTCCTCAATTTATGTAACTGCTTAGACCTGCTATCAGCCACTGTGCACTTTGACAGGAAGAGCATCATATCTGACATTTAAATGTGTCATGGCCTGTGTTTACAGGTCAGACAAAACCATTGAATTTTACTGTTTGAAAAGTGCTAGAGCAATATCACATGCAGGAGTAGACCACGTATCAAGATCCCTGTGTTGCAAGTTTGTCGTGGGGACTAAGGAAATGCACGCTACCATTTCCTCCACTTCCCCCCCTGCAGCATCTCAACAGGGGGAAATAGATGCAGTTAACTTGGAAAATAGAGAGAAGCCACGACCTTGTGTAACCCCTACTGGAGCGGCAGACTGGACACTGATAGACTCTAATCATAAATAGCAAACAGGTGGTTTTAAAAAAGATAAATGTTTAGTATTAAAACAAAGGACTTTGTATGCTGGAATGTTTGTTCTTGTTAATTATCTTCAAGACAAGTGAAATTTTGAGTAAGCACGCTGTTTTGAGTATGTTCACTTTTTCTGTAAACACAGAAAAGAAATAGATCTGTATAATGAAATCAAATTTTCAGTGTTGCTAGAGTAAATATTTTATTGTCCATTCTTATTGCTGGAACATCATGTACAATGGACAAGCTGGGCCTGTTGGTCTTCAGTTGCACATGCATTTGCACAAAAATATAACAATATAACAAAAATATCTATATAAATATTAATCTGTGTGGATTGCAGACAGTTCTTTAATATTGTAGGTCCAAAAATTCAATTATTGGCTCACTCTCACCGTTTTATTGATGGACAATGTCCTTAACTGAAAAATAATTTTCAGTTGAGGAGGATGTTTATCTCTGTCTATCACTGCTTGATCACTATGGGATCCATGTTTAGAAAGCCTCACTCTCACTTTATCCCCCATTTAACTCCCTTACAGCTCTTCTCTCTCTGTCTCTCTCTCTCTCTCTCTCTCGGACTGTCTACTAGTATCAAGCCAGCAGATTTGGCATGAGAACAAGGTAATGAGGTGAATGTCTACCAGTTGCTGTAGTTGTGAACTCTTGGACCTTGTGAATATTGGGCGCATTGTCAGTCAGTGCTGTAACTTTGGACCAGACTTTGAGCAGTTTCTGCTTCCTCTGCAACATGTGCAATAAAAGCCCTGGTTAGTGGTTTGTGCAGAATATGGGGTATGTAGTCTATGTTAATTGAGTAATCGATGGTCCATTATGTGTAATAAATGGCTCTTTGTGAACTGTATTTTTATCTTATTCTGCAGAAAATAGTGCAACAACAAATCTGACCTTAAGTGCTGCAGTGCACAGAAAACAAGTCCTCTCCTAACTCATTGCTCCATTTAGCTAACTTAGCACACTTCTGTCCTCTTGGTAATGTTGTCAGCATATGCTGACCTAATTCACACAGCAACAGGCATGTTGTGTAATTCATGGACCAATCCGAGTTTCAGATGATACCAGTCATGAGCTGCACTGAAAGTTTATATTTTAGTGACCAGCTTTTTTCCAGTTTTTAGACAGTTTTAAGACACTTATGAATGTTGCAGTATATATAAACAAAGCTTTTCGATTCCCCCATCTGCAATTTACCTACCATTTAAAAGCATATAATTTTGAGTCAGTTTAGCTTTTGTGATGTCAAATTTATTCTGTCTAGGTTTTTGTATGTTTCCAAACTATCCTTTACATGAGAGTAGAGTCTGTATAATTTGGCTACACAATACTTTTGTGTCTTTTTAAATTAATGGCACTGTTGAACTGAAATGTCTTAACTTATTGATTTGGTACTTTATGAATAGAAACCCAAGAGAATGAGATATATACAGTGTTTTAAAATACCCCCACAATAAAAAGAGACACTAAACATTTAGGCACCAGTTTGTGAAACTATGTGCTCTACCAGGCGAGCCACTGGGGTGCTTCAAAGTTAATGTAACTTAAACAAACTGGTGTGTATGTCAGGTTGAGCCAATTACCAGCATGAGTTAGCTGAGTTTAGGGGTAGAAAAGCTCTTCACAGCAGACCACTATACCTCTAACTTAGTAATTCTAGAGGAATCGTCAGCCTTTATAAAGCTGAGTATCATCAGCGTAACAGTGGAAATTAATTCCATCACAAACAATAATAGGCCAAGAGGGTAAATATGGAGAAAGAAAAGGCCAAGAACAGCCCTGGGGGTATTCCTTATTTCACTTTAGACTATTTCCATATAATATTACTGTAGGACACATACTGTGCTCTTTCAGAGAAGTAGGACTTTAACCAGATGAGGGCCAGGCCAGAGATATTGTGCGTTCCAGTTGCTGTCAGAAAATACAGTACTCTACTCTATCAAAGGCTGCAACAAGGTTAAATCCAAGTCCATAGAAATTAGAAGATAATTTACTACTGTTTACTAAGGGATGTCAAAGACTGACCAATAATTATGTAGAGACCCTGGACCCTTTTTTAAGATATTTTTTTTAACCACAACAGTTTCATCATTAATGAGTACACTGACATTAGTTAGCCCCAAAACTGCCCAGAAGCCTACAGAGAGTTTAGCTGGTAGAGGGTCAAAGCAGGTAGTCAGTTCAGAAGCCAACACCAGCTCAGGCAGTGGTTCAAAAGACGTAGTCTCAAAACTGAGATGGGAACTATTTTGGATTCAGATAGCTGGTTCTGCAGTGGAAGCAGATAAACAGCATTTGCAGATCAACAAGCAACGTGAGCGTCACACTAGATAGAGCCTACGTAAGAAATGCTTGTGCCTGTATGAGCTTGATGCTTAAGACTATGTCCACAGAGCTCAGGTGAATTAGGTACAACATAGAGCTGTGTGTCTACAGAGTATAAAATAGACATATTTCCATTGCAGGGCAGAGAGTAAAGCTTGCCAGCACCTAGTCAACTTATCCCTGGAAAACAGCCAGGCTTGGGGTTATACTTGACACTGTGACTTTCATGTGACCTTAACATGCTGCCCAGACACAGGGTTATGTGAGTGACAACAATTTAATTATACCCAGTGAATTTGAACACAATTAACATGTTAGATTAATGTGTGTATCGCTGGGTTTTAGCGTATTTGTACAAGAACTTCACACAGAGACAATCATGCAAACACTGGGATACACTACATCACTGTGGTATAATTACCATAATTCTGTATCCTGATGGGCTCAGGCATCACACACTACATTTCCATTTCTTAGTAGTAGATGTAACTACTACTGTTATATTTCACTTTACAAATTCTCTTAGAAACCTTCTGTCTGTCTCATTTGCTTTCCTTGATAGTTCTGAAACTGATATAATGATAGTTTATTCTCATAATGGTTACTTTCCATGTTTTCTTGTGTTTATTCTAAACACAACCACTGTTGATGCTCTCAAAATCACAGGTCAAGATTTGAGATTTGTGGTGGGGGTAGTTTGAACAGATTGTTACGTATGTTGCTTTCTCAATCAGGTATTTGTATAATGTTGTTGTACAGGACACTGTGTTAAAATCCTGGCTGCTGCATCACTCAACCCCTTGAGGTCACAGAAACAGGGCCAGCTGTTGGCTATCAACCTTTGGGGACATTCAGATAAATGCTCTCCAGTGTTTTATGTGTTCCAGGGTAGATGGTCCTTTGAAAGGGTTGAAAAGCTCTGATGGCTCAGACCTGCTGTTCTTAAAGGCCACACTGTCTGCAGTGAGCCACTGAACATCAGAGAAGCACCTGCATGAGCTTTCAGGTCAGGGGTTAAACACGGCTATGTGTTTTGATTTTCTACCTGACGAAAGGCAGAAAAACCCTTGAAGGAGAAATGGTGAAGCATTAATTTGTCTCTCTGAAGCATTTTTGATCTACTTTCATCTACTTTCAAAAACTGCATCCTTGTATTAAAGCACGTTCATGTTGTTTTTGTATATTTTTTGCTGGCCATTTTCTAAATCATACTGTAAAGTTTATATTGAATTCATATCTCACTCATTCAGCTAATTCAATTCATGGTAGTATGGCATTAAAATGCTGTTGCTGAGACTTACTTACTTACTTGACTAAACTTACTTGACATAGATGTTTTGTTTTAGTCAACATGCTGTCGCCTGAGTTGTGTTGCCACCATGTGGTTATGAAGCCAAAAGGATGAATGCATTTATAATTAGCAGAACATTTTTATTATAATTATCTGTTCGAGCCACATGATTCTACCATCTGTCTTTTCATTAGTTTTCTTAATATTATGTATAACCTGAGGTGTATAATAGTTATGTCATTACTAACATGTATAATATCCCTCTCTCAACAGATTTATCTGGTTCCTCCTCGATTCCCTGTGGCAACACCCTTGTGACAATGGGGTGATTGTGTTATTTCATCATCCAGTTAACTAATCTAGCTCAAGCTGAGAGCAGCAAATCTCCTGATGTCAGAAGATTCAGACTCCAAGCCCTATCACTTCCCTGTGGTAGAGGACCAGGATAGAGCCTCGGCTTGTAGATCCCCCACCTCATGCAGCTCCATACCGAGGGGAGCTACAGGGTGCAGCTCCATGGCACAGCTGCACCGGATGGGTGGCTACAGCCAAGGTGGGCCTGACCTAGGCCTTCCCTCAGAGGGCAGCGACAGCAGCGGCCAGGACCCTTCCGGCTCGCCACACAACCTTCGTAAAAACACCCGCTCCCGCTCGCTTCGTGAGGAGGATGTGGAGATGAAGAGCAGCGGGTCTAGTGGAAGCGGGACTGAGTCACACGGCAATGAAAGCCACGGCAATGAGAGTCATGGCAATGAAAGCCACGGCCATGAGTCAATGGGAAGCTCCAATGGCAACAGCAAAGACTCTGCACTGCTGGAATCTTCTGAAAGCAACAAGAGGTCAGTGGTGTTTGTGGGAATGATGACATCATTAGTAGGCCAAATTTTTTTTCCTGCCGTGCTTACTGTGATTTCAAGTGTAAAAAAAAAAAAGGAGAGCGAGGCTGGAGTGGAGAGTTATTGTAGGAATCCTTGCTGGCGACAATAAATCCTGTTGTTAAAACAGGAGAGGCTTACACAGTTTATATCAGTGACAGGAGACCTGTTTCATAAACTAAGGATGTGGTCAAACAGCTTCATGAAAATTAGGTCTGCTTATTCAACAACACAATCATAAATCACCCTGAAGCACACAGCCAGTGTTTGGCATTAAATGTGCAAGCATGTAGGCAGTAATTGCAACACAACGCTAATACATTTTTGATGCCAGGCATCTACCAATCGGTCAGCAGGAAAGATAGAAACAATGAATAAATCCAATTCAAAGTCATAGCTGATGCATGTCTGTCCAATTCCTCATAAAAAATAAGATCAAGAGGCAAAAATACCAATGTTTTGTGCCGTTGAAATGCTCAAACTGGACTAGTGCTAAATATTTAGGAGCGTGAAAGTGGTGTTAGTGTTAGAGAAATTAATGCTATGACCTGGTTTCTCTTTTTTTGCGGTTGTAATCAATCTTCACATACTCTAAAGATGAAAAAACATGCCCGTTTCACCTTCCGCCTGGTCATAATGAATCCAGCTATAAGCATCAGATGTGTTTGTCAGAGTTGATTTAAGCCATCAGTGATGACCACTGGGCTCTTGGCCAGGAAGCGCGCTTGAAACATAAGTGAATCCACTTTTCACTGACCATGAGAGTTTCTACGCAAAACTAAAAATGTGAATGGACATTGATTTGAATAATAGGTTTTAAATTATGTTGCTTTCAACAACACTCTTCCTGCCAGCTGAGCACTCTCTGCCAGTGACATTAAAGTAATTCTGCACATCAGATATGTTGTTCGTCATAACATTTTATTTTAGGATGCAAAATGAGGATGAGTTGAATGCCATTTCTTTTTTTACCATAATCATTTTAAACCAGATCTGATGCTAACTCTTGTTACATACAAGTGACTCACATTTATGCTTCTGGTAGAGATGGTGATGATTTTTTTTTTTTTTTTTTTGGTTTAAAGCAGGTTTGATACAAAGTTCTGTTCTGTTCTGCAACATTACAGACATCTGATTTGTATGTAGGACAGAAAACATTGGCTCTGGTTCTGGTATATTCATATAGGTACCATAAACTGAAAACCAGATATTCACTTACTCAAAGACACTGAGCGGCTGCCTTTCATCTGTCATAGAACTGGTGCTTTCACAATATCCAAGTTTCACTACTCGGGTATTGTGACTAAAATTCATAATAACAATGTTAGATCGATATCTAAAGAAAATGTGGTCTCTTTTTGGCAAATGATTAGACTAAAACTAAAAAATGAGCAAGAACAATTACAATTCATAGATGAAATAGAAAACCAGATGATCTAATAAACAAAAGATCCACAAGGCCTAAGATCTGTCATCACAATATTATCATATGTGTATTATTAATAGGTTATGAATAGTCTATGTTTTAAACACCAATGCTATTTTTAATGCAAATATATTGTGACATAGGTCTATTCAATATCACGCACCAGGGCTGAGTGATATAATAGATATTTAAAGTGTTTTTTTTTTTTTATCACAATTCTGATTTTCAATAGATGTGTTATATAAGAAATTTGTTAGTTGTGATAACAGAACCTGACCATTTAATAGGGAAAATGATTAGAAAGATTAATAACAAAACAGATTAGCTGCTGTGAGTGAGTGAGGGGATAAGGTGTATTTGATTTATTGTTTATTGAGTGAGAGAGTTAAAGTTCATCTAGTATCCATGTAAGACGTTAAAGCCTAACTTCATGACATTTTAGTCATAAAGCCCAGCTGTAACACTCACATTTTGCGTTGCTGAGCTTGAAATAGAAGTCACTAAGCCTGTGGAGCCTACTTGGTTGAAGACTTGTTGATGACTGTCTGGTAGCTCTTTTTCTCGAGCCTGTCTGTCTGTAGTTGTACAGCATGTAACTCTAAGGCAGAAACGTGAATTTAGTCCAATGAAATGGACAAAATATTTTCAAAACTCCCAAAAATTGTATGGATGTGACTACAATGTGACCAAAAATAGGCAGGCAGTCGGCCTAGCAGACGGCCAGGGTGGGTCTTTAGCAGTGGAAAAAAATGAAAGGATTTTTGTTCCCAGTAGGAAGACTGCATTGATGTCATCCTGGAGGTTGGCTTTCTCTTAATTCCAGAAGGGTTGTGTCACTCTCTCCAGGTCCTTGTTATTGCTACAGCAACGCAGTGTTTATCTCTGTTTATCACTGGGCTGAGTGAGCATACTGTAAAGTTAAATGCTTTCACCGTCTTTCTCTCTCACACCCCGCCCTGTCTCTCTTACCTCACTAGCAGATTTTTTTTAAAAAACCCTCCCTCTTCCTGTCTTTATCGTACATCGGCCTCACACACACACCAGCTCACGCCCTCATCTACTCACGGGATGACTTTATCTCTTTTTCTCTTGCCCCTCCCTCTCTCCAGTTGAACTTCTTCTTACCTTTTGTACCGTTTTTCTTTGGAAACCATTCCCTAAAATACAAAAATACTCTGCTGTTTTGCTTTTTTACCACGTCCATCTCTGTCTCTAACTTTTTCTCTTTCTTCCACTCACCCAGGACGATGGTTTAAATGTTAAAGGAAACAGGTCACTAAATGAAAAACATGATACTTGACAGCCAAACAATTTGTGTGCACAGCGATATTGATGATTTATGATTCACAAAGTCACAGTCTTCCAAGACATGAACACACTTTATATTATTAAAACAGCACGTGAAGTTCGGGATTGTCTTGACTCTGGTGGCCCCCGTGTCCATCATCTGACACGAGCACCATTTGTCTTGTGTCAAAGATCCCACTTCATCCATCTGTTGCACTCAGCTGTACATTTGTATGAGAGAGAGAGAGAGAGAGAGAATATGTTTTCATGTTAGGACATTTTAGGCTAAATAGCTCTTAAAGAAACAGTCACGTTTTGGACATATCCACAATTGAAACCTGTTTTTAAGTTATATATTTGTTTAACAACATTATATTACAGTTGATGCATGAATAAGGTTTATTAATAATATTGAGCAATTATAATATCAACTATAATATCAGCGTGCAAATTAGTCTGTACAAGTACATCTAAATTGAGCACAAATTTAAAACACACAAAAATGTCTTAATAGGTATTTCTCTCTTTTGTTGTGATCATTATCACCAGAAGACTTTTTTCACAGTAGACCTGTCAGAAAAAGAAAACCACAGGCTACTACATTAAAGTGTCCCACAAATACATTTCAGTCAGTGAGTCCTAGAAATTGTTTATCTTAATGCTCATGTTACTAATTATACCTGCACTTTTCCTGCTATGACATATCTGCTGTGAATTAAGTGCAAGTGTATTTTGGAGATTACGAAATACACCTGAAAAAACATAATGGAGCCAAACTAATGCACAAAGACACCGTAAACATTCAATACCTGGTTACCTCACAACCAAGTGTCGACCCTCTGTAACATCACCCATTGGTTTGTGAACTGCTCTTTTGAGGTCTAAAGTTTGTAATTTGGCTGCTGCCATCTTGATTTTTTTGAAACCAGAGAAAAACATACTAGGAGGAGTCAGGGCTGCTGTGTACTCTGTCCTGACTGTCAGGAAGTCTATGGTCACAACTATTTGACAAAAGGACATCTGGGCTAACATTTGCCAGGCAGCATGTAGGAAAGAAGAAGGTTCCTTTGATGAGACCAGAATTGGATTGTATTAAATATAAACTCAATCACAACATCAACTCGATATAAGAAAATACTGAGAAATGTGCAGTGAAATCTGCTGTAGTCTGCAAGAGAAGTGTGACTTGGGGTCATTTTCAGGCAAGACACAGACCCCAAAGATTTCTGAAGCTCTTTAGTTCAAAATTTGCTGCAGTACTTAAAACTGCTGTGAACCTGCAAGTCCTCATACAATGAGATTATAGCTTGAGCAGTTTCATACTCGCAGGCGCAGTGTCGACAAAAGCTGCACATTACATTGTACAGTTGTATCTTAGGTCCTAGGTTGTGCTTGGAGAGGCTATTTGTAAATGTTGTGTCAATACTAAGTCAGTTAATCCTGTTATTTATAGATACGCGTATCTGAAAGGTGAGTGTGTCTCGGCAGATGCTGATTTTCGTGTATTAGTGCACTGATAAGCTTGTAGGCTAATACAGTGGGACACAAACACACAAACCCTAGACTACTGTCAACTGCTCTGTTGTAAATAGTCCGGATTATGTGAACTTTGCAGGCAAGGCAACTAATGCCATGTTAGCTGCTTTTAATGTCCAGAAGCATGTTCACATGCTTTGCCTTATTAATATGCAGCAGATTCACTGTGTTATTCATGTCTCCTCAGTGAAATGAGATATCCTAACATACACCTGGTCTGGTAAGAGGTCAGATGTTCATACAAGCCGTCAGTTGAAGGTTTCTAATTAAACAAGGCCACTTTGCCCTGATCTTCACCTTGAGCAGAGGTGCATGCTGCCCAGAACAGAAACTGAGACAGAAATCCCTCTGCCCCTGGAAGCTTCTTCTCTTGATAGGATGACAGACTTACAACAAAGTTGCAAATAAGCCAAGGGAACACTTATACACTCAGTCTGTCCAGTCTAAAACCAGCTGTTGCAATCTAGGTAGTGAAGGCTATATTTGACAGAATTAGATACCTGCTTGAGCTTGGAAAGGCTATTGGTAAAGGTGTTGTCTATTCTTAGCCAGATAAGCAGGTTATTCATAGTAACCTGTGTTGTTACTCAAGTGAATCGGTGTCTCAGACAGCTGTTAATATCTTTAATTAAGCTTGTCAGCTAATACAGTGGACTACATTCACACACAGTTCAGTTTAGTAGACTGCCTGCCTCTTATTGGGGTCCAGCCACCAATGATACACTGTTCATGGACTGTTATCCTTACAGTTACTAATCTCCCAGAACCTTTGCATTGCTTTTGCTTTTTGGACCTGGGAATAAAAACACAAGCCAAGCAAAAAGGATTTTGACCATAATGACGATGACATATGATGAAGAAAAAAAAAAACAAATAAGTTATATATTCCAACTTTTTCTCTACCCCCCTGTAAACAGCCTGCAATGCCTCGATTGCACGTAAATATTGCTTTGTGGTTTGTCTAATTTGACTTGAAATTTTTGTAGTAATTCATAAAATTATAATATTTATAATAATATATCTTTCTAATAACAAACATTTTAACTTGCTAAAGCAGGAAAAGCACTTGTGTTACAAATAATGCAAACAATGGCTCTGTTCTGTTTATGTGTCCCAATGTCAGTGTGACAAGAGGCAGTTATGAATAAGACCCTCAAACTAAATAGAGCTCTGCCATTATTAATGTGATTAATTCTAACCTTTCTTACTGTGACATGTCAAAATGTCTCCTCTGAAAAATGTCACCCACATGGAATATAGCTATTATTATTGTTATGCATTAAAACCAAATCGTGTCCTAACTTCATGCTAATTCATGACTCATTCAGTGTGCACTTTATACTAATAGACACAGTGCGCCTTTTTTCAGTTAGTATGCGACACATTGCTGTATGTTATGTTTCGTATTGATGTGAAATTATGTCATACAATTGCGATTTTGTGGAGTTGCTGACAATTCAGGTTGTCCCTTTACTTCCTTGTGCATTATTATATTGTGGGACAATTATGTTTCAGCATCAGACTCAAACATTCAGTGGTTTTAATATTTATGCTGCCACTTGTAAATCCCAACACACTTTCCTGTGTGAACTGCATACCCACTTCACACTTTTATTTGAATCTCTCAATTACTATGTTTTATGGAAATCAGGCACAGCCTTGTTTTGACAATTCAGAATGCATTGTAAAGCTCTGTTAACCCAATCACTAATTTCCCAAACCAACCTTGCTCAATACACTTATACACTTTGAGCAGAGACATATCCTGCAAATCGAAAACAGAAACTCCACGTCTAAAGAGGTTGACACACAGACTTATAGCGAATGAGTCGACTGTAAGTTTCACACTAATACGTGTTCAATCTGTCCAGTCTAAAACCAGCTGTTGCAGTCTTGAGTAGTGAAGGATATATATATATATATATATATATATATGAGAGAATTAGATACCTGCTTGAGCTTGGAAAGGCTATTTGCAAAGGTGTTGCCTATTCTTATCCAGGTAAGCAGGTTATTCATAGTAACCTGGATTGTAGCTCAGGTGAGTCATTGTCTCTGAAAGCTGTCGAATTAGTGTGATTAGTGCAGTGTTAAGCTTGTAGGTTAATGTTTTGGAACACACACACACACACACACACACTTATTCTTCAGCTGCTTGCTTCAACTACATGAGTAGTAGACACTGTGTTTGTGTGTGTTTTTTTAGTGAGGAAAGATACGTTTGACAAAACATTTTATCTTCACATCCAGTTTCTAGCGTTTGCCAATGATGAACTTTCACTCTTTACATGTAAATGTTTACACACAAAGAGGCCATAAGTATGTAGTTTGTATTTAAACCTGGTACAATTTCTTGAAGAAAAAAGGCCAGAGCATATATTTGGCTTTAGCATAAAGAAACCTACATGAGCTTGGGAAAGTGTTAATAAACATGCCTAGTTTGCCATTTTTGATCATATACTGTATGCCATTTAGTGGATTTCACAATTCATTTTTAGCTTTAAAACTCCCGGTTTGGGGCACTGAAGGGTTGGGGGGCCCAGACTCAGACAAGGGGAACAAACATTGATTATAGATATTTACTCTTTCATTACACCAAGAGAGCTGTGTTCTTGTCCTCAGATTTTCCAGCAGCATCCCAGCTCCCATTTGTATTTTGGCGCCTAGTTCTTACTGTAATATTGTTCTCCCGCTGTGCTCCCTTTGAGCTACAGACGTACTTAAGGTCCTCAGGAAGGTGAGATTGACCTCAGATTTGGAGTGTGGTTTCTTTTATTGCTAGGCTCCTAAATGAGATGTGAAGCTCCATGCATACTGTTCCCTTTTCTCTTCCTCAAATGCAGAAATCAACTGGTCTTTTTTTTGGCTCACCTTAACAACACCCCACATTGTGAACTGAGTGTACCTTTTTTTGTTATCAGGTAACTTGAGCACCCTACCAGCAGTGTGAAGGGTGAAAAGGTGATGCACGTATGAGATGGATGACATTTGTGCTTCAGAAATATCCGAAAATAATACCAACATTTTGTACTGTGCCTGTCCGTCTACTGTTTGTTATAAATTTTTGTTTGACTTTAATTTAGTGGCGGAGGAATTCAGTAAATAAGCAATTAGTTGTGTCTCTCTACCTCTCTGTTTGCATACCTGTGTTTATGTGAAGTCATTTTATTATTGCTTGTTCCATCTACTTTGTTGCAAGATGTTCAGTTATCTTTGTCTTCCATGCAGCTCGAACTCTCACAGTCCATCTCCTCCAAGTAGCTCAAATGCCTTCAGTCTGCTGAGCTCAGAACATGACAACCCCTCAACCAGCGGCTGTAGGTAAGTGCTGTGGCCACAGCTGTGTAACTGAAAACACCAGTTGTCACCACACAGGAGAAGGTCATTATTAGTTTGCCATCCGTGTTGCTTACAAAATAACATGCTGTTGTTTTTTGAGGGAACTTTTTCCTTCTTTATATCTGACATGCCGCTGTGCACCTGTGTGTGACTTGCAGTAGTCAGGAGTCTGCCAAAGCCAAGACCCAGAAGGAGGTGATTAAAACCCTGAAAGAGCTGAAGCTTCACCTGCCTGCCGAGAAGAGACACAATAACAAGTCCTCCACCTTGAACACCCTCAAGTATGCGCTGCGCTGTGTCAAACAGGTGGAAGGTAAAGTGCATAGAGCATCATTCTTCTCTTCCCTTCTGAATAAACAACCCTCTATAATAACACATTACTGTGTTTTTATGGTCCGTTCCAGTTTGGATGTAGATATTTTTACATTTGAACAGTCGTCTTTTCCGTTTGAGACCTCCATGAGTAAATGCATAAGTGTAGCTATTTGTTTCACAAGAGTGTCTTAGCAGCTAATAGAGAAGCAAAAAAAGACATAATATAAGCAGGGGAGAATGTTTCAATAGGCACTTCTATGGGTAATGGTCTGCAAATGCCTAATTCCACCCTGTCTAAATGTTTATAGTTGGAAATGGGCAGGTAGTGGTTCAACAGTACAGTCGTCAGCATGGTTGTTAAAAACCATGACGCATTTTACCACTGAGACATTTTTCATCATTAAAAAATGTGCATGACTTCAGTATACGTAGATTAAATGTTTTATGTCACTCTTTACCCCAGTTCCATTATTGTTTTCATTAAAAAATATCAGTATCCAAGTACTATGTATTCTGTATTGTGTATACAGACTGTATCAAATCATTGAACCTGTTTTTGCAGCCAATGAGGAATATTACCAGCTTCTGATGATCAATGACAGTCAACCCTCAGGCCTGGATGTATCGTCTTATACAATAGAGGAAATAGACAGTATCACTTCTGAATACACCCTCAAAAACAACGTGAGTAATTCAACTCAAAACAATTCCTTTGTTTTATTGCCCAACCTACCGATGTATGCTTTCACAATTCACAGTAAATGCACTCATACTTTCAAATACTTAAGTGATATGTTGTCAGATTGTTGGATTCATTTATTGAATTTGTGTGAATTTTGTGTCTTCTACAGGACATTTTTGCAGTCGCAGTGTCTCTCATTACGGGACGGATTGTGTACATTTCTGATCAGGCTGCCTCCATCCTCAACTGCAAAAGAGATGTGTTCAAGAACACCAAGTTTGTGGAGTTCCTGACGCCGCAGGATGTTAGTGTGTTTTACAGCTTCACAACGCCTTACCGCCTGCCCTCCTGGAGCATGTGCACTGGATCAGGTAAGAAAAACTTTGTTTCTATAACAGAGAACATTCTCTTTCCTTAAGTCCCTCAATTCACATAATGAAAATAGGGAGACCAACAGAAGGAATCTCTCTCCCAGGATTGAATCGATACTGTATATACAGAGTATTTAGAAATAATATAAATATATATATGAAGAAACAGAATGATTGACATATGTGATAAATATATATCAGAGGGGACATCAGGCAACTTCCAATGGCAGCTGAGCACTGATAACAACTGCACCACAAAACCTAGATAAGAGGATCTAATTTATTCATTTGCATTGTCTTTAAGCATATTCCCAAAAGTGCATAAAAAATTGCATAGAAAATGCAAAAAATTAGCTTTAGGGATAATACCTTAGAAACTTCTCTGGGAACAAGTCAAGAGAGCACAGACTGCTTCCAAAAGGTTCAGATCGACCTGACCTTATCATTCATAAAACTGATAATGTTGCCCTGAATAGAGCAGACTGAGCTGTCTCGGTCTGAATGCACAAATTAAGAATATTTTAATAACATTGTGACCATAGGTGCAAAGGTGGATTGGAGTTGGTTTAACAGATAATGGTATTTGCCTTGAATCTTTTCTACACATCAGACATACAGCTGCACTTTTCAGTTGGGATTTGTCTGCCTGAAAATAAATAAAGGAATCAATTCTATGTAAATTAACTGAAGTGAAGAACTAAATGATGTTTTTTGATGGAGCTCATCAAACCTCAATCGCCTGCGGGAGCTGAGACCCCAAATAGCATTCGACTGCATCATGTTGCTTTTGAATTAAAACATTTTTTTTTCCTTATTTCAGAGTCATCCCCGTCTGACTGCATGCAGGAGAAATCCTTTTTCTGCCGTATCAGGTGAGTGGATGTTGGTTCGAACATGATGTAAGGCCATCTGCTTCTCGAAGTTGTTTGTGTTTTATATTCATACTTTCGTTCCACTCTGGATGCCTTTCAATTAGTTTGTGACATCATAAGCGTGTTAACTGTAATCAGATGCTTTTTCCAGGCCAATGTTATACATATTGGCAGACAGACAGACACACACACACACACACACACACACACACACACACACACACACACATCCCACCTCATTGTATTTGGTAGAAGTTCCATTGGCTTTGTTGCTTTTTTCATTGCTAACCTAAATCTGACCTTTCTGTCACCTGATGTAGAAATGACGTTGATGTTGTTTGCAGAAACGTCATCACATCATCACAGGTTTCAACCTCACAAGAACGGCAATTTAAGAAAGTATATTATTATAGTATATTATTATACATATAAAGTATCAACATTAATACAGATTCAAATGGAAAAATAACTTAACATCGCTCCCATGTGTTCAAAGTCTTAAATTCCAAAATCCCTGAACCTTGACAGAGAGCATTTGTGAATACTTGGTGTAATTTAACTCTTCTTATATTTAATTTGCAGCGGTGGGAAGGAGTGCGAGGGCAATCTCCAGTACTACCCATTCCGCATGACACCGTATCTAATGAAGGTTCAAGACACAGAACATGCTGAGGACCAGTTCTGCTGCCTCCTGCTGGCCGAGAGGGTTCACTCTGGTTATGATGGTAAGGTCCCGGCTGCAGGTCTGGCAAGATAATATATGACTCAGACAAAAGTCTTAGAAAGGCATAAAAAAAAAAGTCACATATCTGCTTGTTTTCAGCGACTTTCATCAATTTGTCAGAAACAGTCATAGAAAATCAAAATTGCTTGTCTGGAACTTTTCAACATATAATTTAAAGTAGAATATATGTGTGAAATTAATACTTCGACCTCCCAGTTTTTACTCCTGTGAAAGGTTCATAACTTAGATAATAGATGAAGGCTACTTCTCTTTGGGACAATATAATATGATTTAATTACAATCTTTTCTTCCTTTAAGCTCCCAGAATCCCAACAGACAAGCGCATCTTCACCACCACACACACTCCAAGCTGTGTGTTCCAGGATGTGGATGAGCGGTAAGCAATCACAAGAAAGCTTTTACTGCTGAACATAAAATCTTGAATGAATGAATCAGAATTCACTGCACTGTGCAGTTTGTCTAATATGTGCTGCTAGCTATCTAATTGAGATTATATGTGTTGTGCTTGTTTCAGGGCAGTTCCCCTGCTTGGGTACCTCCCCCAGGACCTGATTGGCACACCAGTCCTCCTCCACCTGCATCCCAATGACCGACCGATCATGCTAGCCATTCACAGAAAGAGTGAGTCCACAGAGTCAAAAAGATGATGTAAGAATTTCCTATGTCTCCACAGGAAATATGTCCCCACGCTGTTCTAACCATGTTTTTTTTGGTTTTGTCTGCAGTCCTTCAGTTCGCAGGGCAGCCATTTGACCACTCATCTATCCGATTCTGTGCACGAAATGGAGAATACGTCATCCTCGACACCAGCTGGTCCAGTTTTGTCAATCCCTGGAGCCGCAAAGTTTCGTTTGTTATCGGAAGACACAAAGTCCGAATGTGAGTATTCGCCTTGTAATGACTAAGTGGACAGATACAGAAATAAGATTTTCAAGCTGTCAGGTGGAGCTTCATCAATTGATTTGTTTTTACAAACAGGGGCCCTGTGAATGAAGATGTTTTCGTGGCACCAGTTTCTTCTGTTGGCAAGATAAAGACCATGGACTCTGACATCCAGGAGATTACTGAGCAGATTCACCGCCTCCTGCTACAGGTGAGAAGGCGTAAAAGTGAAAGAGATTTTGGATGTGGAAGAGCAATCTTAAGCCCCTCAAACCCAAAAGAGACTAAAGAACAAACCAAGAAACACACAACATTTAGATTGTTTTTGGCAGCTCTACATCCTCTTTTTGCCATCTCTTCAATTTTAATCTACACCTTCCAACTCTCTATCTGTCATCAGCCTGTTCATAACAGTGGGTCCAGTGGCTACGGTAGTCTGAACAGCAATGATCACCTTCTGGGCATGTCCTCCTCCAGTGAGAGTCTGAACAAGAGCAAGTTGCGACAGGAGGAGCAGGAGCAGCAGGAGGAGGAAGAAAGCAGCAAAGCCAGACCTGTAAGTAACCCGTGTGCTTCAGCCCAGGTCATACATGATCATACAATAACTCTGACTGCATGATTGTCATTAGACCATATGGCAGGATAATATCATTTCATTAATCCACATTATCAAAAGTAATGTAGCCAGATTGATTTTGGGTATATTACTTGTCAGTCAAAAAAATTATATGTTACATCATATGTTAGATTTAGTACATATGTGGAGCTTCTTAGAAATTATACTGTCTTGTCTACTTCACAGCGAACCTTCCAGGAAATCTGTAAAGGTATTCACCTTCAGAAGAGCCAGGAGCAGCAGACAACCAAACCAGACAATAAGAAAAGCAATGGCAGTAAGTCCATCTTATAATTGGCTGCATATTTGTTTGTCAATAGTTGAGAAAGTGTATGTAACCTATGCTGAGAGTAAGAAAGCTGGGGTCTGGGATGGGTCTTTTTGTGACTCAGTTGTTGAGAAAGTGGCATATTTGTTGTACATCCTGCACTCGTCCCCTAACCCCTGGCCTCTCTCCAGAAGAGTCTGTACAGAAGAGTCCAGCTGTGGTGCGGCCCAAAGACTCGGCTGCTTCTCTCAACTGGAGGGAGGCTGGGTCGACTATGGAGGAGAGTAGGGCATCTTTCCAGGAGGAGATGGCCTTCAATGATCAGACTGTCTACTCCTACCAGCAGATCAGCTGTTTGGACAGTGTAATCAGGTACGAAACTGACGTGATTTTAAGGAGTGGCAACCAAGATCCTGGATTATTTCACCTCCAGTAAAGGAGGATGCGGTCTCTGAAGATGTATGAAGGTGGCCTTTTGTAGCCATTGTATCAATCCATCTGTTATACATACTGCTTATTCATTGGGGATGCAGGAGCCACTTCACTTTAGTATGTAGCTAGTTAATTATAGATGGCCTAAATGCTGAAACTCCTCATGTTGTTATGATTTCTGTAGGTACTTGGAGAGCTGTAATATTCCCATCACTATGAAGAGGAAGTGTCAGTCTTCCTCTAACACAACCTTGTCAAACTCAGATGAGGATAAACAGAAAGGATCCAACAACATGCAGGTGTCTGAAGGTATGTGGCACTGCTTTAGTTCATACCTTGAAAGGACACTTATTGTCAACTCATCATACAAAGCTACAGCCTTCTAAGGCCTTCACACTCTGCCCTTTAAACGTCTCTCTCAGACTCAACAATGCCAGCACCTTGTCAGTATATCTTGTTCTCTGTTCTCTTTGGCAGAACCAGCCTTGTTGAAGGATCAGTCTGGTCTCTCCGCTTTGGATGATCGAGACAAAAAGTCCAGTGACGCAGCCACAGCGGTAGTGGGCACTTCGCTGCCCCTACCTGTGCCTAACAAACCAGAAAGTGTGGTGTCCATAACCAGCCAGTGTAGCTACAGTAGCACCATAGTGCATGTTGGGGACAAGAAACCTCAACCAGAGTCAGGTACAGTGCCGTGAAAAAGTATTTACCTCCAACCTGATGTCATCTATTATTGCATATTTATTTTACTGAGGTATCAATATCAAGACAAAATGTACTCTTGAAATGAAAGGAACCTAAGTTAGCACACTGTTTTTATTATTTATTTATGGAGCAAAGACCATATATAATATGAATATAAAAGTCCACGCTTTGCCGGAATACTTCAGGTCAGGTTCAGTGATAGATCATCGAGCATCAGATGCTTGTTGTTTTTTTCATTCCTTGGTCAAATTGTACATTTTGATGATCTGAAACTATTCAGTGTGACAAATATTCAATAATAGAAGAAATTGGGGAGGGGGTAAATGGTTTTTCACAGCACTGTAAATCCAACTTTATGCCTGTAGCCTATGTGTACACGTTTTCTCTGTGTCTTTGCGTGTGTGAGTGTGTGTGTCCACTTTATCAGGGGATGCATGGCATGGCAATCTATTTTTCAAAACACAGAAAACGTCAACTCTTCCCACTATGTAAAATGTTTAGATCTGATCAGTTCACGCAAACGTTTTCAGGGTTCTTGGGTCCTGTCCATAAAATAACTGCAGTGATGGTGATAAGAATTTTTTTTCAGCCTGATGTAAAAACTTTTAAGAATGTGTGACACATCAGTGGTGCCTCGTCAAATTTTTTATCAGTAACAGATTTTAGTTGGAAAAATCTATTGTTGCAGTTCATAACAAAAAAGCAGAGCTACTGATGGTAAACTAGTGTTGCATTTGTCTCATTGTTAGCAAGCACCGAATGTTTTATCAGCTGATCATGTTAGAAAGTTTTATGCATTCTAGTGATGAATTTAGACAAAATTGGCAAAACCGATAATAATCCAAGATTCATGGATCATGCTTTATCGCAGCAGAACAAGTACAAGTGAGACTCAATCAATGAATCAGTGAGAAGTGAACATGTGTTTGGGGCAAACAAAGTGTATGTAAGTGAATAACACTGGTTATGCTTCACTACAATGACAGTACAATGTGTCATTTGACCAGTGCCCTCTGATAGTCTTGAAAGTGGTTGCCACCTGTGTGATTCTTTGAAAGTTTTTGATTGTTAAGGCTTTTTTCAGTGGTGTCCATTACATGTTCATGAACACAAGCCACCACAATGATTGGTCAACATTCTGCTCATTTTCTCCACAAATGTTGTTTTGCACAAAAACTTCCACTTTCATTACTTCACAGTGTATTAAAGTTGTTTCCCCACTGTCATCCAAGCAGAGATCATAGAGGATGTACCAGGAACAGGAGAGACGGTCGAATCCAGCCAGAACCCTGGGGTTCCTCCTTGTGCTGTTTCTCCTCCCAGCCAGGAGAGGGAATCCTACAAGAAGCTGGGGCTGACCAAGCAGGTTTTGGCAGCTCATACGCAGAAGGAGGAGCAGGCCTTCCTGTATCGCTTCAGAGAGCTTCGTGGACTCTCAACACTCAAAGAAAACTGCTCTCAATACCTGGAGCGCCAGAGAGAACAGATCGCCAGCGATGGTGCCCCTGAACACCACACCAACAAATACTATGAAGGGGATAATTCCAATTTATTACAATTTATGGCCATTGCTTCAATCTATATTAACTTTGAGCTGAACAAGTTATTTTGTGAGATCTGGGAGAACCGACAGGGCAATAGACACAAGCAATCAGAATAGTTTTGAACTATACCCCCAGGTAGTCAATCTTATTGTTGAAAATGGTCAACAGTTAAATTGTTACTGATCTATGTGTCAGTTTATGGACAGATTCCTTTGTCCAAGTTTGGCCTTTCAACCTTGCCATAGTTGTGTGGTCACTGTGTTCCTGTACAACAAGAGATTATTTTCAACCTTTCAGTCTTATCTCCAGATGAAGTTGTTGAACATTGTTTTCCAACCTTTTTGTCTTGTGGTGTAGAACAATCTACTCCTTTCTCTGCTGTTCTCTCCTGGCTCAGGTGCCATTAGTTTAGATAAGCTGGTAACTATTGGTTTACCACTTGTGTTTCTTGCCCTGTCAGACTTTGTTGTAGCACTGTTGCTGTAGTGTTACAAATTACTTAATGACTACAGTGTTTTCAAAACTTTAAAATATGATGGGCGGTATTATAAAAATAAGACCAAAATTTTGATTAATTGGAATTTTCTTCTTACTTTGTCATTGTCAGTTTATATTTGCTTCTTACTGACAAATGTCAAATTCACAAATCACTCAACAAACTTTGTTCCTCTCGACCCTCTAGCTGCACCCATTGCTCGATCCAAGCAGGGTGGACCAGGTGCAGAGCCCACCACACGGCGAAGCACACGGAATAAGAAGACCAAGACGAAGCGAGCGAAGAAGATCGAGTCCTCGGACAGCACAGTGTCTCAGCACAGGCAACAACAGCTGCGGCCTCCTCTTCTAAACCATGGCCTTAACCCGACCTCTTGGTCTCCCTCTGACACCTCACAGTCCACCTTCCCCATGGCCTACCCCACTGTGATGCCAGGCTACCCCCTCCAAGTTTACCCCAGACCCAGTTCAATAGCAACCCACGGAGACGCCACTCTAACAGGCTTTGGGGAAAACCAGGGTGCCCAAGGCCCTAGTTGCCCCCCATCCATCCATCCTGCTCACTTCACTGCCCCCATGGTAACTCCCATTGTGGCTCTGGTGCTGCCCAACTACATGTACTCTCCAATGGCCCCTGGGCCTCCACCACCACAGCCAATGTACCACACAGAGACTGGGGGCTTCCCCACCCAATCTCAGCCTTTTGGTCAGGCTGCCTTTCCAGGACACGCTACCTTCACAGCTCAACCTTCCTTCTGTGATCAGAATCAGTTCAACTCGCAGAACCACTTTGCTCCTCAAGCAGGTTACATGACCCCATCGTGCTTCTTCCCTCCATCCTCGGAAACCCCAAAGGCCCCAGTGGAGGGCCAGTCTCGGTCTTCAACCCCACAGTCTGGAGGAGGCGGAGGCCAGGCATCTCCACCTTTGTTCCATTCTCGCTGCAGCTCACCCCTCAACCTGCTGGAGCTGGAACTGTCTGTGGACAGGCAGGACAACACAGTACTGGCCTCTGGAGGACAAGGGACTAATATGGCTGAAAGGGAGAAAGGAGCCAGTGGCAACCAGACCAAGGAGAGGGAGCTGAAGCAGGTAAACAAGGAAATAAAGGTCTTTAGTTAGCTTTCTTCTTTCTCTTTCCTTTTCCTCCCCAAATCTAATATTCCTCACCTATTACCTTCTTAAACTGTCAGGATAAAATGTCAATTCCTCGCTGAACTTAATCATTGTGGGTTGTTTAGATCCCTTAGTTAGGCCTTGGAGACACTCAGTCATATGTCTCTAAGCCTTTTGGGATTTAACGCCATTGTCACAGTGATTCGTCCAAATTTTTCACAGGATTAAAGTGCAGTTTTTTGCTGTTGTATTGCTATGCCATGTATAAAGTCAAGTCAGTCTAGACTCCTCAGATGAAATGTGGCCCAGGGTGTTAACACATGATGTTATTATCCCTTACACCCTTTAGCTATCTCACAGTCTCCTTGGTCCACCTGGACCCTTGTATTGCGAGGGCACGCCCTGTGCCTGTGAGCGTTTGTCTTGGGATAAAGTGTGCTCTAGGCTGAGGGCTTACAGCAAAGAGGTAGGCAACTCATCAGAAAACCTCCACACTTCTCCAATCCCATTCCTCCCTGATTCCATATGTCAGTTGTTTCTGTAACAATTTCTCTTTTTTCCTTTTCATGACTTATGATTCATAGTCTGTTCTATCAAGTAAAGCATATTGCACAGGGTGGCCTTTCAAAGCATGAGACTGAGAAACTTAAAAAAAAAACAAAAAACAAGTTATGTATTGTTAAATGAATTGCTTAAAAATGACTACCAAGCCCGTTTTACAGTACACAGTCGTATTGTACTGTATGTATGACTTTTGCACACATACACAATATCCTCTTGTTGATTTTTGAACCATACCAATAACATTTTCAGTGGAAACCAGTGGGGACATATTGTTTTCTCTGTACTGTACTGAGAAGATCAGGAACACACAAAGTCAGTTGTTTGCCACTGCTACTTACACATTAACGCAACTGATCTTTTCCCAAACTCTTGAAAATAATGTTTATGCTTCTACTTATAGATGAAATAGAAGATTTGCCCTCCTTTAAATTATCTAGAGATCAGGATCTTTATCATGTTTCTAGCTGAGCTCAAACTTAATGGTATGGTTTTGTCTGTCCAGGTCAATGGTGAAATGGACAATTTTCCATGCTCACTACAAAATGCAACATAAAACGCAACACCATTAATGATACAGCACCTGCCTGTATTACCAAGATGCATCTAATGAAGTATGAGTATAACTGTCTGTTGGTCAGAGCTATGAAATCAAGCTCCTCTTTAATGGTATCACTTTTTTTTTTGTTCTTGCAGACAAGCTCGCGTGGTGACGGAGTCAACAGCGACGCCAATTCTTCATCCAGCGACATGTTTGACATTATACTCCAGGAGGACTCCTGTTCAGGGACAGGCTCAGCCACCTCGGGGTCCATGGGATCAGGGTCCAATGGCTGTGGAACTTCAGCCAGCGGGACGTCTAACAGCGAGACATCTAAGAGCAGGACGTCAGCCAGTGGAACATCGGCTAGTGGGACGTCTGGCAGCGGAACAGGTCTGAACTTAACTTGCAATACAATTTGAGTAGCATGAGATAAGGTCAACCTCACACATCCTCAGGGGTAAATCAGCTTTGTTATTTTTTTAATATGAAATTCTTAGTTTTGTGTCGTCTCTGTTTGTTTTAATAGAATAACATGTTTATAGTCCCCAATTTACTAATATGTAGCCCAGAATAAGAGGAAATGTCCTTCTTGGATATTTACATTTTTTGATTGTGTGCATTGTTAGCTTTTAATATTATGGTGCTAACAGATGAAAGTACAGAAATGTGTTTTTAAATTTACTAGATCATACCCACAGATACTATATTTACAGAGTTATGCACATACGCCATGGCACAGTGTGACAAAGCTCAGCAAAATCATGTGCCAGTTTTTAATACTTTTTTTACATTTTGCATTTTTTACAGATACTGTATTTCTGTGCCAAAGAAAAACTATGTAGCAATCTTGTATTCCTGTGCTGTCTTGGTGTTCTCAGGAAGCAACAACAGTAGTAAATACTTCGGCAGTGTGGACTCATCTCAGAACAGCCAGAAGGTCAAAGGTCACCTGAGGAGCAGTGAGGGAACGCCCATGGAGATGGATCAGAAAGACCACTTCATCAAGTATGTACTGCAGGACCGGCTGTGGCTGCTTATGGCCAACACAGATGATAAGGTCATGATGACCTATCAGCTGCCCTCGTGGTGAGTAGGAGGACAGGGGGTAGCCAATGAGGAGTAGGATAATGGCACTTTCTGATGTTTTTCAAGCTTTTGGTTGTTATAGGAGCATGGTAAGCATGCATCCAGGCTAGAGAATAATGGAAATGTTTTTAAGAATTAAAACATTAGCAACATGGACATTATTCAGAAATTTTTGTAAGACTAAAGAGGTCAGATCCCTCTTAGTGGTTGGTGAGATATGGTATCTGCGCAGCTGTGGCTCAGGAGGTAGAGCAGGTTGTCCAGTAATCAGATGATCAGATAATCAGAATGATCCAGTAATCAGAAAGTTGGTGGTTCAGTCCCTGGTTCCTCCACTCCAGATGTTGAAGTGTCCTTGGGCAAGATACTTGGGTATGCAATGTTTGCTTTGTCCATTAAAAAGTCACCTGGTAACGCTGTGGTTGCAGTGACAGGTTTAAACCACTAGATGTCAGTCTTAACATTGAGTCTGTAGATAAGGGGACCCAGACAGCCAGACATAAGCAATGAGTATTTTTTTTCTTTGCAGAAAGCATTGTTAGGAGAGATGGGGATGAAATACCTCTTGTACTCAATTGAAATGTCCCAAACATGTATCATACAAGCCACTTATTTGCAAACCCGACCCTTTATAAAGGTTTGCCAGATATGATTGTTGAGTGTTGTATTGAATGTGGCTGTTTGTGTTTTTGCTTGTGCCTGTAGTGACATCCAGAGAGTGCTCAGGGAGGACAGAGAGAAGCTGAGGCTGCTGCAGAAGAGCCAACCGTGCTTTTCAGAGGAGCAGAAGAAGGAGCTAATTGAGGTCCACCCCTGGATCAAGAAGGGAGCCTTACCTAAGGCCATAGATATCAAGGTAGAATGAGAATATTTATTTCTATTCAGTTTAAGTCTATTCAAAAACACATTTTTTGAAATTATACTTTTGCATATGGGATCAATAAGATAATTGGTGGGTATTTAAACTAAATATTAAATACACCTGTATCTGATCTATGTCCTTGTGTAGATTTGGAGTTAGATGTACGCAGTAGGAAGATAAACTGTTTAAGAATGCCAAAGTCTTTATTTATTTATTATTAGTAGTTATTTTAAATTTGTGTGTCTGGAAAATTGGATTTGATTTGAAGATGATTTTATGGGCTTAGTGTATATATTGCAAAATTGTGACACATGGATTTTATCTGTGATGCAAAAAGGTTTATCTAAGAATATGTGTTCACCGAGTGCATGTTTTTAATATAACTGGATATGCTGTGTTCGCTTGTCTTGGTCTAGAGATGTTTCTTAAAAGAGCATCAAGCTAAAGTCGTGCACCCAAACCTGTATTTCCTTAATGCCTAATTTAAACCTGTGTGTGTTTCCCAGGTGTGCTCCTGCTGTGTCAGTGCCTCAGAAGCAGTAGAGGCAGTAGAAGCAGTAGAAGTAGTAGCAGCAGCAGCAGCAGAGGCTACAGAGGATCAGCCAGACCTGGATATCAGTGTTACAGAGGTGAGGGGAGTCAGCTGCCAGCAGAGGCCCAAAGAGGAACCCTTTAACTCTGTAGTTATTTCCTGCCACAGCCCTTCTTGTGGCTCCAGCACTCAGACACAACCAGCCAGACAATAAAGAGTGATATTTATCACTCATCAGCCTCTTGATGCATGACTGTGAAGAGCAACTTTTGTAGAGGGACTTACAAAACACCATACAAGCCCTTTTCTCTTCACTCAAGATTCTTCATTACTGTTTCTGTCTTGCCGTTTTATGAATTGTACCTGTGAAGATGACAGGGAAAAGTGGCGCAAACAGTCAAGACCTTTGTAGAATGTGAATATATGTTGTGGACATTAAATTACATTTTATTTTATTATACACATAAGCTGCACCAGGTAGGATTTTTGGTGCTTGTTGAGCTCTATGACTGGGTGTGTTCTTTCGTTTGTTTCTCTGTAACATTTATTCATTTGCAGCACTTAGGCAAAGAGTTTCATGCACTGATGCAGAGCTGAATAAGAAAAATACAATATGTCCAAGACACAGTTGAGGGGAAAAAAAAAAAAAAAAAACACCATCCAACAGAAGGCCGTTCTGTTCACACACCAGGATGTGGTTCAGTGGTTTGTGATTGATTACAGCTCAGATTTCATTTTGTGACGTCATTTCCTCAGTTTCAACAACACTATGTTACGTCAGCTTGCAGCAACCAACAACAGGTGGAGAGTTGTAATTTACTTTCAGTCATTGTGGTCATGCATACCCATTAAGGACCAAATCAATGCAAAAGTGCACTTTGTGGGCTGCACTGGAAGAAGAGGAAAAACAGGAATGAGACTCCTCCATGACTGCTTTATTTGCTCTAAATTGTGTTGCATACAGTACCATCGGTGATCAGGCGCAAAGTCATCACCAGTGTTTGATGCTTTCCGTCAACTCCATTCTGACCAGGCATGCTTGGATCCTAACTTGAGCAAAATTCGAAAATCACAGTTCAAAGACTCTATTTGCTTTGGCAAATGTATTAACTTGATATACTTGAGGTATCACGAGTACTATTTACACAGTATATACTGCATATGATCGGAAGTCACAATGGAGGTGGTGAAAACATTTGAGACTGGTATAAACATTGAGATGAAGACAATCAGGTGCAACACATATAAATCCATCATGTTACATCATTTCTGACGCTTAACGGTAAATTATGCAACATTTAATATTTTAAATTTCCCCTCTCTGACATCTGAAGCTGCAATTAATGTAGCTTTAAGTTCCCAGTCTTTAAGCATAACTTCACTTATCAGTTTCTCACTAGGCATGGCATTTGTTTTGGTGTCAGCTCTGAAACTTTCACTGACTTGTTTTGCAGATGCCTCTCATTTAAAGAAGCAGCTGATTTAATGCATTTCAGTGCTTGTGTGGATGTCTGTAACAGTCGACTGAGCATATGTATTTTTACATGCAGTAATTGTTTCTGTATAAAAAGATTGTGTTTTTAAGTTATCACAGAAAGTCCATCTGAAAAAGCAAATAGGACCAATATTATTTATATTTACTGTAAATACTATTTAAAGAAATGTGAGTTGCGTCAATATTAGGACAATTCCCAGTATGGACTGGAAAATGACTGGGTTTTATGCTGTGTATGGTGGGTGCTGTATATAAAATGGGGAAAATATGGATGTTTTCATCAGTTTGAAAGCGTGCTACATGACACTTGAAGTAGTCTGATGTAGCCCCTCATAAATTTGGAGAGGAGCATCCTGTGGAAGCGACTGGAGCTCATTACCGTTCAGGACAAACGTGTGGAGGCTTCAGAAGTCAGGGTTTAGGGTTATTGCACGGGTATAAAGCGACTCGGACAGATGTCAGGTGTCTGTGGGGAGCTTTCCTTCACTTTGAAGCCTTTGCTGTCATTTTAGAGGAAACTGCTCTTTCTCGGCCACTTGAATATATCCTGATTTTTGTCATTTGTCTTTCTGTTATTTGAACAGACACTGACAACAATGCACATTTTTATTTAATTTTGTTTTTATTTTTCATGTCTTTTCTCCCCCTATTTTTCAATGGAGATTTTTCTGTTTGTTAAATTTTCTCAAAATAAAATAATTTACAGCGAAGCTTACGTCTCTCTCTCTCTTATACTGACGTTTGACAGGTCACCGCTTGTTTGCACAAATACTAGTGATCTGACCGCAGCTGTTCAAGTCCGATGAGCTGTTAATGAGTGTAAACGACTTAATAAACTATTGCCTGTAAAGAGGCACGAACTGGATGAACAAAGGTCACATCAGTGTTGACCTCTAAAAAATGTCTGTGCTCCTCATATCATTCTGCTTTAGTCGAAAAAGTCCCTGGGGAAAAACAGACGATATAAAACAGCCACTCCAGTGAACAGATGAAGAAGATCGGTGTAACGTGTAAAGAGGTGATGTTTGCCCCTGAAGTCTTGACTTTCACCTTCCCGATGCAAATCTCTGTCTGTCCACCGACTGCAACCGCGACAATAGCTGAGATGTCCTCAGACAGACGGTCATTTCCACGGTTCAGCAGCCTGATCAAAGCGACAGCCCCCCTCCCACTGTTCACACCCTCTGACTTCTTCCAAATTGAGCCCGAGGTGTGAAATTGGACAATTTGCCCTCCTGCAGCGGCCATTTACACCTCGAGGAACCCGCAAATCCGGTCCAGTCACCTCGCAGACACACATCTGAATCAAGTTCATCATCCCAGATTAACATCTTTCTTTGGTGTTTTCTCAACAGCCTTCAGGCAGTTTAACAGTTATCATCTTACCAGATGGGCTGATGCATGGAGGAGGCTGCTCAAAGATTCACTGAAATAAAAGTTGTCTAAAGAAATGTAATGCCATGATCATATTTAATATTATTGGATTAATATTGTTGATGCCATGAGAGGTAAGCAGCATTTTGTTCCCTCAAAGTAACTATTAAGTGCAGTTATCATATAAATATAATGGGGGTAAACTGTCCATTATTTTTCTCTTAAATGAAGCAAAGTTTACGTATAAAGTAGTATAAAATGGAAATATTTATCTAAAATACAAGTATCAGAATGTTGTATCTGATCAAGGCAGAGCTAATTATAGCTACTTTACAGTTTAATGTTTCATAATGTAATGTATCATACTGTATAAACTGATCATTTATAGTCTATATGTTTTCTTTGCTCTGTCTGAAGCATAAAATACACACATTTGGTAGTAACTACCCTAAAATTATACCTAATTGCAGCCCTTGAGCACTTAGTTACTGGAAAGCTGTCAGGAGAAATACTCTACTAACCACAGGCTCACTGTATTAATCATTTTCACTGAAGCTCCCTCTCAATGGAGGTGTTTCAAGACTGAGGAAAGACACTTGGGGTGGACATCACAGGAACACCAGCCAAGACATCTGATTATAGATGGATTGCTCGGGATTAGTGTCTTTTCTTATTCATTTGTAGCTGTTGGCGCTGGTGGTGCAGAGGCAGAGCAGTGTCTGTGGCTCTCACCAGGACCACAGAGATCACGTCTGAGGACGCAGACACAAGTTTTCCAAGTGTCTGTGAATTAGCATAAGCATGTCGACCCCATTCTACTGCTAGTAAATGTGGTATGAACACATATAACACGTACATATTATTATATTTGTTTATTAGTCATTTGCATTGTGCTATTTTGGCAATTTACTATTAATTTTTATTCTTCTTATATAATAAGAAGTTATTTGTGCACATTATTTTTAAAGCTAACATGAAAAAAACTGAAGTTATAAAACCCATTTGTCAAATCCTCAGCTAGGCCTATATAAGGAGTGAGTGGATTACTCATTTCACACCTCACAAATGTCTACGATGTGCTGTGGGATCTTGGAGAGAGTGCACACAAATGGCCCACAATTGCAGAGTAATAACTAACATGCTGAAAACAGCTGTGGGTGGGTGGTTAGTGGGAACCTTGTGTGTGAGATGTGCTTTTTTTATTTTTTTTGAAGCAAATTGAATTGAAAAAAAAAAAAGTAGTTTGTCCAAAAGGTATTTATTAAAAACACAAAACTTAGAGAAATCAGATGAGGTAGCCTACTAACAGCCATTTTGGCATGTATAAATACAAAGACATCCTAAACAACAAATAATTTACACACAGCTAACAATGCATTTGTAGTGGGACAGCTACCTTCTGTACAGCCCAGTCAAATCCAACATGTAAATATATACATATGCATTTACTCCCTTCACTGAAGGCAGGCCTATACAAGGCCAAAACACTTCCAAACGAAGACCATAAAGGTCACTAACCTCTGCAAGACAGATTTAATTACATACTTTATTTATTAAATACATTTTAGTATAGTTGTAGTTCCAGAAATTTTTACAAAGAGCTTCTCAGATGCCTTTCAAAAAGTTTTTTTTTTTAAGTTGTCATCTCAGCAGTGTCTTTGTCATGTACTGAGGCCTATCCCACACAACATCCTATCACAAAGCATTTAATCATCTACTATGGTTTAAAACATGCTACTCCTTTTTAAACAGTCTACCAGGGTCTCCAGACTGACTTGGAGTAAGTTAAAGAGGACAAGCTCAACACATCCTGGCCGTCAGCCTCCTCTGAAGAAGAGACGTGGCTTTGGTCTGAGTCTGTCTCGTCCAGGTCAGAGCAGAGGTCGTCGGTGGAGGTGGTGGAAGGGGCCGGGGACACCAGGGGCGTGTACGCGCATTCAGACAGGGACCAAGTGCTGTTACTGTCCGGCAGCATCACCGGGGGGCGGTCCTCGTCGTACAAGGGCATGCTTTCCAGGAGGTGGTTCAACAGCTCCGCGGCTTCTGTTGGGTCAATTCCCGGGCAGCTGGACACAAAAGTATGCACGTCATGCATACACTGGATGTAACCTGCCGCAAACCGTTCACAGGCCTCCCGGTTCACAGCGTCCATTTCTACGGAGAAACACACGGCAGCCATTAAGATCAGTAGTTAATGAGACCCAACGTCTAACGGTCAGCCCGTTACTAACGTACGGTTCTCTGTTCTGATTGGTTGAGTCGCGTTCGAAGATGCACACGCGCACCTGTGGCCCAGTACAGTTGATTGATTAATGCGCGGGCCATCATAAACCACTATGTTAATTTTAAAGAACTATATTGCTCGGCGGAAGAATGACATGCGAAATTGTGCGTTACTTTCAACAGTCAAGGTTAATCGGTTTTGGTGAAATGTCAAAACAAAAAACATTTATTGAACCTTTGCGTGTCGGTGCACTTCCAAGCGAAAGCTAACGCGATGTTTACCTTGAGCCCGGTTTTTCAGGATGTTTTCCACTCGTCTCACTGTCATCTCCAAAACCTCGGCGTTCTCCATCTTTGATTGTAACTGCACCAGGAGACAAAAAAAGAGTAAGCAACATGCGCTAGCAATACAAATGAGCTAAATTAGCACACCTCAATCTAGATTTTTTTTTTTTTTTTTTTAGGGATAACACAACAGAAAAAAAAAATGAATCCATGTTGTCTTACGTCTGTGTCCGCGATGAGAACTCTGAGTTCCTGTAAACTTTCATTGATGCGAGCTCTTCTTTTCTTCTCGACCAGAGGTTTCCTCATCTACCAAAACAGTGAGGGCGACTTAACAAACAATTTGCTGCCAAGTTAAAACAGAAACGTAAGACGTAAGGTGTTCACAGAGGCCCTTACCTTTCTGTCAGACTTGACCTCACTGTAGTTATCACCTCTGTCCCTTCCGTTTATGTTGTTACGGATGGGGGCCATGTCGTTGAAGTTTAATCCAGGCGCCGTGAAGCCCACTGGACTGGAGGTCGGTCTGTAATCCAGAGAGCCGTTACAGCTCGTCAATGGGGGACAGATGGCCGGGCGACTCCAGCGGCCAACAAAGCTTGCAGAGAGACTGTGCTCGTTAGTGCTGCAGCGAGGGGGCACGCACTTCGTATATATGACGGTTCATTTACATGTGAATAGGTGAGCTGGCTACGAGAGCAAGACACACCGAGGGTGGGCAACGCACACACCCACCAATCACCAATGATCATGTAAGGTTGTGTCCCAGCTCCTGTTTGAACCATGTAGATCTGGACACACACAAGGAAAAACGTAAAAGGAGGACCAAGGATGTCAACAGCTTATGCAGTTACAGCTACAGTCAAACATATATTTTGTAGGACACGAATAAAAAGCTATAGTCTAAGGTCCAGCTGTATCTTATTTTAGTCAATCTCCTATTGCAGAGAAAATAGCAATAACACCTAAGCAATTGCCTTTAGTGTTCACATCCTTAAGCACTGCCTTTTAAAGAGTGCTCACCTCTATTGGCCATATATCTACCTGTGCTCACATTACATCATTAGTCAGATAGGCCAATTTCATGCTTGATTGTTATCCACCAGTCCACCTGTGAGAACTAGGATAATGCTCCTCTTATGTTTAAAAAAAGATGTGAGCCAGTTGTCAAGTACATCAGCCTCACTTGTAAAGAGTGTAAAAAGCCCAAACCTCGTAGAGATGAACAAGCAGCCTAAAACAGTAGTGGCAACCAAGACAGATCATCCCTGTATTTAGATGGTGTCATTACACATTTCCACAGCCTACTTTAGTAGGCTTAAATTTGAGAGTAGCAATTTCTAGAATATTTTTATTGCTGTATCATCATCTCTTATATGTCCCATATTGTCAAAATTCAACACACTGTGGCTTATGTCTGACATTAGTCATTTGGGACTCAAACACTGTCATGACCATTCACATATAGTGACATGGGTTGTGTGTATGTCAGTGCAATTTTGCACGCGTTAAGTAATTTGCATTTGTATAGGGAATATGGATTAGTACATGTAGTTTGGTTTGGTGTGGTTACAGTTATTGTTTCATTACACTACTGATGGTTGTTGAAGGTGGGGATAAAAGGATGGATGAAGGATGGAAGTGGCTGTAAGATAGTTAGTTACAGAAAGACAATCGTTATGTCTGGTCATTTTACCATGACAAGAATTTTCAAAATGAAATAGATTATGTATATTGTAAGAGTGGCCTTTTTAACCATAGCTACTAAACAATTTATGAAATGTAAGATTGGATTTAACGTCCATTTCCAGGTTTATGTTATACAAAACGCTCACCTGTCATTGCATTACACTACACTATATATTTAGCAGTCAAATTAAGGCACACAATTCATAGTATTCTACAATGTGTATGCACATTACACGCCTTAAGGAGCTCATAAATAAGTGACAATTATTTGCATTGTCGTTAGTATAAGTAGTAGTGACCTAGTATTAACTTTTTTGCAGTCTAGTAGCTGACTGGGAGTTTGAAACATCCCTGCATTTCCGGATGATAGTGTTGAGAACGTGGCTGGGAAAAGGAGATTCAGCTTTAAATAAAATACGGAAAGCACTACCATATCTGGCACTTGCCTTCACAATAAAAGCATAACATATTCTAATCTCAACAAAACGGGTAATAAAATGGGAATTTCACGTCATAGATAGGTTTACACATTGGATTATATTTATCTGTATGTCAAAGAACCCACAATCTGTGTGTCTTGTGTTAGTTATAAGCGTGTTAGCCGGATTGGAACTTATTTTGACAGCGCCGAGGCGGCTTTTCCTTCAGACCCACACAGTGCTTGTTCGTCAGAGAAGACGCTTTTCTGAGGTCACTGGGCCCCGGGGGCGACACCGGTTCGCCGCTATATAATCTTCCCGGCTCAGTGGATGAAACCAGCGCACTGAATCCTAAACGAGACAAAGCAAATATACACTTAACTATCAAACATGGTGAAGATTACTTTCCAGCCAGTTTCGGCGCAGAAGCCTGAAAAAGAGAGCGATGGAGACAAGATCATTATACCCCAGGCTCACGTGAGTTTTCCCTTTTTTCTTTCTTTATTTGTTGTGGCATTTGTCTTGTGTCTTAGTGAAGTCTTGTAGAAGTCTTTACTCTCTTTAAATAGGCAATAGCTGAATTGTTTATTCTTACTTGTGATATTCGGTTTGTCTGTTCAACCATCATGATACCACCTGTTAATTTAATACTGGTAACACTGGGTCTTTAATTATGCAAAAAGCTTGCTATATGAACAGAAGCTGCAATCTTTATGATACTGGGACAGACCCTGTACATTGCAGACCATCCCAGCCCAGCCTGGGGATGTTGACATTACGTCACTTTGTTTGGCCACCGCCAGGACACACTGCAGATGGATGTACAGTGTGTGCCTTCAGCAGAATTTGACACCATCCCTTCAAGTGGTTTCATTCAGTTACTTTGAATGGTTTCATTCAAAGTAATCTCACACACACATGTATATATAGCTTCGTCCCCACCTTTGTTTTTGTTAAAATGTGAAAATCACACCTGTCAGATGAGGTTACTGCAGCAGCCCTTGACGTCATGAGGTGTTACATCACGTGAACCCTGCAGGTTGTGCTTGCCAGGAATAATCCTATGAGAGAGAGTGGTAATCCAGGATTACTGTGTTGTGTATAAAGAGTGGAGATGGTCTTAAGGCATTTTAGCTTTCTATTCTTTCTCAAATTTAGTATTTATGAAAAGTCAGGAATCAGAATGATCAGAAATATGGACAAATGTTTAATACTTATTTGTTAAATTGGGAACTGATGCCCTGAGCCTGTGCAAAATGGCAGATCCCAGTCCTCACTTTCAGGCCCCAACTGTCAAACATGGTGTTAAAACATTTTGAACAGAATGAGGCTGTGCTTTTAAGTAGATAGATAGATAGATAGATAGATAGATAGATAGATAGATAGATAGATAGATAGATAGATAGATAGATAGATAGATAGATAGATAGATAGACAATGTAGTCTATTGTTTATTTGCTGTTGTCCTGACTAGTCTTAAATTAGATTGATCCTGATGTTTCTGAGCTGGATTTGTAGAATGGAATAATTTAGCCTGAATTAACAGATCAAGAAATCAGGATTGTAACAGTTAGGCCATCTTTTCTTAGCCTCTTTTCTGGAGTACCTCCCAGGAGTTATACATAATTAGAGATCTGGCACTTAATGGATGTATGCCTGTGTAAGCCTCATCCTTTTTTCCTACACTCTGTACACAGCTGTGAACTCTGAATGCCAGTTGATGACGCATCCGAAACTTCAGCAAACACATTTTTTCACCTGTTTGTTACATCAACATAAGTCTAACACACGATCTGAAAGGCTGTGTGAATTCTGATTGGCCGCAGCAGTAAGATAGGCGTCAGAGCCAATGTGTGTAGATCTATTAATATGCCTGCCTCAGTCGAGGGAGTCCTGCTCCACGTAGTTGTTCTCATTTTGACTCCCACCTAGGGAGCTAGAGAACTGCAAATATGGAGTGTGGAAGTGGGCCTCTAAGAATAGACCCAGACAGCCACGTGCCAGCATCTTCGTCAGAGCCTGGCACAATCTGCTCTCCCTGCTTCCGCTCTCCATAGCAACAGTAGTAGGGAGAGGTAGCAGATTGACTGAGAGACTGTGGGTGGGCATCTGGCATGTCTCATTCCAGACCATCCTACGTCTACCAGATCTCCTCACTTGACTAACAATTGGCAACTGCCTTCTTTAGCCAGAATTAACTCTGTTACAATTTGGACTTTGTACAGGATAAAAATTACATTGTGATAGATCATTACATCGACTGGTACTCCATCATAGAACTATCCTTTGGATCATTTTAAACATGTTTTGTATTATTAGACCTCCTGTTTACTAGAAATTAAAATGTACAATGGTACATTTTAACAAAATACTATTTAATAACGTGTCATAAAAGCTAAGTTAAGTTCACACCACAGACCCCTGGAAAAGTAGCTAAATTTTCCTTGTTTCCCTTGATCTATCTTCTCATCAAACTGTTTTCTCTCTTTACAGGGGCAGCCAGTTCTTCCTGTCAGACCCAAGAAGCCTTTTCCAACTGGTCTCTGCTGTCTTACCTTTGGCCTGGTGGTGTTTATGTCAGGACTGGTGCTGGCCTCTGTATACATCTATCGTTACTATTTTATACCTCAGGTCAGTTCACTCTACCACCTTCTTCTTACTTTTCCAACAGTACAGAATATAAAAAGCTGTTTGCGCTGTTATTGAAATGCTAACTCGGCTCTGTTGCCTCCCATTAGCAGATCCCAGAAGACAGTTTGTTCCACTGCAGGGTTGTCTATGAGGACTCTGTGTATTCTCCTTTGAGGGGCCGGCAAGAACTTGAGGAAAGTGTTGGCATTTACCTTGACGATAACTATGAGCAGATCAGTGTGCCTGTGCCACACTTTGGCGGCAGTGACCCTGCTGATATCATCCACGACTTTCAGAGAGTAGGTTAAGACATCTATATGTTCACTCCCTTATCGTTATTTTACAATATTATCTTGTTAGTTTCTTTAACCTTTTTTTAAAAATGTTGCAGGGCCTTACAGCTTATCACGACATTTCTTTGGACAAATGCTACATCACTGAGCTGAATACAACCTTGGTGATGCCTCCACGTAACCTGTGGGAGCTGCTTGTCAATGTCAAGGTGAGGCACTCACTCACTCCACTCACTGTTAATGTCAATGTTGAAAATCATTGTTAGTGATAAATGGCTGCCTGCAGTGTTCCTCCCACAGACAAATCAACCGAGTGATTCATGTGTGTCTCTTTGCCACAGAGAGGGACGTACCTTCCTCAGACTTACATCATCCAGGAGGAGATGGTGGTGACAGGAAGGGTGAGGAACATGAGGCAGCTGGGTCCCTTCATCCACAGGCTCTGCTATGGCAAAGAAACTTATCGCCTCAGACGCCGTAACCAGCGCCGACGTAAGGACACACATTCATTTCCGTGCCCAATCTACTCAGGCAATATGACAAGATGAATAATGAGTGATGATTGCTGGGTAACTTCTGCTAATTTAACACCCATTTTAACACCAACCCAACATGAGTTAGATTTTGAGTCATGTGACATGTGCTGGGTCACTGTGATCTCTCTGTACCTCCAGAGGGAATGTATTCCTCCAATGAATGACAGGAAAGCCAAGGTTCAGTTTTGTGTAGGAACAAATTGAGACTGAGTGAACATGTAGAAAACAATTACCAAAACCAAATAGGGGCTTCCTAGTGAATATTTCAGACATTGTTTCTGCAGTGTAAAGTCTTCCTCTAGCAGCCTGGCAGCCTGATTATCATGTCAGTGTGTGTGTGTGGGCATGGCTTGGGAACTTCCTGCTATGTGAGTCACTTGTAGTGCCGTGGACACATCCACACACTGTGGAGGTGGTAGTGATGCGCATGAGTGATATCTCTTTCGTTGCTGCCTTTGATTGGCATGAGAGCTTTAGAAATGATGCAACAAACTTCCCCCAAGTACATATATGGATGTGATTTGAGGAAATCAGTTTTACTGATTAAAAATTAACAGCGTAGGCATGGGAATTGATGTAAATGACTGCAAATCTCGACTATGAATACTGAACAGATTACTAAAATGTCTCTTCTCTTTCAGGTATTCAGAAGCGTGAGACCAAGAAATGTCACAGCATTCGTCATTTCGAGAACACATTTGTGGTTGAGACTGTCATCTGCGACAGGGTCTAAATCTGAGGCGGAAATCACAGCCATCCAACACTGAAGCCAATCTCAAACCATACCTCTTGAATTATTTAGGCTTTTAACTGCACTTTAAGAGCAACCGTTTCAGTTTAAATTTTAATGTTTTTTTTTTAGTCTCAAGTTGGAATACTCTTTTATTGTTCATGTGCAATGTTGATATGTTTTTTATTCAGATGGTCTTTATATTTGGATGATGTTATAAATGTGTTTGGATATATCTGTATCTTGTCATGTTTTGCAAAAGAAGTTAATGTTGTGTTTCAGTTTGTCATTTTCATCAGAGGACTTGATTTTTTAAATTTTGTTTTTGACTTGTCCTTAATGTTATTTAGTAACCCAGTGCACTGTGGGTGATGGAAAGGACACTTGGAAGTTACTTGCTGTGCACTCTTTGTCTATTTGTTGTATTTTTTTTTTTTTTGTTGTTGTTTGAATGCCAGGAAATGGCAAAACATACCTCATGTAGTTTAGACATTTATTTTATTGTTTTTATCATTAATGAATGGTGTATATAACTTTGATTGTTCCTAAGCAATATTCACTGTAAATTGATTTTTTTTTGATTTCATATTGTTACATGCATAGATTTTTATCTGAAATCAATTAGCTTTGTCTGAATGTTAATTTCTTTATAGTTTGTCTCCATATTTCCTTTAGAATCACACTTTGCTACTCCTTGGATATAAATGGCTTTAGACTGTAATTAGTAGCAGTGCTTTAGAGGGAAAAAAGGAACCAAAGTCTACAGTAAGCAATGCTATGCTTAATGTTAAGGATATATGAAATATTTAGAAAGAATGCTTTATAGTTTAGATCACTTACTATAGATGATAGCAAAGGCTAAAACTCTCTTCCTTCTCTTCACTTGGATTTGCCTGTTGTCTTCAGCTCTTGCCAGTTCCCAAATCTTTCCTATCCTGTTTCCATAATTATCTCTATAATGTTGATTTGTCCCAACTTTGGGGTGTCTTTCTAATGTTCATCCTGGAGCAAATCAGTCTCTGTTGGGAGAGACCTGTGAGATGTGCTCATATTTCATTGTCTTAAATACCTTATTTTGCTGTACAGTCAAATTTCCTTGTAATACCTTGCTGCTTTATGAATAAATGATTAAAATATATTTTTGTCTTTTGTTAGTTGTTTTGTTAGTCAGTAACAGACTCAGTACAACATACACATTCTCAATCGCAAATTATGGGTTGTTATTAACTAGATGGTTGTGCCAACAATAGTCCAACATAAACACTGCAAAAAGGGAGCTAGTCTTTAGAGAGAGAAACAAAGACTTTACTTTTCCTTTGTGAACTTCCTCACAGCTTGTATAGACATAATATAACAGGAACACACAGCTTTAATGAGTTCTGTTTCACAAGTGTGGACAACTACAACTACAGCATCATCATAGCGAAAGTAACACATCACAAGATAAAACATAAGATGTGTGAGAAAAAGTTAGTTTAAAAAAGTAATGCCCAGCAAATAAAAGTTCAGAAAAAAAAACTCAACAGAGAGGCAGCATGTGCAAAAATGAAAGTTTCAAAAAACATAATAACCCAGCAGAACATTTTCATGTCTTGTTTCTGGTTTTAGCTTTTTATAGATTATTAACAGCAATAATATGCAGTATATCTCCTATGTAACACCCTAAACCTTTACTGTTACTACAAAATGACTCGTCAACATGAGCAAAATAAGTCAGAGACCGGCTTAATGCACTTCATTTACAACTTTCCAATTGGGGTTTAGCTCTGACTGCTTTCACATAATTAACAGTCATATCCCACTGTAAACATGCTAACATCAAAATAGTCCTATTAACAATTTTGTAATACACAAGTCAGGCCAACTGCCATTAACAGTGAACCTTTCATGAATGAATATAACACTATTGCACATGTATGACGCTCCATCATTATCATTATTAGAATAGTTTATATGAAAATTATACGTTTACGTTATGTTTACATTATACGTCATGAAATAGATGTCATTTACCTACACTGTGATGAATCAGATTATAGGCAAATTACAGGAAGGACGTTTTAAGCAGCGAAACACAGTCACTCAAGTTCAGTTCATAAAACTTGTTGCAGACTTTCTGTTTGCGTATTTACCTCATCATTTATACAAGAATTATTTGTTAAATATAAGCCTCATGATTATTCTTTGTTTGCATTAATAAATTCAGGGATACATCTATAATCTAAAATCTATACTAGTTGCAATACATTGTCACTCAGTTGTTGTTGTCTCAGTTGTCCCTATTAATGTATGATTATTTACAGGATGGATACATAGGTGTAACTTCGCTTGCAATAAACATTGCAAGAAAGAAGTCACAAAGTGCCGTGGAGCAAAATTTAAACAAATTAATATATACAATAAAATGTTCTTAAGTATTAATTATTATTTAAGCCTTATAAATGTTGTTGTTATAAAGATTGTAATCATAAATAATTAACACATAATAATAATTAATTAAATTCATGTGTTTCGAGATCACAACTATTTGATGCTGGTGTTCATATACAATACAATTAATATTTGAACGAATGTGTAATTAATAGAAATAAATCTACTTGATTCAGTTTTATTTTTAAGTTGCAAGTCAACTTTTTATGTAAATCTGCACTATATATAAGAAAAGCTGTACATACATACATACATAAATTTAGCCTATGATGCTGTGCCTTATTATAATAATAAGGCACAGCTATATAATAATTTAGTTATAATAATTTGCTAACATTATCCATTGACCCAAATTGATTTAAAGTATATCAATCCTGAATTTAAATGACTGAAATTGCTGAGTTATAATGAGTAATGAGTTCTTAAAGTAAAAGTGCATTTTATGTACTGTATGTTTGATGTGTCTTCTTGAGAAAATAGACAATGCTCCAAAATAGCGTACGGCTTTAAAATGAACTATACCCCATTTTAGTTTCTCATTGTCAGTGTCGGACTGAAGATGACGTGGGGATGCTTTGAGTGATCTCGGAGGTTCTGCCCTTAAATTGTTCTAGAAACATGTCATGCTGTGATTGGTTGGTGGATTTTATTTTTGAGGCCTACATTTGGGTATCAGAGCTATTTGAAGTTTCAGAGGGACCTACTGGCTTCCTGTTACTAGACCAAATTGTATGTCACGACTTGTTTTCATGTGCAACATTTAGCCCTAAATTGCACTCTGGCCTGACTCATCCCTACACAGTTCTCTTAGTGCGTGCCACACACTAGGTACTGGAAACAATTGTGTTTTTTCTGTAATTGCATTGGCCCTCTAAAACACAAAACGCTTGTATTCATTACTAGCACTCCTCTGAGAACAAATAATATTTCAACTTGAATTGTCTTTATGTCATGGTCAGACCTCTGAGGTGCTGAAAGTGGGTCTTCTTTGGCTGGTCATTGACATCCTGAAGGTGTATTTGGTGTTCCTCACCTCATGGGCAATGAAGTAGTAGCAGAGAGCATCCAGGCAGCAAGTGATGTTGGACAGACACAAAGCTATCTGTATGAACAGGCTGATTCTGGTTTTAGCGCTGCAGTCCTGAATCACTCCTTGGTGCACCTGGGATTATGCAAAGGATTATGAGCATATGATTCATGATGACAGTGCACTCTTATCTCTTATTTACTCTTATCAGGCTTTTTTGAACATCTACTGTTAAATATTGTTATATTTGGAAACTCATGCATGACCCCTTGATAACTAAAAAATGCAAATACAAACTGAAAGTAGCTGCGTTCTTTGCTTTCATGCACACAGATGTTTTATAAAATGAATCATTGGAGAAATGGGTCTGTAAACAATGTAAACAGTACTGCTCTGATCCCTATCCACCATCCACCCATCCGTCCTTCATCTATACCGCCTATCCATCAGGCTGGAGCCAATCCCATCTGATATTATTTGAGGATGGGGTACACCGTGGGGAGGTTGCCAGTTTATCGCAGGGCAGACATATAGAGCGATACAACCATTCACGGTCACACTCGTGCCTACAGGAAATTTAGAATGGCCAATTCATTGTGCATGTCTTTGGACTGTGGGAGGACGTCGGAGTACCTGTAGGGAATCGACACAGGCGCAGGGAGCAATGTAAAATCACTAAATGCGCCACTATGAAATCGCTTTGCCACTTTTTTTGTCTACTAATCTATCACTTCATTCTTCTCACTTTCAAGTTGAGTTTACTTAAAATGAACTTTCCTCACCAGGAACTGCAAGAGGATGCCAAGGTGACTCGGGGTGAAAGGCACCAGAAAGGCACTCAGACCACTGTAGATGATCTTCACACAGGCCTGACTCTGAGGGCTGTGCTGGCCAGATTGTTGAAGCTTGCAGATGGTCCGGACCGAACAATAAACCACCACCAGCGCAGGCACCAGAAACCCAAACACCTGCAGACAGATGATCAGCGGAGGGCTCCAGCCACTGTCTGAAAACTTATGGAAACATTTGAAGTCTGTCTCCTCGCTGTCTCTGAAGCGGTAGATGATTGGAGAGAGCACTGCCAGCACCAGCAACCACACTCCTATGCAGGTCCCCAGAGCTGCTTTGGGTGAACGCAGCAGCTTTGCTTTGAATGGATAACAGATCGCAATCCATCGGTCTGCAGCTATACACATGATGGTATAGATGCTGCCATATATTCCAACAAAATACAGATTCTCCAAGACCGAACAGAGAGGTTGGAGGTAGCTAGGCCAGAAGTGATAGGTCGCATGCATTTTGAAAGGAAGAGGGAAGAGGAGGAGCAAGTCCATCAGAGCCAAGCTGGTCATGTAGATAGTTGACTCAGTCCATTTTCGCAGAAAGATGCAGAACACCAACAGTGCTGCAACATTCAGGATCAGACCAAGGACGAATATGGGTATGTAAAAGACCAGCTGCAAATATTGCATCAGGTTGTCCACCTCTTCAAATGAACAGTTGCTTGTCATGGTGTCACTGCAAAAAAAAAAAAAAAAAAAAAAAAAGTTTTATTTGATTTGATTTTAACAGGATTTCAAATCCAAATTTAAGAAGTTAAAATATCTGTTGAATGAAACTTGATTTCCTGTTGTACTTTGTTTCCACACAGAAACTTATGTGCCACTGTGCCAAGCTTCTTGAAACCTTTTCGTTGCGTGCCCACAAGAGCTTTCAGATGAGTTTTTTTTCCTGCTTTCTGATGTACAGGCCAAAGACACCAAGGTAGCATTAATCACATATATCATGTTAAATCATCATTATCATCATTATCTTTATGCTCAGTGTTTGAATTGGAAGTAATACTGTAAATTTGGTATAGGCTGAAGTAAATTGATTAATTATTTAGACCTTTAATTTAACTAAATGGGACTAATTTAATGAACTAAATAATAACTGTGATCTGATTTATATGTACTGCATACATGCAATATTTACATTATGCTGTTGATGATAGAAATAAACATCAATTGCTAATTCCGTCAGGCTTGTAAGCGTCTTCATAAAATAGCTACATTCACGTTTACTTTCCTCATTAACATTTAAATGCAACACTTAAAAAGTCACACTGATGAATATTTGACATCTTGTACAGCACAAAATGTGAAATTGTAGTCGTTTCTTTACCTCAGTGATCCTGTCTCTCCACTGAATGTCTGTCTGTGAGACTGTCAGTGCCAGACACACTTCTGCTTTCTCTACCTTTGTTGTTTCATCACCACTTCCTGAGTCATGCCACACATCATGCATATGTGTGTATATGAGCATTACAAATTTTTAAAAGCAGAGGTTAACCTATCCAGACAGTTTTACTTTTATCTGTCTCTTTACACCCTAGTACTTTTTAAAGGTATTCACATGCATAAATGGACGCTTCTATAACAGCAGATTTCTTTGGTTTTTGTAAACACTGAAAATAATTCAAAGTATTTAATACTCAAAGTGATAAATGTGTTGGTTTTGTTTGTCAATATGCTAACAGTGACAATGCTAACAGGCTGAAGTTTAGCGGGCACAGTGTTCACCATGTTGACCATCTAAATTTAGTGTTTTAGCAACTACAGCAGGCTGGTGTGAATGTTTTGCAGGTATTTTGTCACAGTTCAGTGTAGTGTAGGGGCACTGACATGCTAATGGATAAATAGCTAAAGGGTTAATGATGGCACTAGGTCAAAAGTTAAGGAAGACATTCATTCTGAGCAGAAAATCAATGTCTGCCAAATTTTGGGGATTTACATTAGTTGTCAAGGCATTCAATTTAAAACCACAGATGTCATCTCATGCCTTGGTCCAGACCAAGGCGGTCAACCGACAGACTGACCAAATTACCAAAGTATTGCCATACTGCTAACATGGTTAAACATTAACAGGCAGACTAAAGAGACTCCAGACAGATTAGCCCAAACGTCTCTCTCTCTCACTTCATTTCTGTAAGATTGTGATTGTTTCCTTTGATTGGAGGAAAAAAAGTCACTTAGTTTTGAGTCACTGCACACCTTGTGAATGCCAAGTGTCTGCATGCTGTGTTTCTCACCACATGCAGGATATTTGGTAAAAATAACACTTAATGTTGAAACATATATGAAGAAATAAATCTAGCAATTATCACTGATGAATCCTGATGACTTCAGGACTGTGTTAAAGACTGGTAGTGGTACTTGTGCTCAGTCTACCTGAGGGAATTGGTCTCACTATCACAATAAGACTGAAAACCAAGTTATTCAAAGTGTTATTTCTTTCAAGTCTGTGAGATGCTGCAGAGGCAGATTTTTGCCTGTCATTGTGTTTGAGGGCTTCCTGGTTTCATGTGCTGAAATGAGATACTAAACTAGAGATTGTGGGGATTTTCTTTGTCTCCTTCTATCAGAATGTAAATTGCAAAACCTGATGATGATTGTGGAGTTTGGAAAACTGTTTGAATGTATCTGTGTCAGCCAATAAACCAGAAAAGGGTTTAGGGTTATTGTACAATAATTCAAAGTTACTTTCATTTCCAGAAAACCTGCATTTCTTTCTGTATGAAAACCACCACACTGCCACCTACTGTTGTGAATGAGGTAAGGGCCAGTGGTGTCCATGGATAAGCACAAGTCATCAATCCTCATTTAAATTGACAATTTCCTGTGTTTTAGGGAGAATTTCACGAGTATGGTTTTATGTGTCGCACTAATCTGTTTATATTAATGCATTTATCTAAGTACATTTGAACAGAAAACAGAGACAGGTGATCTCAAAGGGAACATTTTTAAACTAATGTTGTGGAAACAGTTTTGTCATGTGTTTTGAAAACATGCCTTGATTATTTTATATCAGTTTATTTTCACCATGACTGATATTACTGGTTATTAGAATAATCTAAAAAAATCCTTTATAAATATCATTTTGTCAACTGTGTTGAAACAGTGTTCCTCTGTTAAAAATGCACAGCAGTCAGACATTTGGCACATGATTTATTGGATTTATTTATTTTATTTGAATCTAAAAAAAAAAAAAAAAACTAAATGAAAAAACTTTGGGCAGTGATTATCAATGCAACATTCAGCGATATGGCAAATAACAAAATAATTTTACTAAAATAATTTTCCCCCTGCAAATAACAAAACAACAAAAGACTCCACTCACTTGAGTGCACAACACACATTCTTCCATGCTCTAACTTCATATTTGCTCTGCAGGTAAAACAAACAACCTGACTACCCTGTTTACATTCATGAAGGAGCCTTTTTAAAAATGTTATTTTTCTTATTTTGACTCTACAAATGTTTGTAAATGGTTCAATACAAACTTTAAAACTTGTATACCTGTGACACAAGGGAATATTTTAGAAATTATTTTGGTGCAAGGTCAAATCATTGTGAAAGACTAATTAAAACCTCACATGTAGGTACATATCTCAAATATCTTTCTTACTAGTTGGAGGAAGTAAGACACAGAGTTGCAAAAGCACAAACACACGCACGCAAACATGCACACACGCGCGCACACACACACACACACACACACACACACACACACACACACACACACACACACACACATACATACACATACACTTCAAATAAAAGCAGACACATGTGGGATATTTCATATTAAACACTAAAGACAAGAAAACAAACAGCCCACAAACTTTAAAAATCCTTTAGAGCACACATGTAAGATCATGGAGGAAAAAAAATTAAACAAAATTAAAATGACATTGACTATGAATTCCACTGGAAGAGCCAGCCAGTTTCTAACATTACACCTTCAGGAATAAGTGGCCATGTCGACCAACAGTTAGAGTGTGTTTACAAGAGTAAATCTGTAAGTAGTCAGTCAAGGGACCTGCCACAGCTTTCAGCATCTACAGCAAAGCAAAAGACACAACTCAATGTTGAAAGAAGGACGAGGAGGAAAATCAATATGAAAAAGGCAAAAGACAAATGCAAACGCTCATTCCATACAAACACGCACAGATCCATACACACATAAGGTGGGATGCATTCGCTCTAGGATGCGGTGAACTTTCTGAGTGTGATGACGATGAGGGCGAGGAGGACAGATGCGCCCAGGAACACTGCTATAACGATGGCTGTGATGGCCCCCGGCCCCAGCACCCCTGCGCACACACACATTCCCACATACACATAGATACAGTTTCAATAATCTGAATAGATATATATTAAATATGTGCTTGTGTTTAGTAAATCTATTCTGTCAAACTTACCTTCCTCCTCATCCATGGCCTGAGAGTGTGTGGTGTCCTCGTAGTCGTTGGTGAAAGGCTGCTCTGTCATATCCAGGAAAGGGTCTTTAGTCGTGACGTCACTGGGTGGTTCTCCAGACATGGTGTCCTGGTTGTCCCTGGTTGTCGAAGCAGGGTCTGCAACTGTCTCTGCAGAGCAAAAAAAAGAAAGACAGAAAACAACTCACCACTTGTGCTTCTGTTAAACATAAAATCACTTAATCTCTGTGCCCGCTGAGCAGCACCGACTACTGTTTTCTTTTGGCAGTAATTTCACTGACAAGGCACACAACTCTGCTAATGACTCTGTCTAAACTTTCTCTGGATACTGAAGTCTTGGACATAGCTGTATACATGGCCCCGTCTGTAGTGACTCCAACAGCCTCTCTCTTGTCTCACTGTGTTAACGGCTCAGGCTGCAGTATAAGGATGTCTTTGTAATGGATGAACATTTTGTCAGTTTGAGCCTCTCAACACGTTCCTCTTTTTCACAAGGCTTCAGCCAAGCTCGTCTACTACCTAAAAGAAATACTCCTGCAGCCAGGGTTTGTTTGAGCATTTTGATGCAGTAGTAGTAGTTTATGCTTTAGCACCGTTTCTGTGTAACCCTCTGCTCTTCTGCCAATCAATTGTCTGTTTTCTCTCCATCCCAAATAGTCCTCTTGACATTTCTCCCATCTGAGCCTGAAGTTACCCTGAGACTTTTCACACCTCTACAGCAGCCAAAGAAACAAGGTCTCTCTCTTGAGCCTAATTCTGTGTTCTTTAACCTCTGGAAATGCTCAGTTGAAACCTGCAAAATGCCTTTACAATTGTGGTTGGTGTTTCTCTGGTAATTGAACATCTGTACAGCTTTTCATTTGAAATACAGATGAACAGGAGAAAATGTGATTAGATCTTCCCTGAAAAAACAAACTCTTCACTCAAAGCCCACCCATTCACACGCTCACTGATTCACTTATCCTGTCCTCAACTCTATGCATACCAACAAAACCATAATCCAAACATATTTACACTCAGTTTATTTAATGCTACATATTTACTTTGTAGCCTCTGACGCCCTCAGTAAACTCTGTAACCCTGTTTCAGACCTTTTCTCTGCTTTATTTTCTCCAGTATCAAAGAATCTTCATTTGACTTCCTCTGAAAAAGCAGAACCATGACTAGATTACTAATAAATAAGCGCATATGATAATAATCTCAAGTCTTTAGTATCAGCTTGTTGTGGTATTTTGATGCTGCTGTGTTGACTCATGAGTCGTGTGCAGCTCCCTGTAGCTGGCTGAAGGTTTGGAGGCCTGGGCCTCCGGCCAGCTCAACCATCAATGAGTCCTTCAGCTGAGGGCACAAAAGGCAGCTTGTGCGGTCACGCAGGGCAGCGGGCTGCAACCAGTAACAACCGGCCAGGCCCAAACCAGGCACTGGCTAGGCACTGGATGTCAAACAAACTTGTTTATTAAATAGTCCCTGTGTGTAAAAGGCTGTGCCTCATGGACGGTTTGATTTAATAAGAAGGTAAAAAATAATAACACGATGTTTTCAGTTGGTGTTTGTTTCCACAAAGAGGAGTTTACCCAAGCTTGTAATGTCAGTTAAATGGATTTAATACGACTGAAGCCTTTAGAAAAAACATTCTTATCCAGCGTGTCAGTGGTTCCTGGCCTCTTCTGACAGAGGAGCTCCTTCCACAAGTGCCACCCATCATGGTCCAAATATGTTCTTATGAACGGATAATAACCCAGTTTTCATTTAACACTATTCACCTTTCACAAAATTGTTCATTGTTACAATATTTTTTAAATACATTTTAATTGTCTTTGGTCAGATTTGGAACAGCTAAAACTGGACATTTCAATTATGTTTAAATGACTTTAAACTGGTCTTTAATCTACTTTAATTGTTTTTCCATTATTTTTTTTTCAACAATGTCAACTGTTAATTTCACCAGTTTTATACATAACTTTTAGCCAAATATTTCAGCTAATTATCAACATTTTAAGATATCCATTTCAACTACGTATCCATTAATTAGCTAACGATTTCAACTTCTTATTTGTATTTACATACCACAACTGACTCAGGCTCAGTTGCCGCCCGTTGGTCATTCTAGTAATGGTATCATCCCAATGTGTATTTTTGTCTGGCTGTTTATTGTCCTTGAACAAACTTAACCACTAACTGGGAAATCACTGCACTGGGCCACACTTTATATATAATTATATCATATATTTATAACTACAAACATCAATTAAGAATCCTCCTTCTCTCACACCACACTCCAGACTCATTAAAGGCGGGCAGACTGTAAGGAAAGCTGATTTCAGACAGAACAAAACAGAGAAGGCCATTTATTTGTACCTCAGACCTCCTTGGTTGGGATTTCACACCGGCTGGAGAGATGACACAGTACGCAGTCGGGTGTGTGTGAAAACCAACCTGACCAAGCCTTGAAACCGCAAGCGATGCAGCCCAAACATGACATCGGTGGTGTTTTGTGTCCTTGCTTCACCCTCTTTAACTTCCACAGATAGTGGCCATGTTTTACATTGCAAAATGTAGGACAAATGACCAGCGGGTTTTAGATTTTACTCAGAAATGAAGAGTGGGATCAGGGTTTAGCTACTAGAATTGGCTGAACCCCTATTCTGGTTTAAAGAACAAAGCTAACACATTCTGATCACACCAGTCATTTTGAATAAGATCAAGGAGTTTGTGGATGAGTATTTATCATATTTTTACCTGAAGGTCTGATTAAGCACATCTCAGTTTCTTTCCCATGGTGAGTCAACTAAAATGGCTGCATGTCACACTGACTCAGTCACTTGGTTGGTGTTGTGGTGAAGACTGGTCGCACTAACTGAAAACTCCACCTACTGTGCATATCAAATGCAGATATGTGTGATAAGATGGGGCAGTAGGGTTTAGACTGAGGATACAACCAAGCAGAACACATTCACCCTTACTATTTCAATTCCTCTGTGGACCATCCAGATATCTAAACATGTGAGGCATTAAAAATTTACATTTCCCCCTTAAGATTGTAGAGAAAAAGAGCCTCCAAGAACAGTAGGTTTTGTGTCCCATGTAAAAGGTGACAGTGTTTCACAGGATAGGACTGTTGACTTGCTATATCCCACTGCTATGTTGACCTCTGCTCTGACCTCTGGGCCCGAGAGCTGCTCTGAGATTTATTTTTTAAGTTGATTTCGAGTGTGTGGAAAAAAAAAAGAGGAACACAGATAGGCAGACAGAGCTAAACAAAGTTAAAGAAAACCAGTGTGTGTGTGTGAGAGTTGAAAAGCACAAAGATGTTGAGAACCAGTTCATTTTTGGGCGCTTTCTATGTCACAAAAATGCATTTCCTTTGTGCCTGTTTCTAAGAATTACCTCTAAAACCTCTTCACACTTATGAAATAAAGCCAGCACCTGTGGACATTTTACGTTTCACTACCTCCAAACCAAATGTTCACAAAATCACTTCAGCTCAGTTCATGTTTGAGGGCTGCTGGTTTTCAGTTTCATGCAAACATCAGACATCATGAAAGCGACTGAGTCATCCTGTTTGTCAAAGAGCAGCTTTCACAGCTCCCAGAGCTTCAACAACTGCATCATTTACATCAGGCAGCGGACTCACACATTCAAGCCTGAGAGTTAATGAGAGTGTGTGTGGAAAAGATGGCAAAATGACACATACACACATCTTTGATGCCTACACAGGATTAAGCATCAGCACTTACAGTAGTTAAGCAAAAAATCATACACATTTAAGACATAAAACGTTAAACATCCGCCTTGTAAAATGTTAAGGGCAGAGGTAAGGTACAAAAAAGATCAGCAGAAATTTAAAATAAGCAGTTTTTTTTCCAATAACAAGAGGCTACTGACTTTATTCAGATGCATTCAATCCAAATTGCTCTCTATATTTAATATTTGTTAAAGAAAAAAAAAAATTCTCTCACATCAGGCCTTTCATTTAAAAGGTGACAGCCAGATGTTTTGTATAATTTAGACTGTGCTTTGTGCGCCTATATTTCTACTGTAGTTTCAGCACAAGCTGGTCTGTTACACAACCACAAGAATTTTAATTTAAAAAATTTATATTTAAAAAAAAAAAAAACTGAACAGAAAGTTTACCTGTATGTACAAAGGCTACCAATAGGCCGAGGAGCACTAGTAGAAACACTCGGCAGATACTGCTGGGAACCATGGTGGCTGTGAAGGATGACCGTCGCACGAGAGTGAGGTGTCTTCAAAACTCCTGGAGCAGTAGCTTCAAACGAGCAGCTCAGCCTGGCAGAGGAGCAGGAGCAGAGTACAGGGGAGTGCAGGAGTGGGGAAAGGTAGGCAGCTGAGGGGGCGAGAGGAGGGGTGGGACTAGGTGTGCACAGGCTCGTCAGGACAGTGTGGACTTTGTGAGCACATCATTGCAGGGCTCACCCACTCCAAACCCTTCCAGCCACATAGTTGGGTGTGAGGGGTGGACATTTGGAAGCCACTGACCTTGGCCAAGTTGCATCATGAAGGACTCAGCTGGATATTTAACACCTTTACTCTTGAGGGGAATATCTGACAGCAAGAAGAAGTTTTCAAAACATAAAGACAGAAGTGGTGGAAGAGTTTTCGTAAACCTTTTAGATCAGTAAAAGCACAAAGAGCAGAACCACAGTGATGCAATTATTAGCAGAAACAAATGGGAGACTCGCAGGAGAACGGCAAAATTCAAAGCAGCATGAGCTGAGACAGATGTCTCCATGAATGTTGGGTGCTATATTTCCCATAATGCAATTGGCCTGATAATGAGTCTGAACAGCGATTTCAGCTGATATGAAGGCTGTACCTTTAGTCACCTGAGTTGGTGATGATCTGTGTGCGTACTTAGAAATTTCATACTGTTCTAAATTAGAGGGAATTGACTTGTTTCATTTCCTCTAAGGATGTCATAGCATGACTAATTCAATGGCAGAAATGTGGTGAAAAGTTGGTCGCTCTTACTTCCTGGAAAGTCGTTAGAGTTGTGTTTATAAGAGACAAGTTTAATGACAACTTTCAAACTGGAACACAAAAATGTGTTCTGTCTGCAAACTGAAAACATCTGTCAGCAAAATATGAGCAGTTTATTGCCACAAAAACAGCATGTGATGATTTTTAATTTTTAAACTAAATTGTCATGATTGATGAAATGATGCTCTATGGTTTGATAAATTCTATAATACTATGCCTTGTGTTCCCTTTTAACAAACTGGTAACAGTTCATTTCAGTTTATACATTTTCAGCTTTTGATAGGATCCTAAAAGATGTGATTTACTGTTGTGTGACTGACTGAATGCATTTAGATCCAATTGCATTGTTTTTTTCCCCTCAATGGTTCAGACAAACGTGTTAACAGCCCACACATCAGACTGTTTTATTATTTCATACTGCAATAAAAAAGTATGACTCCAGCAGATCATTTTCATATATTATAATACAGATGCAGAGTTGAAAGTTTATTCTTTAAACAGCCTAGTATTTTACAGAAATAGATAACTACTTGGAACTTTTGAACATGTCCTTAAAACAGGACATAAGTGGGCACGAATCCTTGGGCTCTACTTTGCCGTCATTATCCATGAACACCCAGCAGAAAACAGGGAGGGGAAAGAGAAGGGGGGGGTTAAAGTGTAAGGGGAAAACTTTCAATAAATAAAAAAAAAAAACAAAACAATGGATATAATCTCTCTAACCTTTCCCATAACACCCCCACAACCCCACCCATATACCCACACTTTAAAAAATCCCATACAATTGAGGTCAAATTTGAAAATTGTTGTCACTGTGAATTTCTACAACAGGACATGATTTGAGGCTGAGTAGCTGATGCCAAACAGACATCAATGTCTCTGCTGACTCTTTCCAGAAACATGAATTCTTTGAAATACTTTCTTGGCTTGTTGGATGTTTCCGTGGCCAGTTAGCTCCAGTCCATTTCTCTCTCTCTCTTTTTTTTTTTTCAGATTACAGGTCCGTTAAACAACAGGAGAACATACCCTGTCCCCATTTGTTCACAATTTAGAATTTATGGGGGAATACCAGAGCATCTCTGATAAATGGGAAACTGAAAATAAAAGGTGAAAGTCATGGAAGCAGTCGAGAGCTGGGGCAGGTGTTGGGGTAAAACAGCTGCTGTTCAAATTGGATACAGTCAGTGGGGTTTGCTCGGCTGCAGTCCCTTAAAAGTCCTCCAAAGTCTCAATCTCTCCCATATTCAATCTCTCAGATGATGCATTCACAGAAAAACCTGAAAATTGAAATGCACAAAGGTCCAGTGAGCAGATGGGACATAAAAACCAGAAAACATGTCACCAGATTCAGCAGATGGGCATTTGGTCTTACCTAGAAGGCTGGGGTCTGCACGAACCATCTTCTGCTTCTTTTTCTTCTTCCCTGAGGTGACGGTCTCGAAGCGCTGCTGCTGGCCACTCATATGGTTGGATTGGTAGAGTGACGAAGATCCTGTTCCACCCCATACAGAATCCTTGGCAAGAGATAAATGTGGATTTAAAAGCCAGTCGGTGAAGTTCTGGTCCTTGACATCGGCAAATTCTAAATATTACTATTTAACTTAAAGTGCTCCCAGTACATTTTCATGTACTTTTTTTTTTGTTTTGTTTTGCAATTAATTTATAAATAAATAGATTCCAATTAATTTTCCAACAGTTGACTAATAACTGTAGCGCTACATTTTCGTTTCTCAAAACATGTATTTTAGTATGTTTCAAGTACTTCGCACTGGTTATTGACACTAACAGCAGTGATAGATTTGCCTTGGTAGATTTTTTTGGGCCCATTCCTGGCAAATTATTTTGCTAGTAAATGGTCCTTCAGCAAAACACTTAATAGTTTCCCACCACGAGTCTGAATACTGGAGATCAAGACAGAGATGCTGCCTTTAAAAATTACGGTGCAGATGCCAAGTGCTGGAAATAGGAATGATTCTAGCATGGTTCATTTCAGTTTCGAAACAAGGAAAAAAAATTAAATTTCATGCTATAAAAATATGAGATACGTAGGACATGAGGATCATATGGACACATTTGTTCTTTATCCTCGTGGGGAAACAAGGAATAAGCAGTGTAATCTCTTCTCTTGGGGGTGATCCAAAGGAGTGACGCAAGCTAGATTCACACCAGGAATGTAAACAACAGTAGTCGTCATGAAGGATGACGGCTTGGTTATGTCAGATGACTTGCTGATTGATTTCAGTGTGCCAAGCAGAAATACCTCAGAGCGAAAACTATTTCAGGGCAGCAAACGGAACAGATGTCTTTGTTTTTGATCACATTATAAAACCCACATGGCTTCACAAGACAAAAATGGGACCAAAGCATTTGGTATCCATATGCTGGGCCGTTAAATTACTGGTACCATTTCAGTCTCGCTCACCTGCTGCTGTTTGAGGGCTTGTTGTTGGATTTGTGGTGCCTGTTTCTGTTGGTTAGCATTCTGTTTGGCACGACGTTCCAGGAACTGCTTGGCAAAGTCCTTGGCCTCGGGAGTGTCCCCCAGATAGGCCCTGATGTAATCGTGCACCTCGTACGGAGAGTCCACTTCTTTCAGGAAGGAAGCAAACGTAGGAACTAGAAGGGAAACAGATGGGAGAATATTTCTGAGTTTGGCTTGCAAAAATGGACCATCAATAGTTGTGGGTGGAGTGCCTTTGCAAAACATATTTTTAAAGACGTACCATCCAGATTGTTGGCTGTGTTGAGGGTGTGCAGGGTTTGCTCACACCATTGCATGAAGGTGTCCTGCTGGCTCTTATTGACCCCCTGGAACAACTTTAGCAGCTTCTCCTCCTCCTCTACCTTCTTATTGGCTCGCCCACTCAAAGAGTTACTTCATGTGCACAAACAAATGCAGGAGGAAGACAAAAGGAAGTCATTAAGAGCTGTGAATTACTCATATGCTTCATATGGCAAGTCATGCTTTTTATCACGGGTTGTGACAAAGACATTCTTAATAAATACCTGAGGTTGGCGTTGCCTTTGTTGTTCTTCTGCGTGCTGCCTTTTCTGGTTTGAGGAGGCTGCTGAACAGCCTCCTTAACAGCTTCATCCCAGAAGCCCATGTTCGAGTTGTGGGTGTCACCCCAGATACTGCTCGAGTCTGAGCCCCAGTTAGTGCAGGTGCCGGCGCTGACAGACCCCCACACTGAGTTACTCAGAGATGTCTGAAGAGAGCAAGATACTATTATTGTCATCACGATTCCATTGCTTCAAAAAGGGAAAATTATTTTGAGTACTGATTAATCTTCCCATCTTACTTGCTGACTAATACATTATTGGGTTTATATGTCAGAAAATGGTCACAAATGCCCATATCAATTTCACTTAAGCCCGTCTTCACGTCTTCAAATTGGTTGCTATGTCTGACTAACATTTCAAAACCTGAACAGATTTATTATCATAGAAGAGTATAAAATCTGTAATACTGAAAAGGTGGAACCAGATAATATTCAGGTCTTAGGGCTTAAAATGACAAACAATTCTCTACTTTAAGGTGTATCTTCTTTTCCCAGAGATAACTTGGATTTTTAGAATTAAGAAGTAACATGAAAACAACGTGGCCTTGATGACATCTTTACATAATCTTTAAAATCTTCTTGTCAAGACTTGTCAAGTGAAACTGTTAAGGGACAGATAAACAGGCGTTCATTGAAAAGCCCTGAATGGTTCAGCTCTTACACTAACATGAAATGAATAGTATTTGAAAAGTAATATTTGTTATATTACAGTGATTTTCCAATGTGAAAATGTTGCTTGTAGCATCATCTAGCTCTGCCTCAACTTGCTTTTATCCTATTTCAGAAATTTAGCATCACATATGTCACATACTGTTCTGTTTTGAGTTCGGGTCTGTTGGGTGACAATGGGGTGGTGGTGTTGCTGTTGCTGTTGGTGTTGCTGTTGCTGCTGCTCCTTCCGCTGTTTCATCTGCTGGGCTTCCTCCCTCTGAATCTCCAGCAAGGACTTGGTAACAACTGGCTGTTTGGCCACATTGCCCCAACCAGACAGCTTAGCTTGAGGCTGCTGAGCCTGTTGCAGAGCCTGCTGCTGCTGTAGCTTCAGGAGTTCTTGTTGTTGACGTCGCTGCTGTGGAAGGACAAACAGGCATGAGCAACTCCAAGTTGCATTTGGTTGAATACCAAAAAATAATGCTTAATTTAAAAATGTATTGCTCACAAGAGGAGGCACTGATACATTCTTGGTGACAGTAACTGAACATAACCAAAAGGGCTGCTGTTTTCTGTCCTCACCTCCTCCCGCGTCTGCCGTTCTCTCTCCTCTTCCAATTTCTGGATCTCGGCCAGCGACAGGGCGTTCTGGGTCTGGTTTATGGCATTGGTTGCCTGCTGGCCCCACTTTGAAGATGATGGAAGCTGAAGATGAAAACAGGGTGAAGTTTTTTTTCAACTTTAAGTACATTTCATATTGCCAACTTTTGCTGATGACTCCTGTGACCTTACCTTCATTTGTGCAAGCTGTTGCTGCTGTTGCTGCTGCTGTTGAAGTCTCCTTAGGGCCTCTTGTTGCTGCTGCCTCTGTCTTTGCAGCTCCTGCTGTCTCTGGGCCTCCTGCTCTCTCCGTTTCTGCTCCTCCTGTTGCTGGGCAAGAACAGCTGCTGCTGCCGCAGCTGCTGCCTCTTCCTCTGCTCGCTTCTCCTCCTCACGCCTCCTCAAAGCTTCGAGTTCCTCCTGCTTTCTGCGCTCTTCTTCCTAATGAGGTAGACAAAATTGCAAATTAAGATGACATTTAACAAGTTCAAAAAGAATGTTAAGTACTGAACATGTTTTCATTAACGTACTTGTTTGCGAAGGAACTCCTCGCGTTTCTTTCTCTCCTCTTCTTCCCTCCGCCTCTCCTCTAATCTTCGGAGAGCTTCCTCCTGTGCCAGCCTCTCCTCCTCCTCTTTTTTCCTGCGCTGTGCCTCTTCTTGCTCTCGCTGCCGCCTCAAAGCTTCCTCCTAAAGATTTACAACACTAGGTCAGCATCAATACAAAGTAACCCAGTCTGCTTCAGATTGATATTGTTCAAAACGCTTGACCTGTTTTTGCCGTGCCAGTTCCTCTTCTTCCAAGCGTTTGCGTTCCTCCTCTTGTCTGGCCCTCAAGGCCTCCTCCAACCGTTTCCTTTCTTCTTCCTCCCTTTTGGCTCTCATTTCTGCCTCACGCCTCTCCAACTCCAACTGTTGAGGGATAAAAAATAAAAACACAATCATGTTACTATCTTGATTTTTCCATCTCCTCTATAGGTGGAACATCTCTGAAGTGGTATTTCTCAGTTCTGTTTTATCTAACCTGTTCAGTGCCTGAGAGTCTCATAAAAAGAACTTTATTTCATTTTACCAGTATGTTGACATAAGACCATCTACTGTTCAGTCTAATTCAAATTTTACTAGAGTTGCAAAATTCCCCTTTGCTTGTTTTTAATTTTGATTTATGTTAATTTATGGAAACTTCATTTGTTACAATTAAAATATAAGCTGGATTTAGTTCCACTGAGACAAAAGAAAACAGAAAAGTAAGCAGAAATACTGTTCACCTTTGCAGCTTTTGACTTCTCTAACTGTTGCATCTGCTCGATGGTTGGTGCCTGCGCCATGGAGTCTATAGGTAAATCCCACACGCTACTGCCATCCCATGCTGTTGTGAATGATATATGGATACGAGGCATTACACCTACTGCAACATGAAGTTTCTGTTTTGTTTTGCTTTCATGTGATTCAAAAACAAATCAATCCTGCAGCACACTGAAGGCTGAAACTCACTGCTTGGAGCAGCTTGTTGGAGGTTTGGTGTGCAGGGAGCCTGAGAGGAGGGGTTCTGCATTTCCCAAACAGAACCAGAGTCTGGTACAGACAGGGACCGGGTAACAGGAGGTAGGAGGCTCTCAGACGCTCTACAATAAGATGATCAATAAATATAATACTCCTTTCATATAAATACGAGGCAAAATTTCTAACTTGTAAGCATCTAAATCAACACAGACAGACACAGGTTTAAAGGTGAAACTGATGAGTTTGTAGAATCATTTAAGTCTCAACCTTATTTTGAGTGCCTGGTATTGCTGTAGCAGTAAGTTGATCTGCTGTTGGTGTTGTTGCTGCTGTTGAAGAGGAGCTGAGCTAAGAGCTGCAGCTTTCTGCTGGGCCAGGGCCTGAGCATACTGCTGCCTGAAAGGAGGGAGATAAATGGATAAGACAAATTAGACAAAATGAGTACATTGGAAATCCACACCAATGTATCAAGTTATTTATACACAATATTGGACTGCTCTGTCTGCGTGCTCTGTAGGTGCATGTGATGACACTGTCCTTTCTCCGAACAAAGTTAAATTCAACTGGAAATGGGGTCAATGGGCCTTTCTTCATGGGTTTATGTGTTTAAAAACCTGGGTACACTCAACAATTTTTAATGGAAAAGGGCTAGAAGAAGAAGTGGGGAGAAGTCAAATATAAATATATATAATGTGACGTCAAGTATCAACTCCAACTCATTGCAGGAAGTAAGGCAGCATACAAAAGTCTCTATTTGGATATTTCTCTTTCATAATCAACCACAAATGGAAAGGTTGACTGCCTATTTTACACTGTTTCCAGGTCTACCTCCTTTTGTTGCTCCAGAGAAAGCTGTGTTAAAGTAATGTCACTTCAGAAAAGTCTGTCAGATCTGGGATTGTCGTACCTGAGGAGGTATTGATACTGGAGCTGCTGTAACTGGTAGAGGTTGAGAGCAGTGAGCTCCTGCTGCCTCTTCAACCTCTCTTGATCACCGTCACCCTGCAACAGATCAAGAGATACAGAACAGGAATTAAACAAAAAAGCAAAAAGATAGCATCAAATATAATCTCTGTGACCTCAAGACTAGCGTTTACTCACGCTCTCGTTTTCAACATCTCGATTTAAAAAGTTAATGCCAACGTTACCATATTGATAGAAGACTGCAATTGCCATGAAAGCTGTTTTTACGTAATATGAACAAGCAGGTGTATATCTATAATAAATGATTTAATACGGAATGACCACTTCTGTAACAATTACAAAAAAAACAAAAACAAACAAACCTGGAAAAATCTGTCTGCTGATACTGCCTGTGAGTTCAGGCTGTCAGACAATGATACATTCACTTGTTTTAACTGTATCTAGCAAATTCAGTCGTTTCTGTTTCACAGGATAAGAGATGCCACATATTTTGATGATGAATTTGGAAGAGAAAAAAAATGGAATTGCTTAATGAAACTCCATGAGCTCCAGACAACACATGAAGTCAGAGAGAAAAGGGTTGTTGAAATACTGAAAAACTGTTAAGTGAAGGATTCCTATGAGTGGAATATGACACCATCTACAGGTCATTGCTCATACTGGCAACTCTGATTTTACAAAACATGCTTTTACATTTAAGAAATTAAGCTGGCCACAATCTGCAAGTTTATACCTGTAGAGGTGGAGGTGAAGGGCCTGGGGTGAACGGTACCCTCCCCCATATCTTCATGATCTCTCCAAGTGGTTGAAATATTTCATCACATCCTCTTTTGACTAATAGAGACACTGTGAAGTAACCAGCCTGAAACCACTCAGTCATCTCCTGGTTGTTGAATGGACCTGAAGAAACACAAAAAGAGCATTGGAAGTTCAAGTTCGAAAGAGCAGCTCTTTCAAAAATGAATGTATTAAAATCACATTTTGAGCACATAAAATCTCTTCCAGTCTCACCCTGTATCTCCCCCTGGGGGTCTTTGTAGAACCATTTCAGAGCAGCTTCGTGGGTAAGCGGCAGGCCTGCAGGCTTGGGCTTCTCTGAAGCCTTTGTTGCAAGTCTGTCATCATCCACCACACCGTCTTGTAGGTATGCTACCATCTTTTCTGCCTCCTGGAAGGGAGTTTTAAAAAACTACACATTACACACAATCCTATTTAAATCAATAGAACCTAACATAACAGGGCTAAATGGTCAACTGATTATTGGAGTTTAAATTTGTTGACCGTTTTCTAGTCTTTTAAGGGAAACTAACTTTTAATAATTGTTTTGAAAAGGGAGGTCACTTCTCTGGAGACATTATATTCACAATATGCTCTCCTCTACAATGAGCACAATTTGTGAGTTTCTCATAAAGACATTAAATCTTTTAAAGAAAGTGACATTAGTGTGTTCAAGGTGTACAATCTTACCTGTTCAAAGTGTTTCAGCCCCTCATCTTCATCTGTGTCATGTGGCACAGTGGTGGGCCTGCCAATGGGTGCCATTATACTTGAAGGGAAAGGCAAAGGATTGTTCATCGCCACAGGAACCTCCATAGGCTTTTGCTGGGGTAGCTGGACACTGGGTGATGCAACAGGTACTTCTGCATACAGAGGAAAATGGACATAGCAGATTACTGGGGCTTTGTGGTAGTTAGAGCATAAGTGCTAGATAAGTCTATTTACTGTGATTTGAAGAACCAAACCCCACCTGAAAGGGTGGTAGAAATGTGGGTCATGGGTAGGGACTCCAGCATGCTGTTAGACATGGGGACGTGCAGGGGGACTTTGCAGGGCTCGGGTGGGTGTTCGAGGGGTGGCTGCCGCTCAGCCGGCCTCTCAGACTCTTCTGTTCTGCTGGGCTGGCTGGGGGACAGTGACTGGGCAGTGGACTGAGGCTCTGAGACTGGGGGAGCAACAGGTGGCGCAACAGGTGGAGCCTCCTCAGACACTCTGGCCAACTCTTTAAAAAAAAAAATAAATAAAAAATGTACCACCTTGTTGGTATGTGCCTCCACCATTTAGCCAAGTTGGTGGAAGTATGGTCTCAATTTCTCCTTCCTGAGTTACAGCACTGAATAATAGCCACATGTGTTTTTGCAGAACATTATGATGTCACGCTTAAGTTGACCTTCGACTGTATGGATATAAAATGTCATTTTGTGTAAAATTAGCATTAGAATTGGTGTGGTCACTGTGACCTTGACTTTTGACTAACAATATCTAATCATTTCATCCTTTAGTATAAGTGAACAATTGTGGTAAATCTGTAGGGATTTACGAATATTGCGTTGACAAGGTTCCCTCGAAATATCGTATTGGGACATATGTATGGACAACCTGAAAACAAGATGCCTCCGTAACACGTCAAAAGAATGAGATGGGATCATAACCAATATTAACAGTTTTGCCTCATAAAAATGTTGTGTGCCTTTTTCAATCCCATTTCATTCATTGCTGAGATTATTGTATTTGTATTGTTATTATACATCAAGCCAAGAATGTCACAGTTCACAGTAAAAACCACCATTCATCTAGTAGACCGTTTGAAATCCCAGTACCAGAGTCTTTTATCAGTGTTGCTTTTCTGTAGCTGAACATAAAATCTCATTGCTCAATTCGATTTCATATCCAAACTTTACTATTCATTTAAAAAAAACAAACAAACAAACAAACAAAAAAAAAACCTTGTTGAAGTGACTGACCTTTCCGGTCAGCCTCTCTCTTGGCCTCCATTTCTGTTTCTTTGGTCTCCTTGGGCTGACTGTCCTCCTCCTCCAGGCCCTCTTCACACTCTTCCAAGGGTTTGAAGTCGAGCTCTGCCTCTTCCAGGATTGGCTCCTTGGGAGCCTTCTGATAACAAAAAAAAAACAAAAAAAAACTGCAGACATCTGACAGTGGTATAACTTCATTATGCTTTCAATCTTAGTATGCAGGGCAATTATTGCTCCATAATAGCTAGTAAAAACAAGGCATTAATATAAATTAATGGCAGATCAATATTTAATTTAAACTCCCCTCATGTTTCCACTTACCTTGAGAGAGAGAAAGGCCCCTGATGAGTCGAAGGTGCCCGCCTCCTCGTCTGCATCCTCCAGACACCACTCTGGCAAGCTGTCCCTTTCATCCTCCAGACTGCCACTGCCTGACCGTGGCCTCCTGTATCCACGCTCGTCTTCTCTTGCATCAAATGGGAAACGGCGACGCTGGTCTGGGTGTTCCCGCCACCCTGCTGACCGAGGCCCATCTAAAGAAAATATGGGAAGAAAGTTAGGATTGTATAACCAGTCTTTCTCTCATCACATAATTTAGCTTCATTAAGATGGACAGCCAACTTTTTGGCCACCAGTAGCACAACTACATACAAAAACACACAATAATAGCATGATATTCAAGCACGTGCAAGTAAAAAAAAAAACAGGGAAGTGTAGAGGACACTAGTGCGACACTTAATTGTCCATCTTAAATAAAATATGAATGCTTAATAGGCTCTTGCTATATGTCCTAATATTCTGATAACCACAAACCAGAAAGAAAGCATGGAGATGAAAAACATCTTTTAATTCAAGATGGTTGTATGGTAAAACATCTATTATTCTGTGCACTGAAAAAACAAACCCCTTCAAAGTTTACAGGCTCCGATACACAAATGAACCCTTTTCTGCAACAGGCCACAAAACAAATATGGTGGTACACCACAAATACATTTATCAAAGATAATTTATCAAAGATAAATGCATTGGTAATGTGGTCACTGCTGTGCCCACCTGGGCTTGGGGGGCACCACCGGTCACTGTCCCGTCGAGAACCTGCCAGTCGCCAGCCCCCCTCATCATCCTCACCATTCTGATCATCGCGAGAAGTACGCCAGTTCTCACTCTCTGAACGCGTGAAGTCGTGCTTCCTCTGTAGACCTGTCCCACCGTCCTCATAGTTTCCTCTGACTGCAAAGAGTTGTGGGTTGATTAAAGGTGCAGCCATCATAATATCATTAATAAAAGCGACATACAGTCCAACTTAATGCTGCCAATCTACTAAAGACAATAGTCATTTCTGGTGATATTCTGAATTTCCTATTGGTCAATAATTTAGCTAACTTACTGTGATTCATCTGAAAATGTCCTGGAGCAGCATCTGATTTACAGAGAGGAACAAATAACAGTAGTCAGCTAATGTATTTGCCAGTTAGTATATCATGAATTGATTATTGTACTTTCTTTTTTTATAAACACCAACCTGGGTCTTTTCGACCTGGCTTTTCAAACCTTCTATCTCCCCTGATGTTAAAAAAAAAAAAAAAAAAAAGAAAAGGGGGGGGGGGGGGGGGGGGACACATTATGTAACATTGTGACTAAAAATATGTTCACAAGATCACATTTTTACAGCAAATCTTATACATACAACACAAATAGGTCTTTTAATACCTTTCTTCCCAGCTCTGGGAGCGATGCATCTCCCTTCCTCCACGACCAAAACCTTCCACATCGTCAAAACTTCTTTGGTAAAACCCTCCATCTCCTCTTCCCCGGCCTGAAAGCAATCACAGGTTGAAGCTGTCTAATGTGTTCCGTTAAGATCTAGTTATGAGTGCTCCTCATTCAGATTTTCCATAACAGATGATCAGAAAATCTATAACCACCTTCTGTAACTAGGAGTCATTAGTAAATTTGTTGTATTTTCAATTGTTTACCGTTTTTCATGAACATACAAATATAACTACGCTATCATCATTCATTGCACATTATCTGCTCAATCAATGATGCTGTGCTCTCTCTTTCCTTGGTAATGCAGATGATGTACAACAAATCAGTTTGTGTGGTTTTTTTTTTAATTGCCTTCTCTTTTTCTTAGAGTCACTTGGCAAACAATATTGTTCACTATTGTTGACCTCTAATTTCTTGTACCTACAACTACTTCTGTTTACAACACAAGCCCCTCTAAAACATGGTGACTCAACAAACCTTCAATGTAGATAGTTCAGAAAATGTTGAACAAAAGACCTGACTGTGTCCATACTAACACACCTGAAAACACATACATACATGACCGTTCACGGACCCTGAGCATGTGCAGACTGGTATGAACAGAAAACTGTTTACTACAATATCTCCAAAACAGTGTTTTCGGGGGCTTGAAAACTTCAGAGTAATATGGATGGGAGGCAGAGACAAAACAAGGGAGATGTGTTTTAGAATGAAAACGTAGTAGTGGGGATGCAACCTAAAGCTGGGTGTGATAACACAGAGTGTTTTTACACCCAGCTTTAGGTTGCATCACCCACAAAACCTTAAGCAGAAAAGAAGTACAAGTTAAAATGAATAGCTTGATACATTATAGCTGTTCTCCTCATGCATATGCAGTATACGTAATATTAAAAGTAACACCCAAAAAATGTAATTATGTGGAAAACAGTAATAAAATTAATATAAGAGCAGACTGATAAAGCCACAGCCAGTAATCCAGTACTTAAGAGTTGGTTGTTATGTTATAGTCTTCAATTTTACTATATGCTGTATCTTCCATTTATAATTGTTTTAAATTGGGTTGCTTTTGTACCTTTACTAGAAATTCAGCTCTAAAGTTTGTTTAAAACATCTTTATTTAGCTAATTCTGCCAAGCTAGTACTTGCAAACATGCCTGAAAAGTTTGAGCAGACTCTGCAGTGACAAAAAGGAAAGATGCTGTTCTTAAGTAACACAAGATTTAGACTGACAGAAACCCAACAACTCCAAAAAGCTCCAACTTTAACTTTAATTGACTGGAGGATATCTTTAAGTGTTTGAGTGTGTTCATGTAAATAGTACTCTGCTTTCAAACAGGTCTAAAACTAAGGCAAATCAATTAGGAGTTAAAGCAGCTGGGATCAGAGTGTGCTGAGTAAGCACCACACCTACAGAGTGCTAATATTACATCCCTTGTCTCAAGCTGTGGCCAAATTGGTGGGATTCTTGAAAGGCATCTTAACTATCTGCAGTTGCTGCGAGTCTGAAACAGCATAGAGAGAATATCTAAATAGCTAAAATTGGCTTATTTGAAACATTAAATCCAACATATTGTTTCAACAGTGCAAAATTCCCCTTGCAGCTACTTATCCTTGAAAAAAGATAAAGGAAATATGACAAATCTATGCAAGATCTGTTATAAATCTTACCTCTACCCCTTGAGGTACTTCGGCCTCTTGGTGCCCCTGCAATCGGACCGCCTCCTCGGCCTGTCAGCCGAAGTACTGCTGCACTGTTTACAGACATGGAAAAATTTCTCTGCAAATACAGACAGAGGGGTGGGGGGCAAGGGGGATGAACAGTCAGCTCTCAGCACTCTTCTTGGCACCTGTTCTCTCTTTAGTAGTCTAATTACCACAAGAAATGTACATTTCAAGAAATGGCAAAAGAAGGCCAATTGGCCAGATATATCATAAACAGAGATAGAGACCTGATAGTATGACAAGTTCTCCTACCTGTTCCTCCTCTGTAAAAGACACGAGTGCCAGTGGCGGTAGGGGCTCCTCTTGCAATATGGGCAGGAACTCCTTATCATGTAGGTCTATAGGGATCTGGAGGAGAAAAATAAAGAGAAAAAAATGTTTCACATTTCTGAGTCATAAGGCTTTAAGAGAATTGTTAAAACATACAAAACAAAGACATTAATATAAACTCAGCAGTACCCTTATTTGTATGCAAGAAATGTCGACTGTGAGCCTTGACAAACAGCTAAGATATAGATGTTATACCCACCTTGTTATCCTTTACATAAAGTGCTAGCATTTCTTCTCTCCCGTAGCGATAGTCTGCAAGTTTATACTTTGGCAATGCAGGTGAGAGGGGTGGAGAGGCAACAGTGTTGCTGCTTCCACCACCACTGCTGCCACCACCTCCAGACAGGGCACGGAGCCTGCAAAGAGAGAAGGGATAGTAAAAGCAGGAGGGACAGAGGGAGGAGAGACAACACTACAGCTGAGGTAGCAATTGACTTGTCTGAACATGTATGGAAAAGTTACACTGGGCCCTAACAGAAAACCAGTTTAACAACCTATTAGTCACTTCCCTAAAACCAATCGTGAAATCAATTCAATTACCATTCTGGTCCAAAGTTAAGTGTCTGGGTTTCGGCCATTCTTCCTTGAAGTTCTACAAATATGAAAAGGGAAAACTGGAATGAGAACCACTCAGTAAATATGTTACGACATAAATGAAGCATCAACATATTGCAGTTTTTTCCCAACTTGCATAGAAATAAAAACCATACATACTTTTGATGTCCATTTTGCATATCTAAGATTTGGGTTTAAATGTTCAAGAGATGTGCTATTTTTCTAAACTGATAAAGTTTTGACTTCCCAAAGTACCAAATCAAACTGCATTACTCTGTCCTATCAACAGCTTAAAACCCAAAGGTTTTCAATTCAAAATATTAAAAAAATAAAAATAAAAAATAAAAACAAACAAAACATAATCTGCACATTTGGATATGATTTTTTTTTACCTTTTTAAACCATAAGGGTAATTAATTGACAAATCAACTCTAGTCCATAAACTATTGAGACACCAGTTTTGTTAAGAGAAGCCCTTCAAAAATACTTGAGTACAAAAAAAAAAACAAAAAAAAAACTCTTCTACTATATCCATAACACAAAATAATCTCAAACACATTTGAAATCAATTTATATCTGCAGAGATATTGCTACCTAAACAACATAACTGAGACACTACATCTATCATGTCACAGTTTGGCTTAACAAAATTTGGTAACACATATGTAAGTTTTTGTTACTGGCTTTAACTCCTTGGGATATATGGCCCATCCCACTAGCACACACAACCAGTGTACAATTTCAATCTGCTACAGCTATTTTAGGACGTCTCCCAGCCTGCAGGAGGGTATGTCAGACACCTGTAATTGACAACGGAGATGGTCTTTACTGTGGCAAATAAAATGATCAGAAATAATTGCGTAAGGTCAAAAAGGTTAGTCGTTCGTTTACAAGAGTGTCTCCATTGCTAAAACTTGCACTTCGACTCGAAGGCAAGGATTCATTGTGTAGTGGTACTCTCTTAAATATCGGGCACAAAAGGCGACAGTAGACCCACAAAGACTGACCATATGGAAGTCAGGCTGAGCCACGTGTAAGTTGATAGTTAAAGCAAACTCAAATGAAGTGAGCAACATTTCTGACAACTCTCTCGGGCACTTTACATTTTTCCTAGTGTTGAAATAAAGTAAAACCGAAACAAAGGGCTACGTTTTCATTATGTTATTAGTTATCTGCAATAATTTAGACCCCGAAGTCTGTGTATGTATAAATGTATACGAAACAGCATGGCTTTTATCCATTTGGTAGCAAACTTGTCCATTTGATCAGAGTGTGGCCGGCTAAAGTCAGTGGGAAATGACTGACCACTCAGGTCTTGTGGAGTTGTCCATATCGTTACCTTAAATAAAATGTGCACCGTGTAGTGTTATCGTCAATACGAGGAAAGTGGGAGCACACAGCTAACACGGGGTGGACGGGCCGACCCATCCTGAGGCTAATGTTGGTTACAAAACTGAATCATGCTACAAGCTGGCTGACAATGTCCATTACGATAGTTGACTTGTTACTTGGGGAGGCGAAGTGTAAATCATCCACGGTTATCAACTTAGCGTTAGCTAGCGCAGCAAGCTAACCAGTCAAACAACTACCATGGGTATTTCTCAATACATTAGTAACTGACACTAGCTAATGTATCTACTACCGATTGGAGGTTGACAGAAGGTCTATAGTAAAGTTACCATGTAGCAGAGTATGTGTAATTAAAGGGCTACATGCAACATGCTGATTCCACACCTGGGTATTTTCACCCACCAGCAATACGACAGCCAACGGTTGTCTGCCAGCGCCTTAGCTAGCTAGCTAGCTGCGTTTTCTCCCAACGCTGCTCATGAATCTCTGTCGTACATCAAACTATACCTGTGTATTGGCACTTATTTAATCTCCCATAAAAAAATAAGCGTTGTCATGCATTGTTCTCTACAAACGCAGCACAAGTTAATCCCTGCCCTCATCGCTAGCAGCTAGCACGCTAACGGGTTAGCTACCTAGCAACACGCGGCCTTTAGAGCAGCCTGGATCCACAACAAAATTTCCTTGTCAGGCCGTCCCGCACTTCACACGGCCCGGACACGCACACACAGACACTGGGGCCCGGTGCCGCAAGGCCAAGTAAACATGGTGGTTTCACAACAGTCCCAGCTCGTCAGACTATGGCTCTCTGACATGGCACTTTACTTAAATGAAGGTTTTTCCTTAGGTAGTGTATTAAACTTTGGCTGTCTTACCTCTGCTTGTTCTGACAGCACAAGGTTTGTATGCGAGTTGTGTGGCTCTCTCTGGGCTCTCTCTCTCTTCGTTTTCCACAAGATGGCTGAGTACTGGTCACATGACAGCAGATAAAAACCCGTATGCCGTTGTAAGATTTGCTGACTTGTACGTATCCACACACAACGAGGTGGATGTTTGACCACTGTACTTATATGTCTGCTGTGCACAGTGCACCCACTCCTATTAGCCATATCACATTAAAATACTGTTTTATTTAATAGGACATTACTTTGTTTTTATACATCCCAAGTATTCAGGAAGGGATGTCGCACCGGCCTACAAGCCACCTTCTTACAGTACTGCATACTGTAATGTATTTACACGCCTTACCACAGAATAATTGACTGGTAATAACTATTACATACTACCATAACAATCAACCTGTATCGCAGCAGGTTCCCAATTGGATTATAAATTAGAAATGCATTTGCATTGCTTTAACCAAACTGTATCCTTGATGCACAGCGTTGGCATTATAAACAAACACTGGGGAAAAATTTCCAGTGTTTTTGACTTTGCTAAATATTTTCAGCATTCTCAAGCTGTAACATTAAACCAATTTCTTTGGCTTGCTACAATGGTAGGTTTTATTATTATTATTATTTTACATAAACTGAATTTGGCATTTACCAGCAGAACCATGTTGAGTTCAATGCAATGCCATACTAACAATAATACTTAGCTAAGAACTCCCAAACTCACAATAGATTAAATGTGGGAGCAATGTCTTTGTAAAGATTCACATGAACCTGTAGTAATATGTTTTGGTCTTGTTGGAAATCAGTAGTAAGATCTCATAATATAACCAGAATCTATCTGGAAAAACAAAAAAAACAAACAAACAAAAAAAAAAAAAACAACTTTTCCGCAGAGTTTCCAGAAAGAACCATTTTAATATTTAATTCGCTACCCATGACATTTGTCAATTATATAGCTGTGGGTGATAAATCCTACAGGTCGTTTTGCCAACATCTGCCAAGACTTCTCAGAACTGAAAACGAGTCGTTCATAAGAAACAACCATAGTTCATTTAACAGATAAACTGTTGGCAACAACTGTACATAGTATAAAAATGATTCGTATTTTTATAGTATGCATTAAGTAGGAAAACACAAACTTTAGGACATGTTTTTAGTGACGTTAAAAAATAACAAAATAAATTATCATTATATTATAATATATCACTTTTCATTTTTTATGATATACAGTCAATACATTATTACACTATAACAGAACTGAACCGAAAAGTAGAGAACTGATAAATTTCCTGAGGCCACACACTGTGCCACTGTCCAGTTGGCTCGTTGGTCTAGGGGTATGATTCTCGCTTAGGGTGCGAGAGGTCCCGGGTTCAAATCCCGGACGAGCCCATTTTTTGTCCATGTCTGTCACGTAGTGTTCAGTCATAGTTGCTCTCAGGACATCCCGCAGGTCGGGTGACTGCAGACCTCGCCCCTCCAGTCTCACTTGCTAGTGAAAATAAGCTTTAATTTTTTTTATAGGACTGTAAAGTACATTTAACCAAATACTTGCATTTTTGCAGAAATAGAACTGAAGTGAAAATGAAGTATGGAAAAGAAATACATCAAAACACACAGATCAGTTTCACAGAGAAAGCATACTATCTGTTTAGCTTTTATTGTATTCACTTTAACAGATACAATGATATCTGTTTACTATAATTGTGTTTACTCGAATTTGAAAAATTTGATCAGAAACCCTGTCAAGAATCACTGTTAGTGTTAAAGGGTAACGAAGGTAACGCGGGATTGCTGCAAGTCACAACACGACAAGAACATATTTTGAAGGATTATCAAAAACTTGACCCCGACGTGATTTGAACACGCAACCTTCTGATCTGGAGTCAGACGCGCTACCGTTGCGCCACGAGGTCTGTTGTCAACAAAGCAAATATCTAGGGCAAATATAGAACAACTCAGCGACAGCCGACCACCGACACGTGACCATGGCATGGTGACTATACATGGGGTCTTCTTCATGAATGTGGATCTCTAAGTGAAAGAAACTCACCCAGTTGTTCGTACATTGTTTCAGAGTCTGTTTTTGTTGACTGCATGTTATTCTGACTGAATGTCAGGTGGGGTCGTGTCCACCCTCCTTCTCCCTCACATCAATGTGTAGACACCCGGCCTCGCACAGTTGGCCGGTTAGCTCAGTTGGTTAGAGCGTGGTGCTAATAACGCCAAGGTCGCGGGTTCGATCCCCGTACGGGCCATTCTCCCTTTTACTTTTCAAGCACTAGAGGAGTCCTATTGTATCAGATATATGGATAAATTCGTCGGAGTAACGTAGTATACGTTGAAACGCCAGGTTTTGCCTCAGTGTATTGACATCCATTGAACATGTACTCAGTTGTTCCGGTAATAAACTCAAAAGCCCCTTTCCATATTTGCTTTCCCAAGCGTTGGTGGTATAGTGGTTAGCATAGCTGCCTTCCAAGCAGTTGACCCGGGTTCGATTCCCGGCCAACGCAAATGTTTTCTCTCTACCCGATTGTTTTTTCTATTTGACCAGACAATACATTGGTAAACAATAATTTTAATTTACTTCTCCGTCTTTTTTTCGTCTTTTTTTTCTTCTTCTCCTCCTCCTCATTATTATTATTATTATTATTATTATTATTATTATTATCATGGCTTTATGAAATGTAATTTGTAATTTGTGCTCAGCTTCCCACACTGATAGCTCAAGGTGTGGTGGCTGAGGGTAACCATCCATTTACATTGTCTCTTCAGTACAGAAAGGACTGTAATTATTAAAAGCCCATCTTATGTTGTTGTGTTCCCTGTTGTGTTGAGTAGGCCACAGTTTTCTTTTCAGTCAGAATCAGAATACTTCATTAATCCCCAGGGGAAATTTGGTTTGTTACAAGCGCTTCAACAAAATAGATATATAACTAAATAGGAATATAAAGTACAAAATAAAAAGTAAAAATAAGTGTGAATGGACTGCAAGAAACTAATGATTAAATGGAATAAGTAAAGATTAAGTGGAATTAGTTTTGTTTTAGCTTTGTAATTTTGCTTTACTATGTGATTTTCCAACTCATATTACCTATGCACTCATGCCTAAAGAGAGATATGCTTGACGTTCTGATGGACAGTTAATGAACATATAATAAATTAATTAAAAAGGGACAATTACAATTTCAGTTCAGGCTTTAATCCATTTATACAGGTAGATCCAGACTTATTCTGAAAGAATAACTCTTTGCTAAATACTTTGCTGCTACATTCATTTAGTTTTCTCAGTTTTTTTCAGTTTTACCCTCTGGCCTATAAAACACAAATACACACTATATCACCAGCACTGGTTAATAACAGATCCAGAAATGTGGCTCTAGCGCGAGGAGGAAGGAGTTTACTTGTTGATCAGGAAATATGTCACTGTTTCTCCTCTGCCCAGTAAGTTCATTTGTTATCCTATTCACCAGTCCTAATCCTGCTTACCCTATTTTTCCCTCTGTTGCCATGGATATGCTATTCCTATGGCAACTGCAGGTCTTTGTGGATGGCCTCGGGCCCACACCGTAGAGCACTCTCTGAACCTTTCATTATACATTCCCCTCAAGCTTGCAGACAAATCACACAAGTAGCACATACTCTAACTCTGTCGCACTTGTGTCTCTTTCTCTTTTGTCTCTCAGTTGCTCTGCCCTTGTAGTCATATCACTGTGTCTTACTTTTAAGTCCTTGCGGATGCTGCACTTGTCCAAGACAGCAGCATCATGGCTCTTTATTGTTTTAATGTTCTCTTTTTGTAAATTACACTTAAGTCACTCACTGATACTGGATACCAGCACTGGTACGAAGAGGGCCGTGATCAGATTTGTAGCACGTGTATCGCTGTCATAAGAGTCAGCTTCCTAATTTTCGGTGGCAATGGAAACCAGAGCTCCATCTTTAAAGATGCATGAGACATCTTGAGCAGAGAATAGAGATGGAGGCTTAGCCAGAGAAAGTGTCTCTGTGTCAGACACACCGAAACAAGGGAGGGGCAACACCCATGTAGGTGGCAGTAGATGCCAGTGGCAGGGAGGGGCCCAAGTCGAAGGAGAGTATAGTGCCAGATCTAGTCCAGGTCTGTGGGTGTGTGTGGTGGGCAGGTGGGGGTCTCCACCTGCTGAATGAACCCTGTCAGTGTTGGGGAGTACCATGGGCTACGGGTGGGCTCGGCCCTGATCAGCATTGTGGCGGGCTGCATCATCATTGGGGTGTCCAGGGAGTGTGACGCCGATGCTGTAGGAGGTATCTTCCTGGGAGCAGGGGGCCTCGGTGAGTGTGTGTGTGTGTGAACCTCTTTACGGGAAAGAAACTAACCCAGTTGTTATTACATTAAGTTGCTGGTTGTCTGGATTGCATGTTGTCTTTTTTCCTGAGGTAAATCTAACTGAACGTTGATGGAATATTTGATTGTGTGTTAGTGGATTAACCATTATATTCTGGCTGGGCTCCTGGAAACCCTGGGTCCTTTTAAAAAAGATACGATTTTAGTAAAATTTTTTCTCCACTCCAGAAACAGTTAGATTACTTTTTTTCATGCAGTACAGTGACATGCTGTGTATTTTCATATGCTTCATTCCTGTGACTCATATTGACTGCATTTTTTTTACATAACAATACCCCTCAGAGAATTTGAATTAATTTTGTTCATAAGAGGTCAAACAGTAGGTTATATCCCTTTAGGATCAGAGAAAAAATATCTTGAGTTCCAGTTGTTATCATAAATACATATATAGCACATGTGAAACCACATACAATGAGAAAATAAAGTTTTATCAAAAACACACAGGTTAACAAAGTAAGTAATGTCAAAAACGAAGATCTGCAGCTGTGACATTTTCCATCCACCATTCTTGAAAAACACACCATGCCATCATCTGATACAACAGTGTAACTGAAACCAGCTGATAACCAGAGGACTTGCACTGCCAAGATAAAAGAGTGCTTTAGCTGCTTTCCTGGAGAGAAAGAGCAAAGGACAGGGCTTTGATCTAAGGAAGACAACATCAACATGCATTGTTAATGTGAAATATTCTCACTTATGATTTGATCAGTGTTCAATAATTAATTTATCTTTCTAGTGTGCACAAGACTTTGGCAAATCAAAACTGTGCACAGCAGTTTTGACAGAGATGTTCACTCTGGCAGCTCTTGTGCAGCTAAGTAGCATCTAATTATGTGTTTTGGGGCTTATGTGCCATGATGCTTCCTCCAACACATAGGCTGACTAATGAATATGAACAGAGTGTTCTCGACAGATTCTTTTCACTCCTTCTGCAGTTTCATGACATTTTAGGCACAGACATGCATCACAGCCACCCTCAGGACCTGCCAGGGTTTAATGCCAGCTTTTCTGGCTTATAAGGGAAATCAATAACAGTGTTAAATTGGAGCAGAGTGCCACTGAGAGGCACACAAGCCCTGCAGTTCAGATATTACTGTATATGTGGAGTTGAACAGAAAGAAACATCACATACTGTATCTGGTACACTAAAACTAATTTTAAGGCTTTACACTTACAGTTTGTTAATAGGTATTTGATCACACAATCGTATTGTTGGCTGTGTGGTCTACAAGTATGGGAACTCAAAGTTTTTTTTAAACCCCCCCTCTGGTGTGACTGACAGACATTGATAGCAGTCAGAGTTTGTGTTTCAAACACTTGAAATTAGAATTGCAAGTGACTAGATTAATGCTTTTATATCACAGTGACATTTGATACCCCATTACATTTTTCTCAAATTAATTTGCATCTACTATTGCACATTGCCAAGAATAAATTAGTTTGAATTAAAGATTCAACATTCAAATAACCATAGGAATACTGCAATTACTCCACAAAGCGTTTATTTCACCAGTAATGGTGAGGGCACTATAGTAAAATCAGTATTACTTTATCATTCATCAAATTAATCATGGATTTTGCTTTCCAGGCCTGCTCATATCAATCTACCCCTTCATAAAAGCCTGGCTGAACATCAATCATATTCTTCCATCATTTGGTAAGAAGTGTGATATCATTATTCATTATTTGAAAATCCAATTGAACAAACTTTAACATCTTGTTGTTAAGTCATATGAGCCATGGTAAATATGGCAGCCTGCATTTGTTCACCACATTACTTAAAGAATAATGTGTGTTCTGTCCAAGAAACATTTTGGCTCAGAATCCTTCTTATATTCTCAGGAAACTTCAGAGTTCACCCCACGGCTGCCAATCCTGCTCCTGAACAACCAATAGAAACGCTAAGAAGAGAAGGTGAGTGTAGGCGTATGAGCCAGCCTTTCCCTAAACCGAAAAGCCTATCTAATCAATACAGCCATCACATAACATTCAAAGGGATAGCCCTCAAGTACTTGACTCTGAGCCATTGAGTCTGTGTCCATTATTTGTTGATAATACATATGACACTTATGCAGGAGAGCTAAAAGTTAACAGCAGGGGGAGAGATATTCTGCCTGACTGGTACTGCAGAGCATCAGACATCTCTTTTGTATCTCACAAAGTTGAATAGCACAATAATTAATCAATTTTTCTCAACTAAAATAGAAATAGAAAAGAGCCACTGTACTGGGAGACTCTGACTGAAGTGACACCATAGAAACATTTTTAACGTTGATCAAAAATCATAAGACAAAGTTTTAGTGCTTTTAGTTTTAGTTTTAGTTTAAGAAGTATTTTTAATGTACAAACAGGATGTAATAAACATAACTTAACAATTAAATAAGTATCATATTACTAGAAAGGAACTCATGCTCTAAGTTTGTCTACATGTAGGTTTATTCCATATACTTTACTTTTCAGTCTCCTCTTCTTGCTGGCATCATATTGTATCATAAAATACACAAAAAAAAGAACATTAGGTTGTACAAATTTCGATTAGTAGCCTTGTTCTGATTGGTCGGTTTGTAGTTGAGTTCTGATTTTTCTTGAGACTTTGCAGCTGCCAGTTGTCACGGTGTGATGCATCTCTCAGATCTACACAGACTGATGAAACACACAGTGTTATACCTACTGTTGCTGTTTTTATCTGTTCTCTTATGGTCTTGCAGGGACTCAGAGTCAACTAAATCTGGAACGCTCTAAGAGTCGAATGGGAACCTTTGTGGAGGGTGCAACAATGGCTGACACCAACCCAGATGAGGGGTATGAGATTGAAACTCACTAATCACTAACAGTCTCTCATGTTCATTAACTTGTGGATTAGTGATTTACACAAAAAAGCAAGAAGTGGTGAGACATTTAGTCATTTAGTACAGAAGAGGTAAAAGGGAGCAGGATGGGGAGATAGTTAGTGGTGCAACACAACTTTTTCAACACCAGAGGGTTGTCCTATCCCATCTGAAGTCACAACCAAATTAATTTTCTTACCAGAAAGGTCACGTTTTTCCAAATCTCAAAAAGCTTTAATTGTCCAAATTTAACTTTTTTTCTGTAGGAAAAATTGTAAACATTTAATATATTCATTGCCAATATTTTGTCGATATGTTGATAAAAACTCTAAAATAATACATGCACACACAGGTGTATGCCCACAATCATTCAGAGAAGAAGAGAAGATGTCAGTTTAGCGTAGTCTCACAGTTAAGATTTACATTTACATAAAGTACAAGACTTGAGGGTCTGCATTGGCAGGTTCATCAGTGGTCTTGCTGAGTGTAAATGATCCATTTTAGTGATGCCTTAGGAGTCAACACTGGGTCCAGTGATGATCCAAAAATTTGGTATCAAATCAGCTTCTTTCCCTCACCTCGCCTTAACCAAATAGTTCTTTCAACATCCAGCAACTCATCAAACTTAAATCATTCCAGTGTCATAAAAAACTGACATGTGAATCTTTTTTGAATTTTTGGAAGTGACTGACAAATAACAAATAAATATTCTCATTGAGGACTCATTTTCTCCCAGTTTTCTCCATTGCAGTGTGTCTTCAAAGCATCCTGCAATGCAAAATATCTGAGATCCCCACAATCTCATTACTGACCAAGATGCCTAACGTATGGAAGTCCAGTTTTGAATACATCACAGATTCTCATGTAAATCTTGTTGTTTTGCACTTTATTTCCCTCATCAAATGGAATGTCTTTCACTTACTGTGACCATTTTATAGGATAATATTCATCAGAAATATAGCCATGCGTTTATTTCACTGTTATAAGGCCAAGCTATACTGTTACACTGATTCATGGACAAAACAATTTATCACTTGATATAAAGGGCATGATGTTAATTTAGTCATGCTGTGATGAACATAAAATCTTTGAAGAAGTGAATCTCATCACAACATTTTTTTATCTGCTGTACTTTCTATTTTATAGTTAATATGAGAACAGGTAGGATGGAAAACGTATTATTAGACATTATTATCATTGCAAAATTGTCTTTAGAATAGCCAACAAAACACCTTACATAAGAGCATGTGTTTTTTGTTGCCCGTCAAAGCCATTTAGGGGGAAAAGGGGGGACTTTCAGGAGGGTTCATTACAAGGTATCGCCTTTTTTTCATGGTCAGTCACCTTAGATGCTGTTACTATGGTAACGCAGACTCTGGCCAGATTTCTGTCTCGTCAGATTAGATCGTTCATCAACCAAGTCATGTGTTGACTAGTGTGACACCACATATATACTGGACTTCAAAACTAAGAATAGTCACAAACCCTTAAGTGATGTTTGCTAAAAGAAAATCTTTTCTTAATTCATAATGTTTTAAAAGCACATTTTTCTACATTATCTACTACTGATTTTTAGCTTTTGAATAAAATGACAGCTTAACTTAAAATATATAATATACTCATTGGTAGCCATTGCATTTTAGTTGAGGGAGTGTGTTAATATACTGTTTGTGGTAGTTCAGTCATTTTATAGCTCAAATGATTGATGCAAAGTTAATTAAATTTTACTCTGTATCAAATTTTGGATTACTTGAGGAGTAATACAGTAATATAGATTGTTATATTATATATATGACTCATGCTTTGGTCTGTTGCAGGACATCTTCAGACATGCCAGACATCTTATCTAGACGGAAACCAAAGCAGTCACCTGCTGATCAAGACCTACCTTGATGTCATGATGTCTGACTAACCCCATATTATTATACTTCCATACTAATCTTCTTTGTTACGTTTCCTTCCAATGTGAGACAAAAGATTCAAACCTTCATTCTTTGCTTTTCTGTCCTGTTTGTTGATATCAGCTCATGATACTGTACTTATGTGGACTGATGAACACATTTGAAGATTAAATTGGGATTATTGGTGAAAGATTGTCACACTTCCTGGAAGTCTGTGAAGCAAATGAAGCACAGGAGTCCCACTTGCAGCTCATCTCATCATCACACAATGTTCTCATTTACCAATTAAGAAATTATTATGGTCGTTATGTGATGTTGGGACTCGTACAAAATTTAGCTCAAATTCCCTGGCTTGTATTTGCTATGAGCAAACATACACGCAACACACACACACACACACACACACACACACACACACACACACACACAAACACACACACACATTTGTTCCATGTACACTGTGAACTGCGCATAATGCACATAATACATTGATATTCAGGGCAGCACTGGGAGGATGGCTGCTGCATGGAAAGTGGTATGGGGGGAGAACGCATTGCTCTGACAAAAAGTGTGACATGCTGTGAGGCTGAATAATGCTGGGCCTTGTTGATGGGTCTCAGCAACAGGAGTCTGCAGAGCCTTGATGACAACCAGCAGTTTGATTGTCAGGCCTCAAATCACAATGCCTCACTGCAATCCCTCTGCCTGCATGAAGTTAAACACTAGAGGGACACATAACATTTAATTGAACATCATCCAGAATGGGTGTGAGTGGTTGACAACTGAAACACATGAATCAAAACCAGAAGGGATACACAGTTTTTCAATTTAAAGCCCCCAGCCATACATGCTTATCTATCCCAACATGGACAAGTCAGCAGGCATGAAACACCCTGGCTGGAGCTTTACCTGAAACAAGTACTAAGAACATTTAAAGGCTCAGTTCACCCAAATCACAAATAATCATTTCCCCAGTCACCTCTAGTGGTGTTCAGCAGAATGATCAAACCAAAGGATTGATCGAGCAATTGTAGCAGTGATGGTAAATAAAGAGAAATGTGAAGTAATTACATTTTTATATGGTGCTGTTGAAAAATAAGCAACTAATAAAACAAGGCTGAGGACTTACATATTATGAGAAATATGTGATGAACTACAGGTAGCTACACCTATTGTCTGTACTGGTGACACCTGAGGCCTGTCCCACATGCCCCCCACCCCCCACCCAGTCTATCCATCCATCCATCCATCCATCCATCCATCCATCCATCCATCCATCCATCCATCCATCCATCCACACACTGGATGAAACGGTGAGGAGGCGGCAGGGGAGTCGAGATAATCCAGAGGTGAGATCTCCAGAGGAGGGAGGAGGGGGAGGATATGAAATGAAATACGACGACCTCACACCGGCCGCCGATGCTTCGCATCCATCAGCAGTGCCCTCTCTCCGTTTCCGCCGCAGGGGGACCTTTCAGGTGCTATGTGCGTCTCGAGCCACACCGGGAGAAGCGCACGGTGTTGCGTCCGTGTGTCAACTCAGAACAAATGCCATCTCACCTAAGTGATCTTCTCTCCCCTCCCGGATTTATATTATTCCCCAGCAGGTCGGATTTCCTGATTGAATGGCTGTCATGACTTGTGCCCTCAGGACTGTGAAGCCACGACAGCAGGATGAAAATCCCTCCTTTGGTGTTTCTGCGTCCTCTCAGCCTCTCAGTAGGTAATTACAGCCGGTGATCAGACAGAGAACCGCGTAGAAAATCTCCTGATCTGACAATGGAAAGACCTTCAGCATGTCGACACAAAGGGTAAGATGCTTTTACGGTTTGATTTCACAGGAATGCAACACATCTGTGCAATGTGCACGTATTTAAACGTGTTTTGAGACAAACCCAGGTCACACTCAAACGTAGTGTTTGTAATATAGTCAGATTATAGTTGAATTGGTGCATCCTGTTCTGAAAGGGATGATTTGATTGCAAATAATAATAATAAATAATCTAGTGCTATTCCCCAGTATCTTAGCTGGCATGAATGAAGCAGCTGCAGTGGCACTGCACATATTTTAAAATAAACAGTGATTCTGATCAGTCATGTTAAATTAATAAAATGGTGCTGCAAGAGCTGCGGGGTATACTAAAGCTCAGTTATCATGTAATTTTGCTTTATTGTGTCACAGTGTAAACAGTGGAATTCCCTATTAATGTTCCCACCAGAAACTCTAACCTGTTGTGCTATTGCTGTTCCTTTACTGGTCTTTTATGTTTTTGTCTACCACAGTTACAGTGTGTGCTCTGTAGTCTGATGTGTGTGTTTATTTATATGTATTTATTAAGTTTATTCTCAGATTTTAATATTCAGCAGTGGTTTCAGAACATGTGGGACAGGCTTCAGGTGTCACCAGTACAGACAATAGGTGTAACTACCTGTAGTTCATCACATATTTCTCATAATATGTAAGTCCTCAGCCTCTCCAGATATTTGTAATTTAGAGGAGTAGCAGCAGAGTAATGAATATTCAGAGCTTGCTGATGGATTAAACAGACTCTCCCAGGGAAGACACTTCACTATGCCCACAATGGTCATTAGATAGCTGTCCAGTAATGCTAGTGTACAGAAAAAGAGCAGTGTAATGAGTGCTATTACCATAGCCACAGTTTTTGTTCCTTTCAATATGTGTGTCTAAAGATAATATAATATATAATGTGTATATAATGTGTTGTGTTTACAGACAAAGATGTTTCCATTCTGTGAGTTGGGCACAATTTATCTAAACATTGCCATGGGGAGGAGTTCGGACTGAAACACAGGGAGATAAAATAACACTGAGGAAGAGAGAAAGCACGAGAGCCTGGAGGTGAAGACAATGGTCATCACTGATAGAAACACGGGCACCCCTGTACCTAAAAAGGAGCCCCAGAAGAAGAAGAGGAGGAAGTCTCGCCCCCATGGCCTTCCCTCTCCGGCACTCTGCTGTGCGTGTGGCCTATGCATCATGCTGGCTGGACTCAACATCACTCTGGTGGGAGCATTCGCCTTCAGCACACTGGTGCCTTCTGCCAACCCACCAATCATCATTGGACCTATCCTACTGCTGGTGGCCTTTTCCTTTTTTGGGGCCTGTTGCATTTGCAGCCGCCTGCCCCCTCCCCACAGCTCACGAAGGTCTAAGGTGGGCGGCAGGGGGATGGGGTTGATGGGACACAGTGGGCTCACTGGTGGGGCAGCATTCGAAATTGAGACCAGTGAGCACACATTGCAGGATACCACAGCTGTGCAGCTAAGCCCCACATCCTCCCCTGGATCATCCCAGCCGTCCAGCCCAGAAAAGGAGACTGCTGATGCATCCCTACCAGGTTCCTGCAAGCTCTTCACCATGGAGACCAACGGCCCTTCTTCTGTTTCCGCCACTGCAGTCTACTCAGCCTCTACGTCAGCAGGAGGGGAGGTGAGGCTCAACCTGCCACGTGAAGAAGTGGTCACCTAGCAGAGCAGAAACTCCTCCAAGGCCAGAGTGCTAGCAGTGTAAATATTGTTCTGGGTCGAGGGCTTGTTGAGTGTGATTGTGTCCTCCAGTTTACATAGTGCCATATTTCTGGTTGTGACAAGTTCTCAACAGTATGCTTTTGATTTCTCTTGCTGTGCAGCCAACTGCTAATAAGCATGCAAAATTAATGAAACATCCAAGTATTTGTGGATTGTAGGTTTTGGAATTCAAATTCCTACCTCTCTTGTGCTGTTTTCTTCCCGGTCTTTGTTTTTAATATGGGGCATTATGCACAGTTTTCGTGTAGAGTACGTGAATCCATAAACATTTTATCTTTCGCTGTTACTCTGGTTGATGGAAACCTCAACTGTCAGCAGTGGTTTGAGAGGGCTCTCCTAATAAATGTGGTTGTTGATTTGTTCTGAAACTTAAAAGATTACATGTGAAAGGTGAGTAGTGAAACCAGAGTCGAACTGTACAGGTATGTGTGCAGTGGCATTTGGCATTTTGTATGCCATTCTCAGTGCTGAACTTGTTTTGGGGGCATGAAATATTATAGGTCACAGGTGTCCCAAAGCAATATTGAGAAAATCTGAGATTTGATTCCTGGTATTTACAGTTGTTTTCACAAGTAAGTGATTACACACGTCTTGTCTACAGCCAATACATTTGTAATTAACAGTGGTGCGTATAGAGAAGTGTGTTACAGTATATTTCCATGTAACTATGTACAATGTTGGCTTGTGGAAGCATTGTGTGATGATTCAAGTTTTATCATCACACAAACATTAACTTTGTATTATGTCTCTCACTATATTCTTAATAGTTTATGATTTCACATGTGCATTTGGATCAAAAGTACCTGCAACTTAAATCACAGTTAGAGTCATGTTCGTCGTAGTTTTTTCAGCAGTTCCTGTACAGTGTAATGAAGGTAAGATGATCATGATCCAGGTGCATCCAGGTGTCATCATGATGAGTTTTCCATCAAGAAATTGAATTTACTTTGTAATCCTTTTTTGTCTGATATGACAAAGTTTACCTTGATATTCAACAGAAATTAACCTCCAATGGACTTAATATACACAACATAGGAAAGCCAAGACACATCTTAGATATTCAGATTGCATAAAAAATATATTCCCCATCACTGTGATGTCTTCTTGTCAGTTATAACTGACTGGTTAGATAAAAGACATTCAAACCCTGATTTCCTTTGAAAGGAAAGTTGCCTTAGACTGAGATATCAGGACCAAACTAATGAGGGCTATATAAAAGTGCACAATAGCAGTTTTCTTCAGAAAGCCTTTGTTTGGCTCTGGATTTCTATTCCATATTGTTAGGAAAGCCTCAAAAGGTTTCTGTTTTTGTCGATATAACAAATGCATGCACATGGTTTATAAGTATTCCATCTCAGATTTATATGAATTAGCAGGAGAGTGAACTCTTGCATACAGACATACAGGCACTGACCAGTCATTGTTTGTGACACAGCTCCTGAAAAGGAGCAGTTTCTCTGTCAAAGCTCTCTCTTAAGCCAAAGTAGAGTGCTGGGCTGAAGTTTGCATGTTCATAAAACTGAATTATGGGAATGCAAACACCCTGTTGTGAACTATTGGTGTTATTTGTGTATTTTAATTTGTGTAGCACTTATACAACAATGTGAAAAATGTAAAAGACAGAATATTTTTGTGAAGATTATAATTTTGTTTATTTACAAAAGTATTTGATTCAAATGACAATTCTTCAAAATATATAAATAAAAAGACTCTTTCAGTAGAACATGAGGTTTCTCATTATGTAGGTTTGGCATGACACCATCTACTTGCTACATTACATTTTGTGTCATCATGAAATGAATGAAATGAATAAAAATGTCCAGCTGGATTTGTTATAAACTGAGATTTCACTAAATTCAAGCAATGGGTTCAATCATTACCTGGGCCAAGACGATTTTTACACCTTTTTACTATAAAGTCTATAAAAGAACCTATAAAGATTCTTTCAGGGCATTTTGTAGGAAAACGGGAGGTCTGCTGGTTGGTAGTGTAGTGTAAATGCCAGTGTAATTTCCCAGATGTCAGAAAGATGGTTGAAAAACAGTTGGTGACTTTATACTTGAGTATATCTTTCAATGCCCCTACCAGCTTCCTGTTCACCCATGGAAAGGCTTAAGGCCTGGAACTAAAGAGGCCAATGAATTTGGCCTGAAAATATTCCTGATGTTGATGATGATTCTGGTATTTGGTTTAGCAGATACAGTAAGAGTTAAAATACCCACCACATTTTCTCAGAACCCAAGATCTTCGGTTTGCTCAGAAGCAGCAAATCTTCACAAGTGAGAATCTGGAACCAGCAAACATTAGCATTTTTACTTGTCAAATGATTTTAACAATGAATGAAGATTCATTTTTTGTTATTTGATTAAATGCATCAACAATAACTCTACTTATATCCACTTTCCTGTTAAATTGTGATATGGGCTGATTGAAATGTTGGTGTGAAGAACTGAAAATATGATCCCATGACTTCAAAGGTGGCCTTAAGTAAAGACCTCAATATGAGCTTCATAAGGCTCCTCTACAAGTATTTGGTGAGGTTAATGCTTTTGCCACTGGAGGGCACTAGTGCCACACGTATGCCAAAAAAAAAAAGTTATATAAAATGTCATTTTACATCAGACCAATAGATGTCAGTAGATACTAACAAGTCTCTGCTGGCTATTGTTTAGCCTGTCGGAGAACAAATAGTGTTGTAGATTATATTCAAATAATTCTGATGTCATTTCAAACTGCACATAAATTATTGGTCTAAATAGAAATTGCAGTTTTCGCAAAGCATTAAAACATCGTTTTCATAAGTCTCCAAATCAAAAGTGTGAATAGTCTTTGTCTTGTTTGCTAAAGATTTCTTATCACTGCCTGAAAAAATGGCACTTGGTTGTGTTTGGCAATCTCAGATGACAGTGCTAATTATATCAATGTTATGAGCGGATCATTTTCAATATCCACAGTGCTGATAAAGCTCCCTTGTACTCATGAAATGAGGAAGGCACAGATCTATGGTGTCCTACTTTCTGAGGCAGCTCACAGATAACAAAATGGACTGAGGACCCTTTTCTCTGTTACAGAGGGTCCAAAAACTACAAATGTCCAATTTCTCATCTACATTTTTTGTTAAACGATTAAATTCAGAGTTGCACAGTGAATTTTACATCCACTCAGGACAAAAAATGAAATACCATGAGGAATTTTGTGTACTGATCTATATACAAATGTGTATGATGGTTTTCTTTGGATTTTAAAATAAGTTTACAGTAGGGACAAATTAAAAAGAAAAAAAAAATTGTCAGTGAGAGTTTGAAGTAGCAGATGGTGCTTTTGGGCTGGTCACTGTTACTGGATGAGCCAGGCAGGGAATTTAGCCAAGACACTGAAGCTATCATATATCGGCAGCATATAATGGGATTTTCTGTGATTAAACTGCAGCAAAACAGTTAATATTGTGGGAAACATGAAAACTACAGAGCCTCTATTTCACTCAACCACAAATTCAAACTGCTTCTAGGTTTATGTTGTAAACATTTCCCATGGGGCATTGGTGAAACATACCCACTTCTTGCATCTTGTGCCTGTTGGCCTTGACTGAAGATGGCTCATAAAACATATTAAATGTTTAGCCAGCTGTAGTCTGGAAGAATTACTGCCTTTTGGATGTGAACAGATTTGCGGGTAAGATGCAGACTGAGGAGAATATTTACATGTTTATGCCCTTAGTGAGCAAAGGTCAGGGAGCGGGGTCATAGTTTACTGATGCAATTTAGCTTGCATGCCACAAAAAGCAAAAAGACAAAATGGAACTCAACCTTTGCCTCTATCTATGTCCTCAGACTGCTTTTAAAATCCATTTTATAAGCTTTTATCATGGAAAGAAAAAACTTGGCCATCCCATTCCTTTTAAGCAATCTTCCAAAGGTTGTTTTACACTTTCACTGTATGAACACGCAGACTTCCTTATTGCTTAAATCAAGGTGCAATTCATGCTTGGCGTGACTGTCTGAAGCCAATGATGGGTAATGATAAATGCTTTCAGCTGACACACTTACTAATCTTTTGACCTGACTCTTTTTTATCATTGCTGCGATCAGGTGTACTCTGTGACTCCAAAATGTTGGCTTTTGTTCAACAAACAATAAGAACATAGCAATGCGCTGGATTTTCTGACAGGAAATCAAGGAGAAAAACATTTAAGGGCAAATGGACATTCTGTAAACAATGCTGACACTCTTTCATAATACTTTATTTGTAGGTTGCATCCATAATGATGAATTGCCAGAGCACTTCCAGTATCAGCGGTCTCCTTTCAGCACCACTGTGTTACAAAACCACCGACAAAGCAATCAATATGTCAAATATTATCAGAGTACAGTTTCTTATGTTGACAACTTCAAGCAGATTGTAATATTGCTCTTGTTCACACATATGTATATGAAGCCACAGTAAGACTGATTCTAACATATGGTGCAAACAAGGGAAAAGGTTTGGGAATTTCTGCCATACACAAACATACACAGCTAACCTCAGATGATGAGATGCTGGACACCAACAAAACTCTGCCTTAGCTGCGCACACACACTCACACACACACTCACACCTGCAATCGTAAGCATCTCATCCGCTCTAAACCGGTGCATGGCAGATCCCGATGCTCTGTTAATGTGCTCCTGTGTAGATGTGCTTGTGTGTGTGAGAACACTCTCAGTTGAATGAGTCGGCAGAGGAGGGGGATGGAGGGTGTAATCAAGCTGAAAAGATTAGGGGAAGACGAGCTGCTGAGGATCTATGCGAGCAGACACTGGTTATATAACCCTAACCTAGTTCACTCCACTTCCAAAGACAGACTGGGAGGGAGGAGAAGGAGGATTTACTGAACTGGTGTGAATCCTTGTGTTCACACTAAAATGAATGAGGCCATTTGTTTTCTGCATGCACTGTTGGTTCAGATGACAATAGGTGTCAAATTCTTATTTAACCAGTTTCTCCAGGTCAATAAGGATGTCACTCACCGCTTTGTCAGAATAAAAGCATTCACTTATTTATTACAGGAAAAAATGCACATATTTGGTTGTTAGTGTCTAAGTGTCCACATCTGGTTTCTGCTTTCATTGTGCTGGTGAGCACAGCAGCATCACACCCTGCATCGTTGCAACTAAAGTGTTGATACAAGATTGCTCTCAAAGTGCCTTTGAACACATGATTTTGATCTCAAACATTTCAGGCAGGGTTGGCTTCATCCTGAGTGTCAGTAGGGGTGTTTTGGTTCCCCATGTGCTGTGCATGGGTGGACCTCGTGACTGCTGTGTTTCTGTTGCTCTCTGTGACAGGGGCAGTCTGAGGGCGACATGGAGAAGAAAGCTCCTCACCGATCAAGAGTGAAGATACAGTGGATTTCAATTAAAACCAATGAGGGTCCCGATCGTAATGCTGCAGTGCTCTGCATTTCAATGACCACTGACAATGGGTCCCTCACCATTCTTAACTCCTCCATTCACCCACAGTAAATGGCAATTTATTCAAGTGGCCGGCCTGTTGCATAACCTTGCTTTTCACAAGTCTATATGTGGGCCCTTGGAGAAGGAAACATACACAGTAGTGAACAGAGACAGAATCCTAGACCAGTTCCGGTAGAGTATAAGAGCACAAGAAAACATTGCAAATAACAGTGTGACCACCAGCATCCAGTGTAATGTGAACAGTATTACTGCAGAGGCAGTCAAATCAATCACTCTTTCCTATATCCAGCCATTAACCAAGCCAATCAATGCTGCTACTATGCACAAAGAGTGGACAGTTTTGCTTGCTTCTTGTCACCTCGACTGGGGTTCTTTGACCTGTTCTGTGAATATTTTGCATGTGAACCACTGTTTAACTAAGCTAATCAATAGACAGACTGAAAATAGAACAGTAGTGTGCTAATATTTAAGGGTGACTACTAGGCAAACATTTAACTTGTAAGTCCAGCAAGCAAAAATAAAATTTTGTGGTGAGTAGGCTATGTAGTAAACCTTCCTGACAGAGGACTCAACACATAATTTTTTAGAGCATTGTGTATCACATCCTCCGTGTCACATCAGGATACTGTGTACAGTAAGTGTTTGTATGGATTATGTTTGATAAGATAGCTGTGTGCTATGGTTACAGAACAAAAATGAGCCAAATGAATACTGTATTGGGATGTCCTGGGGTGCAAGAGGGCTGGTAAACAACATGTGGTACCACTGGACACCAGCAGAGGCCCCCCTTTTTTAAAGAAACCCAGGGACAATAAATAAAAAACACTTCTCCACAGTGGACTGCTTCAGACTGGTTTCTATGCTGCATGTTTATGGGAGGTTGTCATACTCTTAAATTCAACCTAACATTGATGCCAGCTGTTTCTGTGTTTGCCTTTATCTCACTGCACCACAGTGACCTGAACACCATACGTTTATGAATTTGCAAGTGAATCACCTCTGTTTTATATGCAGCAGTTAAACTTGCTTAAAGGGAACTCCCATGATATGTTTTCGCAGAAAAGGCAAATTGCTGATTATTGTACCTTTTCTCTGGGTGCTATTATGTCTGCCTTAGTGGGTTTGTAATGCCATGATAATAGTCTGCCATGTGGGTCGTGTAAGTGGAGAAAAAAAGATGATAGGTAGTTTTGTACTCACCTGTGCACTGTGCAGTTCACCACTTAAATATATATTGCTTGGAATGATAATAATATGATCAGTGAGAGGAGACGGTTGACGAATGACCCTTTATTAAATGAAAGGCCTTATCTCAGCATCAATAAGAGCCCTGTGTTGCGTATCAGGTATTCGCTAAGTCTCCTTTGAATAAACAATGACAGGTTGATTTTTGGAGCACATGACCGAATACCTACCACACCAATGTAGCACCAGCAGCCACCTAAGTGAACCGAAGTCCTTTTCCTTCAGGAAGAAAAGACCTGATTTAGTAGACACTGGCCACCTGTGGAAGAGAGGAAGCCCTTCTCTCAGTACGTCCGACAAGCTGGTTTTTTTAGCAGACCACCAGTTTGCCATGGCAGCGGCTATCTGTAGACACGGCACTGTGGGGGTGGCCGGTCTGTGTCAGCACTCATTACCATCCACTGCCTTGGTGGATGTCTCTTCCAGGAGTCCTTTAGAAAGAAATAAAAGAGAGATGCTTTACACTTTAATGACTTTCCCACAGTGGCCCTCCAAAACAACAGTTCCCCTTAAATTGCTTTGCCTGGGCTGAGACTGGAGGAGAGTCCCCATTGCTAAACAGAGGAAGGAAAATACTGAGTCCACTGTCTGTCCACTCGGCAAGGCCAGCCAACACGGGGGGAATAATCAGGTCTTTATGTGGCATGGGGCCTACAGCGGACAGCCTTGGTATTGTCCCCACAGCCCCCCTCCCATATCCTGGTTTGATTGTTCCTCTGGATCCAACGCATGGTCACGTTGAGACACCCCCACAACCCAAATTAGGGATTTGTGCATCTACTTCCCCTGAAAGACTCTGACCCACCAGCTAGTGGGCATCCAGTTTAAAGCAAACAGATGAGGCAATGTGTTCCCTCACGTACAGCTTATTAACAATATTTTTCCAGGTACTTTCTCTTGTTTAGATCTTCTGTTGGCAGGTTTATAAAAGTAAATATTCAGAGCTGAGATTCAAGTGGCTTACCATGATCACATGGTCACTGTCTCCTTCCAGAAAATCCTTTAAAAAGTAGTTTTGTTTTGCTGAAGTTGACTGCTGACAGAAGAACAAATGAACAATTACCACAGTCAGACACTGACTGCAGTGTAATGCTGCAAACAAACTCATATACACATTTCTACTAAATGGAAACAAGAAAGTAATGTCAACAATAGCTGCTCCAAACTTAACATTAAACACATGATCCACATGTCAGCTCCACAAGACAAATGTTGGTTTCAAAGCCAGTTATGTAACCACTAAGACATATGAAGTGGAGTATACGGGGCATGGTTGGTTTCTTTTTCCAACTTTAATCTCCTGAGACTTTATGAAAAAAGATTACCACATTGCAGACATTATCTCTATTAAAATGTTACACATTTCCTCTAACTTATCTTACAAGACAAACATTTCCATTTTTTTAGTAAGTTGGACATTCATTGAGTCATTGTTGTATGGAAGCATTTACACGTTCTGCAAAGCTAGTTGCAAAACAGTTACACTCATGGTTTAATGTGACATTTTCTCAAGATGCACTGGCTTTCATATTTGTCATTGCACTATTGTCATCATAGCTTTCACTGGTTTCACAGGTTCACAATGCTAATTTTTGTGAGTGCGACCTACTCTCTCTGTCCTATCTGTGACATGTCAGCAAACAGGTGCTGTTAAAATGGATTACAGCTTGTGATGGCATGTGTAATAAAACGTAATCCCTGCTGTAGCTGTAAATCCTCCCTGAGTCTGTTGTGTATGTGAGTCTGTGTGTATTATACCCAATCATGAGGGTATGTATGTCAAGTGTGTGTGCTGCTAACCTTTTCTATGAAGCAATACTGATACATAAGTTCCAGTATTTGATTCAAATACTGAAATCTACATATACAGTGTCACCTTGTGTCTACTGCTATATTAAGTAACTAACTTTTAAATCTGCTATCTAAAAACCTGTACTGGACAGGTAGCCTGTCCTAAATCTGCCAAATGCATGCTGGGAATGGCACATCCTTGCTATACGCCCAGAATGAAAGGAAATATGAATACAAATTAAAATGGTAGGATAAAATAAAAATTAAGTACATACATATTTCATACCTATCTGTCTAGCTTTGTTTTTTTACACACTTATTGATGCTTGGAGCCAATTTGAAAACCAATAAGTATTTTCAACAAACAAATGAACAAATTTATTATTGTGTCATGTATATATGCATTTTTAGCAGAAACAATGCTCTCTTGTCACAGTGAAACCTTCACTTTATGACTAAACACTCGCACTTCTCATCAAGCACAGCTGCATCTGTATACAGGCTCATGGAGCTGCTAGCATGGCTGTAGACTCAATCATGTTAATCTAGTCTCAAATGCACACAGAAATATACATTTCAGTGATTTGTCATTGGCTTTTCTATGGCAATTATCTTTTCTCATTGCTGTGGTTGGGAGTGGAGGCAATGTGCAGACAATGAAGACTAAAGAAGAACTGAACTTCAGAGTTGATAAGTTCATCTTTGAACAACAGGCTGTGAAATCAGTTACCTGGCCAAACCAGTTATAGTGCTCTTACTGTTCAAATTGTGTTGAATAGGTGTTTAGAGTGAAACTTGATCACTGCCTGAAACTGAACAACTCCTCCTCTCTTCCCGATCTGAATATGTATTCACCTGCCGGTGTCTGTAAAGTGGATAGACCGATAAAAAAGAGGGAAAGATACTGAAACTGCATGTAACTGAAAACCACACATTAGGATGTGTAACTGAGATGGTGGAAGAAAACATGTCAAATCCACACAGACAACCTAAAGAGTATTGTTATAACACCTGGTCATTCAGAGGTCAAACTATAGACCTGACTGTGTCTAAATAGCTGATCATATGATGCAGGGTATTACGTGGGTGAATTACTGTATAAAAGGTCTTACTAAGCAGAAACTATATGCTTAAAGCTTCACAGTTACAATAAAAGGCCCTTAAATTTATTGTTCACAGTGGAACTAAAAAGTCAGGCGACCTAAGGAAGCAGTTGTTTCCTCAGCTTTTTCCTGACTCAAGACTCAACACAGCTGACTCATGAAGAGCGAAGTCACTTCCCTCATGTCACACTCACATACTGCTTACTAAGAGGTCTGACACTGTGGAGACACTGCAGGGGGTGGTTTTTACACCCAGGCGTCTCCAGATGTCATTACTGTAAAAGTGCAGTCAAAGAGATGATTGGTGCAACTTTGCATATTGAAATTTAGAGTTTGCACAGCAGCTGAAAATTTTTACTGGGAATCAAATGGATCTCATTGAAAAACTAGAGAAGGTGACAGAGAATGAAATATAAATAGAAAACCTCAACTTAAGAGGCATTAGAATATGACTGTGAAAATTATATATATTAAAAATTATAAAGTTTCATAAGTTATGAAATCAATAACTAATGCAGTCAAATCTATTGTTTAATGAAATTATATTTAATTGCGTAAAACTCTGCACCTTTACATAAGTTTGTCATTTGTCATTGAGCTCAGAGACTCTGTGAGATGCTGGGATAACTGTGCGTGGTTTCAGTGTCACTTACCCAGTGGTTGACATATGGTTAGCTATGTGACGCAGCCAGCATGACAGTGAGATCAGCGTAATCAAGAAGCCATAAAGAGACAGCTTTCACACAACCAGGCCATGAATGGCTGCTGTCATTTCATCTTTAGAATTGTGGCTCCTCTTATTACATACATTATGTTACAGGGCAAGCAACTTATTATTTGATACATTAAACCAGAAAATTATAGCAAGAGAGTCATACTACTACTATAGCATAACTTGATCTTCTTTATATGCACACAGAGAACCAAATAGTTAGAACTAAGGTATATTTGAGTAGATCAGCATATGATTATTATGTGCTTTTAGTTGAGTCTACTGGGATCAAGTGTCCCTGTGCACAGGAAAACAAGACTTAGGTGGCCTTTGAGGAGAGGAGTGTTCCCAAGGAGTTAGGGTTGACGAGCAGCAATTGTATTTTCAATACATATCTCCATACACAGTGTAACAATAAAGCTTCCACTGTATATTGATCTGGTGCTGTGTAGAGCCAAAGATTTTAGTCATATCCTTCCAGAGCAGTTTTTTTCCCCTTATACCAGGATTTGAACATGCAATATTCTGGTTTTACTGTGCAGCTTGTGCTTGCTGTACTCTACCTGGTTCAGTGTCTGCCGGTGCAGAGAGTACACTCAAAGAGGCTTAAAGCCATCCGCTCTTAATGAGGCTTTACAAACTCCAGGCCCCCTGCTAAGAACAATAACCCAGCTGTGTGTGGCACTTTTCTCTTTGGTGCCATTGAACATATGGGAAGCTCTGTTTACAGGTCAGTGAAAATGTAGTGCGAGCTCAACCGTTCGTATTTACATGTATGTGGTGTTATGGCCACAGTTGAATCACGTTACTGCACAGTCTACATCAGGAACACAGGGTCCTCAGGTGTTTCCCACACTTGCACAATGGTCACATTAAGAAAGGCCTCATAGTTTCAGATTCTCTCACTGCTCTGCTCATATGCAGAGTGATTACATTTCAGTTTTTGCAGGTCACCAAGCCAGTAGGAGGAGGCTTCTTATGTTTGAAGTGTGAAAGAGGCTTTAACCACTCTCCTAATAATGAAGCCATTGAGATCCCAAGGGGCTTGCGCACAAACTGAACTCACTATGAATAAACAAGCCCCTCTTACATAAACAGCTAGCAAGGCCAGCTCTAATTATCATACAGCCACAAACAATGGGGTTTCAAGTTAAATTTCATGGTGTCAGAATTGGTTTGGACTTTGTCTTATGATGTGCTTGGACATTCAGTGACATCTCTCAGTCTTTAACTGAAGTGTGATACAATCATGAAACCAAAGTTGCAAATGGTATTGTTTTGTAGGAAAATATGCTGTTTGTTCAGTATTATAAAGCAATTGTAAGATTAGCAAGTATTGATCTGCTTTCAAAGCATTTCTGATTTCAAGGGATTTTAAGGCTCATACACGTACCTCCCTGTGCTGTGGTACAGTACAACGACCACAAGGTCATTATTCATCTTGCTTCTCGATGCAGGTCATCTCTGGTTATTCCTCCCGTGGGTATCAATCAGGCCAGTAGTCTAATAACCAGGTTATTGATTCGGTTTCCTTTATGTTATCCCCAACCTCACCTTGACCTCATGATGCATCAACCAGGGTGCACACAGTCAACTATGGTCAAAGGTAGCTCTATAATTAGATTACAGCAGAAAGTTATTTTACACAGATGTGTAACCAAAAAGTTTACAACAACAAAAAACTTAGTTTGAATTCAATTGGAGTGAAATGAATAGATTAGTTGATTAACAGAATATTATTGACAAATCTAATAAATAATCATTTGTTTTTCTGGCATTTTATTTATCAAATCAAATAATAGTCAGTTTAATCCTTAAGAATCTCAAAAACCATAATGAATTAATTCATAACTCATTTTTAATTGATTGCATATTTAGATTTGTGGATTAAGGGTCCTGTTGTTTTCTTGTTTTTAATAAAAAACTATCCTTATCATCCCTTCTATAGTCTACAACCTGACATTTTGTAGCTGATCACACAGTTAGTCAAGGCTCCAGTTCAGGAGATTTTTGTTCATCGCTCTGGAGACATGAAGATGCCATTTGTTGTCTTTGCGTTTTAAGCTTTAATTAAGATGGCTCAGCTAAATGTCTCTGTCAGTTTGTGCATGTGCAGTGTAGGTTGAATAATACTGCCTTCAGTCTGTACTCCCTGTTGCACCCCAGAGAGGAACAATCAGATGCTTCTAGTCTGACACGGTTTGGGTCGAGTCGGGTGATGTTACATGAACAGGCCATGTTGTGCCAGCTGGATGAATTGGGTCCATGCTGAAGGACAATTCTTGTTTTATCTTGCTGTCCCTCTTGACAGTTCCTTTGCCACAATGCATTGCTCTCCAGATACAGTTCCCACGATATGGTGGGCAACCTGGGACAAACTGTATCGTTAGTGGTGTAAGAGAGCACCAGTGTGTGTTTACCTGAGTGTCTGCTTTGCAGCCTGGCATGCAAGGGAACTGATTAAATGACGCATAGAGAACAGGAATGAGGAAAAAATCAATGCAGACAATAACACCTTTTAAAAAATATTGCTATGAGAGTTCAAAAGACAAAGCTTTTATAAGAAGGAATGAAGGGCCCCTTTGGCACGCTACAAAGTTTGTTTGGGGAACCAAATGACAAAGAAGAAGATGTGAAAATGCTATGCAAGAGGAACCCAACCAATCGAGGCAGATGACTGCTCACCCTGAGTCTGGTTCTGCTTGAGGTTTTTCCCTCTTAAAGGATATTTTTCCTGCCACTTACACCTTTAAATAATTCTATAAAGAGTTTGGTCTAAACCTGCTCTGTTTGTAAAGTGCCTTGAGGTAACTCTGTTAGGATTTGGCAATATTAATAAAATTTGATTTGATTTGATATGATATTATTCCAGACTCTTTGGGTTTTAAAAATTTCCTGTCGAGCAACTTTATTTTGGGTGGATTTGACAGATTTGTACACTGTTTCATGCTGAATCAGACATTGTTTTCCCTTAGTGACTCTCTCTCTCTGTTATCATCAACTGAATTTTACACTCAGTTAAACTGCAAGATGCAGTCATGAAACTTATGTATATGGTTTAGACAAAAATGGTCCAGATCATGTGTCAATTAGCACTTGTGTAACTTGTGTAACAATGTGGTAACTACTATAATAACTACTGATACTTGGGTCAGAATGATGTCACAGCAAGTGTATCAAGTTTAATTTATTTTGATCAAGCAAAGGCAGATTTCAGTATATCAAAAACTAAAAAAATTGAATAAATTAACTGATGCTTGCATGAAACATTAGGTCCACAGGAAAGTAGAAGGCAACTTTTTTGTAGTTGTTTATGTAAATTCTACCAAGCCATTAGTATTTTAATTCACTACAGACAAAAGCTTTCTGTCAGGTTTTCAAGCTTTCTAATGTACTATATATGCATGTTTGTTACAGTTTAGAGCAGCTAGTGCATAGCTACTGTTTTAATGACAATTTTAAACTCCACTTTAATAACAAAGCACCCCAAATATTTTCATCTAGCAAGACAAAACAATAAAAGGGTCACAATAAGACAAAAGAGGACAAAAATACATATAAAAACCAATGGTTAAAACAAAAAAATCAAAGACTAAAGCTACAACAATTTATGTTTTGAATAATATTCTGCCTTGAGGTTGTCTCCTCTTAATCCCATCTTCTTTGGCCACTGGAGGGCAATCCCTAGCTTCAGAGTTCACAGTGGTTTCACTGGGTTTGGAGTCATAAAATCTCAGATTGTGCACCTCAGACAACAGAGCTGAACAAGACAAAAGACTTCAATGCTGAAGTTAAAGGTATTTTTTTAACCAGCTTTCACTTTAATTAGAAAACCTGCCTCACTACTTACATACAGTATTTCTTGTCTTTCTCTGTATACAGGCCTACACACATGTATTAAATTGTTAGTAATTCACTATAATGTAGTTATAAAAAGATCACAGAAAGGGGAGCTTTCATAATGGATGAAAATATTGTAAAACATAGTTGTAATTATGCAAAATACATCTTCATGGGAGAGATTATAATTGTTGACAAAAACTGTCAGCCAACATTATTAAGACTTAAAATGTTTATCTTACTATATAGCACATTATAGCTTGTTATAAAACAGCATGTTAAATTTTTGTATAGTGTTTTTAAAATCAGGGAGGAACTCAAAGTTAGTAACTTATTATGTCTAAAATGGAGTTTAACTCTCTGGTATATTCATTTTGATTGTGCCAGTAAGTTTTGCTGAGTCTGTCTGCTGAGGTACACATTGTTTAATAGTTTGTTTTTGCCATTTTTGCCATGATAAAAAATAACTCACTACAAAGAAAGTCACCACAAATCAGTTTCTAACTTGTTGGACATTTACAATGAAGTGATACTCAGATACACAGATGTGAAGAGCAGTGTTAAAAAGGTCGAAGTTGCCTGCGTCACAGAGAATAGAGGTCGTGACATTGACACCATTAGTGACAACGTGATAAAGCATCAATACGTCCAAGGAAACTCTTTAAACCTCTCATACAGCATGATGTACTTTTCCACTGTTCATTTGTATGCTCAGTATGTCCTGGACCATGGAAGCACAACCATGTCTGTACATATTAGCCTCAGGCAATGTTAGGAAAAAAGTATTTAAACTCACTTCCAAAATATAAGCTTTTGTTTCTCAGTATAAGAAGTGTCTTTCCAGTCAGTGTTATGGAAAGTTTTCAAGATGTCCTGGTGAGAGTGCAACAAAATAGCAGGTGCAAGAACATAACTGCCTCTGGGAGAGGAAATGAGCGATTCAACAAGTTCTCATTTTTATCAGTCTTGAAGAGAGTAAAGAGAGTTTTTGGTCTGTTAACATAACATGAAAAAATTTGGTATTGTAGGCTATGGACTCTCTGGAGTGTTATACTTCTTTTAACAACTAAGAACCACAAAACCTATGAATGATTGTTTTATAAAACTATACAGATGTCTGTATCTGAAGGGAAGAGCTGTATATGTCTGTCATAGTGCACTGCTTCAGCTGGTAAAAGTCAAATATCTGTGGGAAAGATTAATGTTCGTCTACCCGCCCTGTAATATCAGTTGTTTCACCTTGCTGCTGACGAAGGTTGTCTTGCAGAGACAGCTGCACTGCCTGGCTTTTCACAAGCCTGATTATCAATGTGATATGTACTTTCTTTATTTACTTTCTAGAAAGACTTGCCCTGGATCTGTACAGCATGTCCAAGGTTAGTGCCTTACTTGTAGGCACGACCAGTCTTTTAACTGAGTTAAACACCTCCTGGCCCATATTTAACTCCATATTTAATGTGCGTCTCCCTAACTCAGGTAAAGAATTCCTTTAAAACAACATACAGACAATAAACAAGCAAATTATGAAAAGCAGTTATCAGTCTGAAAGCATAGATGTGGTGTAAAATGCTACAAATATGGAAAACAAGGTGATGAACAATGAAAGAAAGCTACAACACAGTGGAAGTTAAAAACTGTAACTGTGAATATATCACCAAAAATGTTGCAATCAGGCATTTTGAACTGCAATAAAAATTCATTTTTGAACATTAACCATAAGTGGTCGTCTTGTTTATTATGCAGTTTTTCTGTAACTGTATCTACACACATTTTCTCAGAGCCATGTCTGTGGTATCAGTGCGGTAAGTGTGACCACCTTTTAATTGCAGATTATGTTGATGGTGATTTAGCACGTCCAAATTGTTGTGTTGCAAAAAGCACCTTTATTGCACCTCACCATGTCAGACTTAGTGTCTGTTTCACATTATTCTCTACACACATGCGTTGACACATGTTTTTTGGCTTCAAGGAGGACTAGACATGCATCTGTCCAATCACTGGTCTCTTAGTGGCTTTCCGCACCCCCACTGCTTCATGACCTCCCTAAAACCTCTACCCTCCACTGAAGTGATCCTATTACTCTGAACAGGTCGCAGACGGACAACAAGAACACAACCTTATGGGAAAATGCGTCATCCTTGTCTGCTGTGCATCGCTCTATTTTGATTACTAGCTGTGGATTAGAAGAAAACTGATTTGAACTGATGACAATCCTTTGAGTAGCAACACAGCAGTTTTTCTTCTTTGCTCCTACTTCGCTCATTTACCCTAGTTGTTGTTGTGGCTTGGTTAAGGCTGGCAGTTGTGTGTGTTGGATGTACTGAGGAAAATAACGGATTTGCAGGGATTAGGCCCTTGCAACAGACTAATGGCAGTAAGAAACTTGCTGTGGCACCATCAGATACATGATCAGCCTTTAATCTTACTGGGGCTCAAAGGGGTGTGGGGGTTGGAAAGGGCACTGCTCTCGTGTAATCATTTTTAAATCTCTGGGTTAGAAAGAGGCCTCAAGTGTTCAGTGAGTGATTTATCTGGCATTGTCGTCATCTTTACATTTTCATTTTGAAGTAAACAATGACACAAATATGGTGCAGGCAGATTACAATCTAACAAAAGATGTAGACACTTGATGGCATGTTTTTCTGTGTGTGTGTGTGTGTGTGTGTGTGTGTGTGTGTGTGTGTGTGTGTGTGTGTGTGTGTGTTTGTGTGTGTGTGTGTGAGTAGAGCTTTTGTCTGTGAAGGCTTGCTAACCCTGACACACTGTTGGCAATTATGCAACAACAGCAACCCGTCTGTTTCTGTTATTTGAATCAGCACTTGATGAGTACAAAGATTGGAGACTGAGCTGCATTTTCACACCAACTGTTAGAGTAAGAATGAGAAAAAGAATGAATCTAAATCTAATGAATCTAAAACAAATAATTATCTCAAATCTGCGACAAAAATATGTAAATTAAAAAATGCTCTTATTCACCTTTTTTAATAAAATCCCATGTAAATACACATATAAATACGACTGTATATACAAATACACAGAATTAATGACACATTGTAGGTCAAAGACAAAAAAATACTCAATTTTTATTCCATACATTTACTCCATTTAGTCTTGACTAAGTATTCGTCACAGTAGTATAGTCTAAAAGTTGTGAATTAACATTAAACACAAAATGGAAACATAATTAAAATTGCACATAGGCCATAAACCGAATTACTGATGAGATGTCAGCAAAGTTGTCAGCTTCATCCTCTGGAGACTAAGGATGTCTTTTGGAAATTCCCAGAGCCAGAGTGACTGAATATTAGTTGTCTCTATGTGAGCAAGTAATTTATGGGAAATAACAAAACTCCTCCATAGCCACAGACGACGTCACACAACTGCTTTCAGAGGCTGAGTAATACTCCTTGTGATGAGTGAACTAAAGTTGAAGACATAAGCTGTTTCAAATAGAAACTTGGATTTGTTAGATATAAACATGTTTACAAAAGCCAAAACACAGAAAATATACCAACAGTAACTGAGGAACTAATTTTGTGCTGATTCCACAATGTGATGTGACGATTACATCATCACATTGTAACGTGATCGATAACGGCAGAGGCAGATGGCAGAGGACAAGACAATTATGTGAGTGGGTACAAAAGACAGCAGCTTTACACAAGAGGGTCAGTGTGTTTTACATACCTAATCATGTTTGTAAAAACTGCTCATGTGTTGTAGCTCATACACACACACACACACACACACACACACACACAGGTCTTACATCCTAGAGATTACGTAATCCCTTTGTAGGTCACCATCAGTCATGGAAGTTAATTTGCAAAGCAGAGCATGTTTCAAAATAGTTTATTTCTGTAATCATTGCTGATCTAACCAATACAGATTTATTTCTATCACCTGTTTACACCACAGGGTTATCTGAGGTTAGAGCCTCAGTGTTTCAACTATAGTCACTGTAGTCTGTCCTCAGATCACCTGTGTTTGTTAGCCTTGTCAAGCCGGATGCCGTGAGTCAGGACTTGCGTCCTTCTCTGAAACAACTACCATTATATGACTAACTGGGGAGGAACCCTGTCAGTCCTCCTGTCAGAGTGTTAGCTCAACTACGCTCTAGGTTTATGATACGGAACAATGAGAAACTTTGTCAACATGGATGTTGCATTACAGAGAACAAGGCTTATCTTACAGGTTTGTGTCTCTATGGTGTAACACGAGTACACTCACTCAAATAGCCTTCTGTACTTCCAAGGTACTTGTAATGGAGCAATTTAATTAATTTTTTTTTTTTTATTACTTTACACTCCTACTTAACTATATTATAGAACGAAATGTTAGACAACTTACTCTTTTGCGTTTATTTGTCAACAGAGGTTTCACAGCTCAATGCTAAAGTCATCTTATGATAAAGCATCAACATGTGTTCAGCTAAATATGCTGATGTTTAGCAGGTAAAATATGAACGGTTCACCCTCTAACTTTAGTATGTTAGCATCCTTGCATTTCCTAAATAGCATGTATTAAAATATAGCTACAAACAAAACACAAAATTTATACAATAAGTCTGAGGGAAGTGTCTGTACAAAATTTTGTACCACCTCATCAAATATATATTCCTCTTCATAATTATAGTTTTGACTATAGACTGCAAAGCCATTGGGGGCAAATTTGTGATTTTGGACAATATGAAACTGACTGTTGGCAATAGGTTATAAAAAAAAAAAAAAAAAGAAAAAGAAATCAGTACATATACGTATTTCATTAGCATTCATCCTTTGGGTACCATGGATCTCTGATTTCATGGCTACCAGGACTAAAATATGTTATGGATTAAAAGTCCATTAAACATTAAATTAAATAGTATGTAAAGCAATTAAAACTGACAGTTTGATAAGTGAATGATATTCTGCATACATTTTGTGGTATAATCTTATACATTTTTATTTAAAAAAAATAGTATGTTTACATTGTGGCTGTTTTACTTTTTACTTAAGAAGAAAAATTCTGAATACTTCTTCCACCACTGTGGAAAAAGAGTTAAAAATAATATGAACATGAATATAACATCAGTGACACAAAAAAATCAGTGTAGAACGAGAAGAGCCAGAGGGAAGAAAATTGGGGAAATAACAGAACTAAATGGAAATGAAACAGACCATACAAGATGCTTATAAGACTTTTCCTATAACCCTCAAGTTTATAAATAGTCTTGAAAAGCCTTGCAATTACTGTTAATTTTTTTACTTGCTGCTTTGAGAAACATTTAATCCTTTTACCCTCTCACTTTGTCATCTCACATAAAACAGCTTGTTATATCTCCATCTTAAAGCCAGAACAAACAGAATCAAGATTAACTAATGTAATGTACAATCGCTCTTGTTTTCTATCCAGCTGCTATGTGCTTTATCAAGGCATACTTTGTAATGTTATTTATTTTTTTAATGATGAAGAAACACTTTGACATTGTGGTGTGTCCCTGCAGTTTTGAATAGCTTTGCTGACTCCAGGATAACCTCACATAACCAGAGACATATGCACATCATAGCATCGCTTTATGTTTATGTCTGTGCTTAAAGGGAAAAGCTGAAAAACAGGTCAACATGAATCCTGGAAGAATAAGCATTCCCTTTGTTACGTACAGGAACAATAGGGAGAGGTGTTCAATAGGGTAACTGACAGACAGGCTTCTCCTGTCTTAGCTGGTCAGGACTAGAACCACATGGATGGATGAACAAAGAAAGACAAAGCTGTTGTGTTTTTACTCTCTGTCTGACTGACATTATCTGGACCTTAGGAGGTGCCTGTTAACCATAACCAACAATGGACTTTACCCAGTTTGTTTGCTTTATGTCAAGTTCAGGTCTGCCTTAATTTCCTCAGGATGTGCAATGTGCTGTGTGTGTAGTGCACTGTGAGTGGATGAAACTAGAGCTTTTGAAAAGAAATGTTCATACAAGACAATATTTCATCCCTCCTTTTACTCTTTGAGTATAGAATTGATTTATTACTGAACTTTTATCCAATATACTTATATTTGATACTTCTTAACTGAGACAGAATCAAACGCTGGTATTTTTATTCTGAAAATAGTAAAGAGGTAAACATGTTAGTTATCACAACTTGCTTAATAACAATTTATTCATAATTAATTAGATTATATCTGTGTGTATTTCTACATTGAAAAATGATGACACCAGTCCTCTGGTACAGACCATACCTGGTTAGGGATTAAATTATAAACAACTGTGTCCAAATCTTGTCCAATATTTGACTTGAGCTACTGACTTTGTCCTACAAAATGACAGTGGTGGGCAATTAAAAATGATCTACTATGCCTGTAGGTATTCTTTGTTCAGCATATTAATCATCACCAGATGGCTTTTATTATTAGCACATACTGAGATATAGGATCAAGCCACCAGCAAAGATGAACAGGTGCAAAAGAAAATGCCATGGTTGCCTAAAAAGCCCATGTAGATAATATTTATTTGCTCCTTGAGACTATTTTTATCCACTGATATAGACTGTAGACAAACTGTTTTTATTCACTAATGTAGACTGTAGGAAAAAATAGTCAGTCAAAGTGAAAGAAACCATGTTTAACATCAGATTTGATCAGATAGTGACTTGTAAACAGGCCAAAACAGGATCCAGGTTTAAATCACAACATATTGTCTGAAAGCCGAAGATGCTTTCCATGACCCATACTGTGGAAACCTGTCTTATAACAAATGTAGTTCTTAATTAAAATATTTCCTGCATGTTTGCTTCTGTTATTAAAACAACAAAAACTCTCTTCCTCCACCCAAACAACAGTGCTGATTTTACTGGTTCTTTATGGCACGTGACTGCCATAAAGAACCAGTAAAATTTAGTTTTACTGGTTCTTTTTTAGTTTTTATTGTCTTACTCATTTAGTTTTTATTGTCTTACTCATCTGCCATTTTGCCTAACCCAGGCACCACAGGTTATACCTGATGCAACCAGACAAATACTGAATATTTCTGTAGTAGTAGTAATTTTCTCTTCTAAAGTAGTGGAAAGTAATAAATTACATTTACACAAGTACTGCACTTGAATACAATTTTGATTAATTTGTACTTTGGTCAAACTCCTTCATTTTATGCTACTTTATCCTCCACCATACTTCAGAAGGAAATAGTGTACTATTTGCTCACAGTTTATAATTTGATTAGAATAATTGATATTTTTACATGACGCACAAAGAGGTGGTTGTAATTCTCAATTGCAATTCAACCTTTAATTTATTAGGTGTGTACACGAGTGACTAATGCAGAGTTGATCAGGCAGAAGGTGCTTCAGGCGTGTAGGAATTCATGGCTGAGTCATCTTAAGGTGGTGTTTAGCCTTAGTGTCCATTCACTGGTGTGGTTGACCTGAAACATTCACCTGTTTGTGCATAAGTGTTTTAAACAAACAGGCTTGGTATAATGGCAGCCATGTGAGAGGCAGCTGTGAGCATCGCACAGTGAAAAAACATGGCCTCTTCACAGAGCTGAAAACCTAAAAATGTAATGTCTTGTGTCCTCATACATTAACACTGAAGAGTTATTTAACTATATTTCTTGATTTGCTTGATTTATATTTGAATTTTTTGTTTTTGTATCTGCCAAGCTTGATTTTTGTCAAGTTCTCATTTAAAATACCATTAACATTTCATTACTGGTGAATTTCAATAAACCACTTTCCCAATATCTAAAAATCTGCGATATGATTTGTATTATATTTGTATAATTATTTAAATGTTTCTAAATAGATATTTCTATTCTATATTTCACAATATTCTCTGGATCCCTTTTTAATCTGATCATAGTTTCCTCTTTTTCAGCAGTGACAGAGTGTCCCCACATAATCATGAGACATGAGAACAAAATGTACTAGCAAAAGTTCTTCACAATCCTAAAATGTCTGTTACAACAGTGGTGTTTTTGCGTCTCTGGCTTACACAGAGAGAGGACTTGTGGGTATGTGTGGGTCAGCCATTGTTTCACATGTTAAAGAACGGACAACCCCTGTAGATAAACCAGCAGGAGGTTTTTGGGGGAGGGGAGCACTTCTTGTGAATATGGAGCTGGAAGAGTACTGGCATCTGGTCAACTACTGAAATCATGAAAGTGAAGACTGTTTGAACTTCAGTGAAACTGAGCAAAACAGTTTGAGACAAGAACAGTTTGTGGACAAAAGCAGCAAAGTTACATTTGGTTAATTTGAAATCCACCTCTTGCTTTCTGTCACAGAAGTAGCACATTAGAGTGGATGACCAATGCTTGAAGCAACAATTTGGAACAAAGGAGCATTTTGAAGCATTGCTGGGTGCTGGTGAAAAAGAAATGTTTATTCAAGTGCAAAGAATTTAAATGCAAATTCTGTCCAGTAATCCAAGTAGGTCAAGAACATACTGAAGAATTTGTACACTTGTTCTGTGAAGAAAATGCAGTTACCACCTTTTAAAACCACAGCACTATAATCCTTAATGCTTTAAATGTGAAAAATAATTTGAATATTAATAACAGGTTTTTTATTCCACATTTACAGCAGTTGTTACTTGCAAAAGCAGGACATAAACAGGTAACACACACTGAATCATTGTTCCCTACCAACGATTTCTTTCCTTTTCTGGTTATTTTGCTTCAATTCAACCCACTCCTCTCCAAAAAACTGCACATTTTGGCACTAGGAGGATCTGTATTTTATCTATCTGCTGTCTGCAAGAAATAGAGGCAGACAAACAGCGTCTGTGCTGCAGCAGCAGAGTCAAAACTGTGTCACTGTGTCATACGTATTGATGTGACCAATCAGGGAGCAGGTAAGCTTGTGAGTGGCTGAATCGGCTCTAACATCAACCCAATCACACCAGTTTCCTCAGCCAGTCAGGATGTTTCCAGTCAGGGGACAGCATCTGTCTGTGTGAAAACACCAAACTGTGTGAATGTGTGACCGTGCTGTGGATGTAAACATGCAGCAGCTTGTTATTTTACGCCCCTTGCAGACAGAACTCCTTTAGCATGTGTGTCTGAGAGTTACTGTGAGCACATGTGATCAGTTGTGCAAATGCACGTGAAAGTGAATATTGTGTGGGAGAGGGAACTGCAATAAAAGGGTAAAGCTATTCCCAGAAAACTAGATTCATCTAATGATGACATCACATTGATATAAACATGTCACTGCAGTAATCTTATCCTGTTATCTCTTTTTATCTTTAACTGGATTATACAAGCTTCTTGCCAAGAAATGAGCATCAAGACAATGTTGTCCTCCACTGACATTTTCTCTAGATCTCTTCTTGTGCTTTCTTTGTTATTTCTTGTGCAGTATTTTGTACAAAACAGCAAGCTACAATTTTTTTTAAAATTCCAAGTCATTTTGCTAATTTCATCTTTCTCTCATCCTTCCAAAGTCATGGCTTTAATGCAGAGTCCCCTTCTTCCATTGCCCATTGTGACAAGAGGATCTAATACTGGTTTGAGCTAGTATGATGTGTTACACAACAACACAGCACAAGTGAGGACAATCATGTACATGCACTGACAGCAAATGCATAATCTTTAAAAATGATGGATACTCATTGCACATACTGTTTTTATTGCACCTCTATGTGTTATTAAGTGTTAGATTCAAAAAATGTCAGTCACATTTAAGAATATGTAAAAATTGTAGTTGCCATGCATTTGCACTCCCTGATGAGTGTGAGTGCATGTTAACTGACTGGCATCTTAAAGTTGTGTTTGACCAGGGGGCTATTGTGCAGCTCCATTTATAATACCCTATTTCATGTTTTTTTCCCTCCTTACATAACATGTATGTGTTTTTTTTTTCTTTTTCCCGCTTCACACAAGAACCAACATGATCCAGCCTGTACATTCCAGTGGTTGTCATAGCAACAGGGCAGCATCCCGCTCCATCCTTTGTCCAGTGTCTCCCCCATCGTTTGAGCTTCCCAGGCAGAAGTCGGTTTGGCTTCTGCATGCAAATCAAACCCCCTAATTGAGCCTTGAAGGAAGTGGAAGAGGTTTTTTTATGGTGACTGAATGTCATTAACTGGATTTCACACGTTGCAGCGAGGTAGTAAACTCCCCACTGAGATGGCATCACAAATTTCAAGTGCTAAGTAAGAGGAAGTCAATGCCAAATTAAGAACTGAAATCAACAAGAGCGATACAGTTTTGTGTCATACGCATATGCATGTTGTCAAGTTCTGACTAAAGGCTGTTAAAAAAATATTGGCACAGGTGGCACAAGTGGTTGTGGGTGGGCTGAGGAAAAGAACATGGTGTCCATGCTTGCCTCTAGGAATGTGGAAAGTTTTTCCGGGAATAATGATCTGAAATACAGTATGTGGTTCAGTTTAATTCCACTATAATTGTATGTGTGAGTCAGCAAATGGGGTTTTGAATTTAGATTTGCATCATTACAGCAGAAATGTGTGCACATGTGTAGGAAGGACTTAAACATTTCACCCACCATTCCTCCATTATTATCCACCAGTTCTGCACAGCAGTTACAAGATTAATGTAGACAGAAAATAGAGATATTTTTCTATTAGATTATCCCCTTTGTATTTATTAATTACTTTGGAATTATGTTTGTTCCATATAAAGTATTAAAGCATTTTTGCTTCATGACATATTTTAAGCTGCTTCTGTTTCCAGTGTGTGCACTCAGTGACTGAAGTCTCTGAGTTTCTCAACTCTGCAAAGGCGCACACAAAATGTTTGAGGAGGGAAAGAGGTTTCAGACTTTGAGGGGAAGAAAAAACGACCAAAACAAAGTTGAAGTACATGTGTTGGCTTTAGGCCAAGCAACATCATCTGAAACAGGATTGAACCTGCCCTCAGTTTTATGATTGGTTCACTTGTTCCCAGCCAAGCCAATCAGCGAGCTGTCTGATGTGCTGTTGTGAAGGCAGCATGGATGTAGGGGAAAGGTCTCAGAGCAAACTTTGCTGTGGCCCTTCCCCCAAGAACAGAGAGGACACCAGAAGTAAATGTTTACACCCTTTGAAATGAGGATGTTGTGTGCTTCTTGAGAAGTGTGGATGAAATGTCTCTTTGTACTACTGTATTGTTTTATCTGTTCTACTCCCAAGTCTTTTGTGAAGAAGTCTTAAATATTGCTGACTCGACATGTTGTCAACAGTCTGTGAAGCTTGGTCACAAACATATGCTGAAGTATTAAGGAAAGCCTCACAGTTTTACTTTGCCTGTATTTGAATAATAAAGATAATATAAAATTCATCTAAAAGACATTGACCTCACAGTAGTGACCTGACCTGTAGTTTAGTTTTTTTTTTAGTAAAAAATAGTTAGTCTGGTTCTCAACCACAACAATCTGTGGTACTGAGTTGTTGTTTACCACTTCTGGGAATATTGGCTTCAGGCTCTTGCAGTGCAGGAGTCTAATAACTGTCTCGTGAGTACATCAGTTTCCAGTTACTTCCCACATGGTCCTAAAAAACACCAGCTAGAACAAAGCTGCTGTTGAGCTCTGGCCAAGATATCAGCAAGACTGAAACATCAGAAGCTTTGGCTAAACACCACATAACCAAACAGCCTTTACTAGAGTTTCCATTAGGTGCACTTTGTTTCACTTTTGTGTACAGCTCTAAAATTTAATTTCTGTTTCCTGTTGTTCAGATTGTTTTTAAATACGAGATGTTTTCCACTGGAGGTCGGCAGTAACTGCTCCTGCAGCCAACTAGCTGTAGCCTTTTGAATTGTAGTGTTCATGAGATTAACTTGCACCAGAGTTATATGGGACATCTGCTCTGTCATTATCATTGAAGTGTTGACTCTAGAGTGTTAAGTTTTATGAATCATCCTGTCTACACTGCACTAACCCAATGACAGTGTTTTCCCTTTGCAGATGGAAAAGCAAAGAGCAGCCATACTGTATTACCCTTTAAAGCAATAGTTTGACATTTTGGGAAATAAGCTTACTTGATTTCTTGCTGAGAGTTAGATGAGAAGATCTATACCACTCACCTGTCCATTTAAAATAAGGCTTCAGTTGCTGGTTAGCCTCACATTAGGTCTACAGATAGCCTGGCTGTGATCAAAAGTAATAAATACATTAACCTGTGTGTTAGTGAGTTCGGGCATGTCGAGGCTTGACATGCCTGCGTTTGCTCTGTCCACTAAGCTACCTGGCTGCTAATCGCTCTTCTCAGCTAACTTCTGGCAAGACAGCAAAACTCGCTTATTTCCAGAAATGTTGAACTATTCCTTTAATTTTTTTGCGTCATGTTTTGTCAAGTCATGAGTCATACAACCATGTTGTGATAAAAATAAAAGTTTTAAATGTATCAATAAAAAACACCAGGTTCAGTAAACTTGATGTTTTACCAAATCAGGTGCATTACAATATCGCAGTTAACAAAAGGATAAAACTCCTTGAGGAAATCTACAAATGGCATTATGGACAGATCCACATTTGAACAACATACGTCTGGGTATAGACATCTACAAAGTGTACCAAACAAGTTGACCCAGTGTGTCAAAATCTGACGACATTAAATGTTGCCATTTAAAAATAGACACTTCATGAAATCAAAGAATTAGTAACATCGACGACTGGATAGTTGAAAAGGCAGGTCAACATATATCAACAGTACATGAACTAGTCAGATTTATTAAGTTAGCCATGCTGTCCAGCCTTAGCAGCTCTACTCTTCAGTGTCCATGTGCTTTAGCTCTTTTAGTTACAGACAAATAGGGAAAGATGACAAGGGCTATAAAACTTTGTTATAAAAGCCAATCCCTTCCAAAGCAGAGGGGAAAGACATACCCTGCCATTACCAGCTCAACAACTACCAAGGACCTTATTACCTTGTCATGTTTTAAGTTGACCAGCCAACTTTAAGCCATTAAAATGCAGGTTAAAGTCATCTCAGTGGGAGAGGAGGGAAAAAAAAAAAAAAAAAAAAAAAAAAAAAAAAAAAAATACAGTACTAGTTTAAAAGAAGAGATAAAGTCAGGAGGGCAGTGGGGTCAGTCCACGAGTTGTGGATTTAGTAATCCGCAGGTTCATCTCCCTCCTCGTTCAGCAAACAGGTGCGGACGAGGGCCTCGATCACAGCGTACGGGTCGCAGTTGGCTGAGGGGCGGCGGTCTTCAAAGTAGCCTCTCTTCTCCTGGCCAACATTACGAGGAATGCGGATGCTAGCACCACGGTTGGCCACCCCTGCTGAGAATTCATCGATGTTTGAGGTTTCATGGTGGCCAGTGAGACGGCGGGCATTGTCAAGCCCCCCTTTGGGATCATAGGCACGAATGTGATAGCGGTGCCTCTTAGCAAGCTTCTCAATTGAATCCTCAATGGCTCTGAAAGCAGATATCACAAGATTACCATTAGAATATTTAGTTATTCATGCAACACACTAAATAGCAAAGCTGTCAAATCAACCTCCCCAAAATAGCTTCCGACACTCACTTTAATCCACCTTCTTCCCTCATCTCCTTTGTACTGAAGTTTGTATGGCAGCCAGCACCATTCCAGTTACCAGGGATTGGCTTGGGGTCAAATGAAGCAACAATGCCAAAATCTTCACAGACACGGTGCAGGATGAAACGCGCCACCCAGAGATGATCACCCATGTTGATCCCTTCACAAGGTCCAACCTGGAACTCCCACTGAACACACAAAAGTACATTATAAAACTGACTAAAACCACTTAATTATGTGCAATATATAGAGACATTAGGCCTCTATTGTCATTACCTGAGCAGGCATCACTTCTGCGTTGGTGCCACAAATCTGGACTCCAGCATACAGACAAGCTCTGTAGTGAGCCTCCACTATATCTCTGCCATAGGCTTTGTCAGCTCCCACACCGCAGTAGTATGGACCTGTAAATATGAAATTTGTGAACCACCTTGACAAAGTGCAGACATTGAACCATGTTCTCACGAAGGGGTCACATCTATACAAAAACTATAAACTACCCACTTACCTTGTGGTCCAGGGAAACCATTAGATGGCCAGCCAAATGGGTGCCCATCTGTGCCCAGAATGGTGTACTCCTGTTCCATGCCAAACCAAGGGTGCTGTTCCTCCACCATGTCCATCACCTTCTTACATGTAATTCGAAGGTTGGTTTCTGCAGAGAGAGAAAAACAATCTTTCAGATCACAAGACTTAACACCAGTGCAGTAAAGTTGTGTTACATGGGCCGTTTTGCAAATAACGGTTCAAAAAAGCAATGCAAATTACAGAAATTCCAAGTTATTATTTAATGAAACTTGGTTTGAGATGTCCCCTCAAGGCAGAACAAGTTCAACGGGCTACTATTGTATTACAGTTTCAATTTCAGTTTCATGTTCTCATTTGGCCAAGTCAGCAATAGTTTTGCTGGCTTGAGGGCTACCCTACTGGTCCATCTATCACTTCTACACGTTCAAGCCTCATCTTCTAAGCACATCTGTGTGCATGCGCAACAGAATGACTGGATGTAGGCAAATGTAAATGAGTGCATTTGCATCTGATCATGTGAATGTGTTCACACCTGTTCACACAATAGTGTGCCATATTCCTATAATGAATGAAATGTGTCATCTTCATTCATGCTTGTAGTACCCAAATATGATATATATATATATATATATATATATATATATATACACATACATAAAATTATATGTAAAATTGTCCCATCAAGTCAAGTTTTGTAAAACAAGACGTTTCTAGAGTCAGACAATTCGTGGTCTTCATTCTTATCCCTGTAAAGTAAAGCCATACCCCCCTTGCACTGTCAGACCTCTCAATCATTGCTTAATGTTAAGCAAACCAGAAACTAATGAGTGTCAAATATAGTAAAACAACTGTAGTTTTACTCATATACTATTCATTAGCTTATTTGGTGGTGACAATTTGAAATCATGACTATTTTGACATTTTGAGGCAGGAAAAAAATTTTACATTTTTCAATAATATTTCTTTATTACCTGCAGGTTTCCGGTTGTACTTCAGCACTTCACACAGTACCAGCTTGTTGGGGTCTTTACGGAAGGGATCACGGAATATGGCAGAAGGGACCAGATACATGTCGCTGTTTGAGCCCTCAGACTGGTAGGTGCTGGAGCCATCAAAGTTCCACTCAGGGAGATCTACAAGAGGAAGAAGGGGCCAATTTTACAATGCTGCATTTAAAGGCATCAACTAGTTTACACATCAAGGGTGAGACTGAGGCTGAGGCTGCTTACCTTCGATGCTTTTGGGCTCAAAATCCAGCGTCCTGGTTTTGCATCGGAGCCCCTCTCCAGTTCCATCAATCCAAATGTACATGGCTTGGACTTTATCCCCCTGAGGGAGCTCCATGTACTGCTGCTTGACAGCTTTACTCAAGCTGGCGCTGGCCGACGTAGCCATCTTATTTCCTACTATAACACACCTGAGGACAAGAAGAGGAGAGCAGGCGTGAGACCGCGGTGCGCTTTGGATATATGTTGCGTAACCACATTTTAGGGGCGCAAAAACAAAAAGGGTCACTATTGTCTCATCTTCCAGAAGAGGTTTAAAAAAAAAAATAAATAAATAAATAAAAAAATAAAAAAAAAAGACACGCTGAGGATGTAAAAGACGATAAATTTCTAGTTTTTTCCTCGATCTCCACTTTGAAAACAAAGAGAAAAGCCACTTTCAACCTCCCGTGCGTGACTATTTCACATGTATTGACTTGATTTTACATGGACGATGCACGTTTATGAACGTCAGTAAAACACTTAACGTAAACATGTCGGACTGTGGCAAAATGGCTCATTTACACCCACAGTCCCTGGGAAAGTAACACAAGATAAAAAGCATTCAGATTTAATTTAACGAGACATGGCAGCTCACAGAGGTCAGTCAGGGAAAAAAAAACAAAAAACCCAGATTGCGAATTACCCAGTAAGGATGTGATGAGACAGACCTACGTATCAACACATCTAATTCACCTCGGAGCCAAAGCACTTGTAGTCATGGCTACAAACACAGTTAGGCAATATTACATCATGGGCTTCCTCATTGAAAGTCATCACCCACATACAAAAAAAAAAACAAAAAAAAAAACACCCCACCTTATAAGAACATAAGCAAATATTTTCACAGACCAAATCACAAGCCAAAGCCAGTGAAGATACATTAATACACATGTCAAGTAAGAGTGTGTAACAATAAAAAGTCTGGTACGAGCTGTATTCCCGACCCGACAACCGGAAACAGTGAGTCACAGAGGGAACAAGGACACAGGTGAGTGGAGGCTCCTACCTGGAGAAACGAGGAAATTGAAATAAAAACTAAAGGACTGACAGGTCCAGTGTCTTGTCGTGTGATGTCTCGCTAGTGCCTCTCTCATCCTCCGGTACCGACTCTCCGGGTCCGGCCACATTTATAAGAGCAGGAACTGGGACGTCGCGTCTTTGATTGGTGGAGGAGGCGGCAGAGTGTTTACTCCCGGGTGATGGGAGGGAGATGCCGCCAGGCCATTGGACAAGGCTGCAAACGGAGCCGCTACGCCCTCTAGCAGGAACTCCGCCGCGTGTCACAATGCGTGACCATCCGCGTGCGCGCGAGCCTCTTCCTCATAATGAAGACGCGATATGAGGAACGAAAGTGTGAAGGATTGCTTTTCTGCAAACGTGCTTCACCGTTCGGAGACGGACTCGACCGTGTGGAACAAAATGTACACTGCCCCCTGCCACCGGGTAGTTCTGAGTCCAAGGCGCCACCGTGTGGTATAAATACGTTACTGCAACTACTTCGCTGGTTTTAATGGGGAGATTATGTAAGAACACTGAGAGAAATCCTCTGCTGTTGGTTCATTCTGGTTTTGCGCTGGATGCCCACGTGATGAAATTATGTGTAAATGTACATTCATGAGGATCGTCACTCCAACAATCAATTACACTGCAGATTAGTTTGTTACAACAGTCAACTCTGTCTTAAATTAGGTTGAGTTATGATTGATCCATTGATTGAGCAGTGTTGAGGAGTCTATATGCAACATGTTTTATAATCACCGCAGTTTATTGGCCTTATATAATAACTTGCAGTGGTCAACGAAGTAGCCCACTCAGATCCTTTGTAGTACAAATACCACGGTGTAAAAAACACTCCCATCACAAATCAAAGTCTTGCATTCAAAATCTAAAGATTACTAAAAGTACAGAAGGATTAACAGCCAAATTCTTAATCATCAAAAGTAAAAGCACTTGCTATGCAGAAAAAATGGATGACATTGTTAATACTTACTTGTACATCGGGGTGTAAGCAGCGTTTTCAAATTGTACTGCATGTACGGTTAGGTAGGTTGTCTGTGAAGATTCACATAACTACACCTACAACCAGACAGGATTGTAGAGTTTGGTAGGGTAGTCCTCTGGTTTGGGGTCCAGGGGTCAAGAGCTCCATCGTGAGATGATAAAGGGCACAAAACAGTCACTTAAATGAAATATATCTTTGCTTGAGCCACTGACAACTCAGAACATAACAAGGTCCCAAAGTACAAACTGCTTTAAGGGACTACAGCCACTGATTTAACCTATAACAAGGTTTATAAATGAATATGACATTTATGTAAAGATTTAATCTGAAGAATAACTGTGAAATAAAGCAATTTAGCTGCTGTAGTAGTGCAATGTAGCCTAAAATGGAAATATCCAAGTGATACAGAGAGATTCATCAAAACACAACCTTTAAATAAATTTGTCATGGCTGGATTTAGCTGGTTCACATGAGAAAATACAACTAAATACCAACTGGTTTTCAGCTTCACCAGCTCTGGTACAGACAATGGACATATAGTAGCTCATTTTATAACAGAACAGTGCCTATATATACCTATATATAAAGTGCCTATATATACATGTACCATTTTTCCACGAGGTTGATGATATCAGATGGTAAGTAGATTGACCCACCTCCTGTTTCTGCAAAGCAAAATAAACCGGAGATGACTGTTCCCTCAGTGTCGAAGTACATGAGGATGCTGCCTCAGGCTTAATTCCTCAGGAGACCTCCAGATCTTGTGGCATTATGACTGCTTTGAACTTTCAGGTATCTTTAAAAATGGTACAGCTGTAGGTGGGCATGAATGAACAGGTCTGCTATTATGGTTATTCTGGGGCAGGGATGAAGAGAAAGGGTAGATACCTGTTATAACCTGTTACAATACAAAGTGCACAACAGGGTCTTGTCTGAAGTGTAAAACACTGACAGTGGCCACTTAAGAACAACTGATTAATTAAATGATGATAAGAAATTTTTGCTTGCTAAATATCATCTAATTTTGCCCAGCATTGGTGAAACAGTAGAAATCCTTCATGTTTGCTTACTGTTGCTCACAGTTGAATCATCTTTTGTCCTTTATTATCACGACCAACACTTTTCTCCAGGCTAGTCAGTCCATACTGTGTCTTAAGGTCCTCAAGGACGTTGTGTGTAAAAAAAAAAAAATGCTGTGCTGCACCACCTGGGATTGTTGGCAGCAGCTGGACACTTCTTTGAAGATACTTCTAAACACAAAGGATGTCCCCACTACAGCCCCACAGCAGCTTCTGCCATGAATGTTGCTGCCGTGCATCTCTGTGTTGCTATTACAGGAAGAAGTACACAACATCTGCATCTTATCAGCCTGCAGCCCTGAGCAATGAGATGCTCTGGATTCAAACTGGTGAGCATGATGGGTGCCAAGTGAACTTAGTGACAAAATAGTATTAATATTAACAGGCTCTTCTATTTATGAATTAATCTTGGCATTCATTGTGAGTACTGTGCTCTTCAAGCTTTTGTTCTTTGTTTGAATGTTTCATGCTTCCTTTCACATTTTACTGAGATAACAAAGAGAAAAGCTTTCTCACATAATTGTCAGTTAAACCTTCAGTGATTTACAGAAAAGAAAAATATATTACATCATAAAATTACCATCCTATGTAACTTATGTTTGTGTTTTGATTTGCGGTTCAGTGAGTGTATAGCACCACCTGATGGACTCATAGCTCCAGAGCAGGAGCTCACTGAGCGTAAACGAACTCTGAATCCACTGAGAGACCTGTTTTCTTCTCTCTGGAGAGGGAGCAAATGATATCATTGGTGAGGTCATACAATACACTGTGACAGAAAAGTGCTTTTGTGAACATCTGTGTTCAGGTACAACACAGAAAACAGTGTGTAAAACTCAACCCTCAAAGCTCCCATACAGTGTAGGACACTGAAGTTATAAGACAGTGACAATCCAATCACAAAGACTCCAGTTAGAGGGCAGGGGGTTCTTCATGCCCACTGCAGATCATGAAAAGTGTAGTAGATTTGAGAGACGGATGATGGCGTGGACAATAGTTGTGGGGAAAAAAAAGAGGAAGAAAGTTCAGAACCACGTTGGTCTGCCAAAAACAGATCCCATCATATGGAAGAATCAGGTTCCTAAGCTACAGTAACAGTCTCTTGTTAGTTTCCTGGTTTCTAGTTTCCTTCAGAGAGGATAAGTCTAACTCTACATGTGTTCTCACCAGTTTCACTTACAGTTTAAAGGCCCATGTCAAATGCTAACAGACTGACTTCCCCAGTTGTATTTTGTGATGATATCTCGGTGTGGATAAAGGCACCTAAAGTGGAATTGTTGACTTTCTATAACATGTCCGTCTCTCCTTAGTTTAATCTTATTTTTCTTCATGTATCTATAAAATACAAGATGTAAGAGTTCATACAGGGACCATTTCCCAGACGATTTTCTTTCCTGTAATAGTATCAAAGCCCATCAAATAAGACAATATCATGGACACATGTATTTCATTCTTGGGACTGTAAAAAAACAAAAAAAGAACTGCCTAATTGATTTGGTTTTCTGGGGCGTTCAGGAAATGGGGATGTTGTCTTTTTTTTCTTGCAGCTTTTTTTCACAGCTTTTAATTTGATTTTGTGAGAGTATATGTAAAAATGTTTAAATATTTGCATCAAAACTTTATGTAAATATAATGGTTTTAGGGCTTGCCACAGATCAAAAATGAGCATACATTATAAATAGGACAATAATTCTGCCTCTGTTTCAGGTTTTCCTCATTACTGTCAACTGCTCGCTATTTGAGATAAACATCTGCTTTTAGTAGATGTTTATCTTTCAACTTGTTCTCACACCCAACTCCAGTACTTTATCTGCATCATAACAAAAAGCAAAACATGTTAGAATGAATGTCAGATATTAAGCTGAAAACAAAACAAAAAATAAACAAATAAACTGAATCATATAACTGGACACTCAGGACAGTGTTTTATTATTATTTCATGAGTTTGTCCTCATCTCAGCTTCTCATACCGATTAGTTTGATACAGATAATCATAAGAGTGAATCTATCAGAAACACTTTCTCTAAAGACAAAGAGCACAGAGGTCAGTGTATTACTTTCTGATTTTAGACAGTTGACTTACTCAATGTCAGAGCTCCTGTTTCTTCTGCCTGTGTTAAATGTGATAAATTTAAAAACTCTTATATATTTTATAATTATAAAATATATAAAAGTTTTTAAATTTATTTATCTATTTATTTAAATTTATTTTATTCCCCCCCACCCCCCCCCGAAAATGGAGTCGTCCAATCGGAAGTCTTCAATGGGTGCGATGTCGTCACTCGAAAATTCAACCTAACGCTGTGGGGACGCTTCAAATCTTAAGGCAGCAAACTAAAGCAAATAAGGATAAACAAAGGCTCATCATATGTTGGCAGAAGTTAAAAGGATGTTGTCATCTGGACTTCACATGACAATCTTCCTAACTTTTAATACTTTTATGAAGAACCCATTTGGTTATTTTGATGTGGACCTCTCTGGCTGCTTCACAGGTAGGAGGGGCACCATTTTGCAATCTTGATGGTTTATGATACAGGTAAATCTAACTTCACATACTTTGGGATTCATGGTTACTGTAAAGTGAACTGACCTCTTGATTTGTGGTGGGTTTGTCTGAGCGACCAAGTAGCATTTGTCAATACTGGCATGAGTTTCAGCATCTGGGCCTGTATCTTTGTCCGGTGTTGTTAAGATGCTTTGCACTAGGTTTAAACTTCTCACCAGGTGTGGTTTTCAAAGGGCTTTGCCTCTTCAGTGTTTTGCTTCCTCTGTTTCAGCTTAATTTAGAAAAATGACTAAATCAATAAAATGATTGAATGGTTGTCAATGGTTGTTGAAGTTTTTCATCCTGAAGTTTTAGTATTTCAGATTACTAGAAAAAGAGTCAAAGCATTTAGGATCCTGACTGGAACAAAAGAGTCTAGTCTTAAGTGATAGATAACAAAGAACAGTAAATATTTTAGTAAATCAGTCAAATTGTTTTGCTGATAGAGTTTTTCCACGTGTCCACTCTGGTTTCTGACACACTAAATAACTTGTTATAGCTTCATTTGAACTGAACAAAGATTGTTTAAGGATTTCTGACAGTGTTGATGCATTTACTCTCTTCTTCATCACTGCAACTCAGAATAACATGAGGAGACTCCCATAACATAACTCATTAAAGGAATTACTCGCACTATTAAATATTTCCCTTAATTATAATTAACATTTCAATCAGATTGACCTCAGCAGACATAAATTACCTGTCTTCTTTTCTTTCTTTCCTCTCTGCTTTGGCAGCAGAAACTGTTTTATCTGCATCATGTGTTCTTAATGATTTTTTCATCTTCAGGCAAAAGAATGAAAATATTCACTCAGTAAGAAACTTAACGATAATCAATCTATTTACAGTTTAACCTCAGTTAATTGATCGGAAAATTATTTGTGGCTGTTTTTATTCTTGTCCTGTGATCATATTATTTACATTTCACCTTACTTAATGTCACTTTTGTTTCTTCTCATATCATATTAAATACCTCATTCACGGTTCTGATGAAGTTGCTTATAATTAAAAGACTCCTTTCTCACATGGACACACTCTTAGCTGGATAGGTAAACCTGGGTAAACTAAACCAGTAGTGAACCAGCTCCATATTACAAGTCATCCAGGTTCAGGTTAGGCAGATAACAAAAGGTTATCCTAAGTGTGTTTTACTTGCTTCATAGTACAGACCACAAAAGTGTTTCTGTCTATCTTATGCTGTACAAATTTCTGACTGAGTAGTAGAGCTGAGTGATCATTTTTCCATGTTGGTCAGCCAAATGCCATGTGACTGAATCTTCCCCATTGGCCATTACTCTCTCAAAGTCAGTTGGCTTTGGGTTCAATGGGTGTTGTGTTTACATGAATAGCGTAATTTACTGCAGAGTCATTTGAACCACGTCTGTGTCTTTGCAACCTTTTCCATTACTGACAAAAGATATTAGTGGGTCTTAGTGGGTTTTTTTGACCAGTGGAAAATGGGCTTTTGAAGTGTTGCCAAAACATATGCTGCTAGATTTAAAAACCTTTCTTTTTTTTCAAAGGAGCACCCAGCAACAAATCTAGAGAGTTTTTGGACAAACCTTGGCTACCTGGAGGAGACATGCTTGTTAGTGACAGAGAGACTGAGGAGCAGTTTTTTTTTTATCCAGTTAATAGTTACCATATTCACTTCTGACTTTCTCTCTGAGTGATCATTGTACAAGTGGATACAGCCAAAATGAAATACAGTTTTGGCTTTAATGTATGTTTTTCATCTACAAAGATGTACCATTTTCTGTATGGTGATCCTATGTGTATATTATTGCACAAAAGTACAGTAATTACTTTCCACCACAGGCTAGTGTTTTAGACATAAGCAATAATTGCTGTGTTGATGAATGAACTGTGTGTGATATAAGACAAGGAAATCAAAAATTGATGTGTTTGGGGAATTGCCTATTTTACCAGCATTAATGTTGCATATCATTCACTACAGTAATGATTCCTCTCAGTAAACAGCTCTAATGTGAAGCCACCTTCTTTGGGTTCCTCCATACTGTTTGATCAAACATGCAAGTGACAGTGACGATAAAACAAATGGAGCCGAGACTCCGACAAACTTTCTTTTGGAGAGTCACTTGATGTTCCAGCAGAGGGCAGCAGATACCAATACAGGAGTTCATGTGGCAGAGCAGTGGTCCATGGTTTCTCTTTTCAATCACTGAATCAACTAAAGTGGGAGTTTAACCCTATCCTGTAGATTTTTCTAACATTTACAATCCATGCATTGAACAGAGAACCGTCATATAAAACCATCTTCTCAATGCAATTCTATTGAATTTAAAGTAAATAGTCAACATTTACGTTGATGAAAATGACTATGTGTCAAATGTTGCATGATTTAAAGTGAATTGGTTAAAATATACCCAGAGGCCTCAATGGAGAAGAACGGGCAGGGAAGTGTGCAGTGGTGATCATTTTATCAGTGATGTCAATATAAAGCATTTTATTGGATATTTTTGATATGAATGTGACTCTGGATATGTATTGTACAAGTTTACATTTTCAGGAAGGGATTTTGAGTGAAGTACACCACAAACTTTTTCTCCTGACTTTAAAACTCACGTCTTGGTTTGCAGGTGTGTCACTCAGCATGGAAGGTAATGAATAACCCTCCATACATCTTACACCTTCACCTTATTCAGCCTAATAATAATTAGGCCCTAACCCCTACAATCCCTTGGATATCATATATCATTGTGTCCTCTACAAACCACAGGACAACACTCTACCTTAAAAATTAATAAGGCTGACAACATACTTGTCGCTATTTCAATGCCCAGCATGTCCTCTGTGACTCATCAGTTCAGCTGTAAATCAGGCCAGGAGGAGCCCCGAGGGACTGTGTTCCTCTAAAGCTCCTTCAAAACACTATATGGAGCATCAATATCCAAACACTTTGCAATAACGCTTATTGGCACAGCAGCATGAAATACTATTGATTGTTCATATGAAAATCAGCAGGAGCACAAGCTGTTGTCTTTGCATGATTTTTGTCTATGTTCTTTCTCTGGTATCAGTGAGGATGAAGGCAGAACAGCATTAGGCATCATGGGTTATATTTAATCCAGCCTAGCTCTTCCTTGGGATAATAACTTTTTTGCTCCATTCCAGGACTTGTCTGTCATCTTGACATGGCAATATCTCCCAACTCCACTGTTTCATAGTCAGTTTCATTTATTTCCAAATACCATTTCACACCCTGCTGGCTTTAACTAGGTATTATACAGCGTGTGGGGAGTGTGCTGCAGATTGAATCGTGACAGAGACAACAACGTTTCTGGTGAAAAATAAGTGAATATTGTAAGTGGCAGACTATATAAAATGATTTTTTGCTCCATTTTCTTGGCATGAATTTGTGTGTTTGTCATCCTGCTCTCTCAAAGTCATGTGGGATGTCTACAGCTGATAAAATCTGGCTGACTTTATTTAGTTTTTCAGTTTTTAAATTCACTCTTGTGTCCTAAACATAAAACAGGGAATGCGGAGTTCAAGCTCCTGTGATCCACAATTTCAAATTAAGCTGTTAGTATCATGTCTTATTAAAGTAGCTGATATTCTATGTTCTATATTTTTAGTTTTATTTGAGTTTCTAATTTACCCTTTTTCTTAATTTGTATATATTTACATATATAAACTATTTACAATGTCCATTCCAATTTCAGTCTAAATGATTTGCACTATGAAGTAAAACAATATATTACAAATTGTTACATTACTTACATTAATATACAATTTCAGCACTAAATAAATGACAAGCTTTAATACAATATTGTATTTTGTAAAATACTTGTTATGCTCACTATCAAAGGTGATTATAAGTAACAGATGGTGTATTGTAGCTTCTGCGATCTCACTTATCTTCTTCTTATGAGTAACTTTTTACATCTTTACATTTTCATATTCATAATACTTGAAGAAAATACTTTCTAAAGCAACATGGTTACTGGTCATTTTCATTCTGGTCTGATATGTTTGTACTTTTGTGTTATGAATCAGTTAGAACTTAAATTTAAGGAATAGTTTGACACTTTAGTGCATTTTTACTTTCTTCATAAGATATAAAACTATAGCAAGACAGAATTTATCAGAGCACAAAACCTGGAATGAGTAAATTAAATCCTAAATATCAAATTTTTCACTGTTTCTTTATTACAAACATTTCAGCATCACATATGTCAGAACTGTCTCCTAGAAATTATATAAACTGCGAAGGGATACATGTTTTGTGAGAAATGTAGTTGCTGGTTGGATCATTCGGTTTTTTCATTAATTAAGAACTACATTTACTAATGTCACCTGCGTCACCAGCAGGTGGATAATGCGTAGTGAGCTAATTGTTGAGTGCTAACCCCTAAATGAAAGTTTAGTGGGTCATACATATGATCCACTGAGAAAGGTAGGATTGTCTAAATTTATTATTTTATTATTATTTTTAGTTTTTGCAAAATCAATTTTATTTCAAGAGAGCTGCTTTGCTTACAAATAATCCAAGCTAATAGTACCAAGATGGATAAGGCTGATGGAGAGGTCTAGGAGTGGTATCAATCTTCTCATCTATCTCTTTCTTCCTGCAAATTTCTTTAACAATACCTCACAGGTTGCCTTCGGTTCTCGTTTGTTTTTGCTGGCATATTAGTAGCAGTTGACATTAGGAAGTTGTTTGTATTATGTTGGTTAATTCTCAGTTTTTTGTTGTCAGAGTAGTTGCTCTCATACAAGTATTGCTGTAAACTTAAAGTATTGTGGATTTTATTGCATTGAATGAAAAGCTATTGCCTGCCCATGTCATTTGTTCTCTAACCAACCCTGTTCTCCTGAATATAAAAAATTGTAAAATGCCACTTCTTTATATTATACAGATAAACTACGACAACCATGACAAAACCAGGATGAATTTCAGTATTTTTCACAAATGTGATTGCATAATTTACCTCCACTCTCTTTTGCACAACAATGAAATGAAAAGACAGGAATGTTTTTGCCATTTATTTATTCGTCTCCTGTAATTGCCCTGCTAACGCCCACAGGGGCCTCCATATGGAGAGATTGCCCACGGGTGTGTGTGCTGTGATGCCAGTAGGTGGTCCTGCCCATGTCTTGGTGGGTGAGTATGTGTAGTCCCTTCTGCCACTGCCACTGACATATCAGAGCTGTTTATTAAGAGCATGACAACTCTATCAAGCCCCATAAGCGGGCCCTCGTGCACAGGAGTTCTTTTGTTACTTTCAGGGAGGGTGTCATCAATCTTGCTGCCATGCTACTCTCTTGAGCTGTTGATGGCAAACACGATTCCTCCCTTTCTGCCTGGCCTCTCCCGCTTCGCAGTCTGGAATCAAGCGTGGTGAGGGGGATCGGGGAGATAGGAGGACTTTCCCCGAGAGTGCCTTTTCTTGACAGGCGACAGAGCGGACCGTTTGGACACCAGGGGTGGATATATGGGACCATGTAATGAAAAGACGTTGACAGGACCTGCTCGCTCTGTAATGAAGGTCCTCTGGAGCTGTGAATGGATACACACATCTTTCACGCTTTTGTCTCCCTGCCTTTCCCACAGAATCTATCTCATCAATTTTAACCAAAAAAAAGAAGGTGTAAGAGAAGCATCCCAGACATCACTCACAGTGTTAAGCATTTACATGCAACGACGTGGTGTGAATTTTTAATGAAACAGCAACTACGTTGATTTACACCCACGACTTGTAGCTAAATCCCTTCTGCATCAGCCCATGACGGTGCAGTTGAATGTTCAGCCTCCTTCCTCTCTCTGTCAGCACTACTCAAGACTGAGAGCAGCTCACAGAGATGGACTATGATGTATGTACTCCACTTTAGCATTGGCTGAGGTCACAGACTCCATAAATGTCTTGGACAAGTCTGATATTTTAATCTCTTTTTAGTGAGGGGATGTTGGGCCTTTGCCCAATCAATACACAGGGCAGTAGCCTTGCCAAGATATCTCATGGTAGCTTTTCATTGTTCTATCTGGAAGCTGAAATGTCAACCAGAATAGCACAGCTCAAACTGAAGCTGAAATATGGCTGTCTGTCGTCAAAAACATCACTTTTATGATCAGGAAGCTTCTGACAATAATGAACATAGAAATCAGCAGTCTGAGTATGACTCTTATCTGAGGAAGTGGGGCCAGACTGACACCTGAAATTTTCTTTTTTTTTTTTCTTTTTCTGAAAATCAAGTCCAATCTGTTTAACAGATTGGAAGCTTGGAGGTGGGGGGATGGCGGTTGGAGTGGGTGGGGGGGGCTTCGCTGCCTTTGTAAAGCACACACAGCCAAAAATATCAAGACACTCTCTCACATTAACATTGCTAATTTGTTTGCCAATGGTTTCCAAGGTGCTGAATAATTGGCTGTGAGATATTGTTTGTTCAGGTGTTCCACATAATTGAATTCTGTATTGAAAATGCCGTGGATGAATGTTAGAAGAATACTGAAAAGAATCATGTACTTTGTGATACATTTCTTTGAAATGGTGCGATTGGTGTAGATTAATTCTCATCCCAATGGCGGCTCGTGATGATTGCTGCATTAATTATCTGGCTAATGTATAAAGCACACATGTTTTGAATTTTAAAACAACTTAACTCGTGTTTGCCCGTTTTCAATTAATGTCCTGTTGTTGGATCTCTTTTTGTGGACCCTTTTAGAGATGATATGCTTTCCTTTGCACATGATGACCTTTTGAAACTCGCAGATTGATTTCATGCATCCATTATTCCGCCTTAACGCTGCTTTTGTCAGCTCTCCTCTGTGAGCTGTGTCCTGATAAGCCCATTAATGTGTGTTGCCATATAGCCAGGCCCATATGCACATGTGGAAGTGATATAGCATCCAGCTGGACATATGTGCTGACAGAGCTGGATGATCTATTTGATCATAGTTAGTGGTGAGGAGGGTCTTGGTGGGGTTTGATTCAACTGCCCAACGCTGACCTAATGCCTCAGCTCAATCAGTCACCTTGTCCTCCTCTTGACTCCTCACCCCATGATCCTTCTCTCCCACCCCACAAGACCCAAGAAAAACAACCAATTGCGTAAGACCCTCCCTTCACTCAGGCAGCTGTCTGTACAGAAATGAATTAGACATGAAATCAATGCTGTTTCGTTGCTTTTTTTCTAATAGATTTTAACACAGATTATTATGAGCCACTGGATAATGTTTAAATTAAGTTATTAAGAGTGTAAAACAAAGCCATAGTGATAAAGCAGTGACACATAAGGAAATCAAACTTGAAACAGGTTTAAAAGTGACAATAATAAGTGACATTTTCATTAAACCTTTGAAGTTATCACATAAAAAAAGCACTAAAAGTGCTCTGGGGAGCACTACTACATATGTGAAAAGATGTGTATAAAGCCTTAAAGTGATCCACTGGGTGCTGCACAAAATATGTGGTGTCTGAAGACTACAAGCTTGAACATGAGAAAAAAGAAGTGAGTTTGTCAGACCTCTGTAGTACACTCTTAATCTCTGCTGCAAGATAGCCAGTTGAGACAACATTAGTCAGTTACAAGCATAACACACCTTAATCTACTGAACTTTGCAGTTGCGTTGTATTGAGGTTAATGTAACCACCAGATGACAAGGAAGAAGAGTGTATGGAATAAAAAAGATGACACCTCTTTTTCCGCAGCATCAATATTGATCTTGTGTTTTCTTTTAAACTGTCCATTGAGAGACAAAGTTAGAGGAGTGCAGTGCTAAATTGTTTTTTTTTTTTTTTTTAATTCCTAGTATTAAAACTGAAAACAAAACTGACTGGTCATACAACAGGGAGTAAATGTTAAACATTAACTTTCTCTAAGAGGCTCCAATATTGTTTTAGATACAAGAAATAGACGCACACCCCTGTCTCTTCAGAAAGGCAACCTATTTAATTTCCAACTATGTGCTGTCTGTTCCCTTCAGTGTTATTAGAGCTCATGCTTCTGTTTATCACACCAACATTGTATGTGTGAGTGTGTATTTGACTCTCCGGTCTGATAATCAGTGACAGAGATGTTATAAGAGTGTGACAGAGTTTCATTTGCCATAACTGACATCTTCATCCCATCACTTTGCTTGTTTTTTTTTTTTTTTTTTTTTTGTTTGTTTGTTTGTTTTTTTGCAACTTACCGAGCGCTAGCATCTGTGGTGTTTCCAGGCGGATACACTGCAGTGGACTGGGAATTCAGAGGATTCAGACAAGGCCACAGCAGCTCAGGCAGGTGGAGAAAAGGAAGAGATGTGCACACGAGAAATACAGAGAGGGGAGGAAAGAGGGAGAGAGGGGGGAGAAAACTGACTTGTTTCTCTGAGTCTTATACTTGAGGTATTTAGCAGACATGCTGTCAGATTCAGAGGTCTGAGGGGATGATTGTATCGACAGGTTTTATTCGCCAGTCATAAGTGAAAAAGAGACAGAAAGCAGGCTTGAACAGTAACAACTTGTGAAGCAGAATAACGTTAGAAATCACCACATACAAATTGGGCCAAATGAAAACTCAGTCATGATAAGAATATCTGCTGAACATGTGGACAATTTTCATAACACCCTTAATAGATTTGCATATATTTCTACGCTTAGCTAACGCTCATGTGAACGCTGTGCTATCAAATTGTTTTTCACCATATTTCACCTCGTAACCCAGGTTTTGAAAGTGTACTTACCACGCCATTTTAATTGAATTTACACTTGGAATCATTGTCAATAGCAAAACATCAGCTCCATTCATTTGGAACTACTTTGTGATTATGATTTATGGCTGATTGGCATTTCTAAATTTATACATATAGCGCTTTACTGTAGCATGCCAGCAGGAGAGTATAACAATTAAAGGTACGTGAATTTTGACACTGCAGACACCCAATGTAGTTAAGTTGTAAACACTCTGATATGATGGATTTTGTAATTCTGTGATCTGAATTCACAATTTCACATAAACACCCATTAAAGGCACTGACAGAAACAAGTGAACATTTGCCTGTGTGCATGGAAACTTTGACTTTTTCACTCATCTCACTCGCTCCACCACACACACACAGTTTATATAGAAAATCAGAAACATAGTCCATGTCAAAGACTGAACTGCATTTGGGGTCAGGACAAAGTCAGAGCAATTGGCAACACGAGACGTAAACATAAACAAAAAGCAACTTTTGCCAACAGACTGATAGCACGATTTTCGCGTGTGTTTTTGTTGCTGTTCAATGAAAGCCATGTGTTTCCAGAGTGTCAGCTTTTCATGAAGTAAGAAACACCACCTTTATTTATTTATTTTTTAATTGTAAAGCTTTTTGACCACAATGCATTTCTTTAGATAAGAGAGAGTTTATTAGCCTGAGAAGTATTTTTTCAATCCAATCCAATCTATTCACTTACTGCCACCGTCTTGTCCTTCATGAGCACACAACCATCATGACCAAAAGCTTGGACCTAACCATACATTGATGGCAGGTTTTAATTCACTGAATGAATGTTTATTAGCAAATGGATATTTGGAGGATTTAGTTAGAGTAGTTACTTAGAGAATGGAGCTTTTGGTTTTACTTCACCTGCTCCTGATTATGACTTTACAGTTCATTTTATAAACTTCCCGTTTCTGTTCTAACAGCTGGAATCATTAAGTTCCTCTACATGGTAGACTTGTTCAAAATTATTCTCTACATGTCACTGAATGGGTGCTTTAAGTATACAATGTTTGTGACACAACATAAAAACGTTGTTGTGTTTCTCAGGGCAGTTTACAGAGGCTTTTCAGTTGCCAGTGGCCCATGATGCCTGACCCCTCCCTTTCTTTGTCACCGCTGGCGCTGTACTCTGTTTTCTCCCATCTCCGTGGTAACCAGCGCTGCTGCTATTGTGTTGATGTTTGTCCACAGCTAAGGTGTCGCCTATGTGTTTAATGGACCTCCCAGTCCGCTTCAGTGTCCGCTTCAGAGTCCCCCAGCAAAGCTGAACGGCTGGGCCCTGCCACTGTTTGTCCCAGGGTGTCAGTGAGCCGAGGCAGGGTGGGGAAGAGATAGGGCTGATAATGGCTGCTTTGTTCCTTTGCTAGATGTGTTGAAGCTGTGCTCCTGTGGACCAGGAGACGCCTGGTCAAACAGAGACACACAAAGGCTCTGGAAACGGCTGGCTGTGACCCATTCTCCACAGTCTGCCATGCTGCCAACATACACCACCTTCTGCAGCCTCACTGAATTACTATCCTCACAACCTTTCACACATATAAAAGTACTCTTTCACTCAGCAGGAACACTGACATTTGTCTTTTGTTGGATACAAAGGATTTTTTAATTCTAAGTTGTTTTTTTTTTTTTTTTTTTTTTTTTTTTTAGGTGATTACTCTGAGGTCATATACTCCATTAGAATCAGTATGGGGGAGCTCTTTTGAAGGGCATTCAATTCATTCACTTGTAAAAGCCACACAGGCATTACTTGATTCAGTCGAGCTTAAGTCAAGATTGATTTCCACTGTCTTTGATGTGTAAAGACAGCGGCAAAGACAGTGGTGTATTTTGCTTTTACGGTATTATTTTCACGTGATTGATTGACAAAGTAGACACACAGCAGCCCTGATACCCTGGTGTTTGAAACGGAGGAGAAATTACTCTCCATTATTGTGCTTTTAACATTTGTAGAAAGGATACATGGATACAGTAGTCATGTGTTTGGGTCTGGGGGATAATGGTGACTTTAACAATCAATAACACTGAAAACCTTTGGAATGCCAAGAAATAATCTCTAGAGCTAATGCGCCACATAGTCTCATCTACCGGCTGGTGTTTTAACCTCTTTAGCATAGCCCCTCGAGGAAATGGGGGATATGATTAGGAATTCGTTAGTGGGCTTCTATTTTTATGCTGATGACACACTTTCTTCTCTGGGGCTCTCAATGTTGCTGGCTCTTGACTTTCTCACTGTCTTTTCTAAACTAGATCAGCTGTTTACCACCATGTAGGAACGTGACATGAAGTTCACTGACTAAAGCAGCTGCAAGCAGAAAGGACTGATATCACTCCCGTGTCATTTGAAATCCAGTCACAGGCTTCTTTAAATCCCTTCTTCTGCAGCTCACAGGGTGTGTTTGTGTGTGTGTGTGTGTGTGTGTGTGTGTGTGTGTGTGTGTG
>CM076662.1:11572062-11594513 GCA_038496675.1 Rachycentron canadum
ATATATATATATATATATATATATATATATATATATATATTTTTTTTTTTTTTTTTTTTTTTTACAGCTGCTCCATTTACGTTTTACCAGTTGGACCTAACTATTGACTGTGAGTTACAGAAAGGATGCACACAACCAATAAAGAGTGCCATACAATTTTGTTGAAATCCAGCGTTTTTGTTCATCCTATCATGTTTGGAGCAGATTACAGTGTGTCCACACATCCTTGCTCCCAAGGGTGCCTTCTCTGTGGTTCAGGTATTGTGACCAGGCAGGCGGGCTGGTGGCCCTGGGCCCTGGTTGCTTTGGAGAAGAGAGGACAGTGGCTGCATTTGTTTCCCATTGAAAAGGATTACAGGTCCTGACGGCCATGATTAATCACCCAGAGGCAGACATCTGAATACGGCCAGGGAAAGGTTCAACTTTTTAATTCATCCCGCACACAATCTATTCAAACCAGCTGTTGGCGCTCCTTTCCCTCATCTCCCCGCTCTTTCTTCTCAGTGACCATTGCCTTCTACTGTCTTTCTCTCCCCATTTATGGCTCACATAATTATCTGGGGACGCACAGTTGTTGTAATTGTGGGGGTGCTTGGACGCTGCTCAGTGCTCTATTTTTATTGGAGATGGGTTCCTTTCTTCATTGTTGCAGAATAGTTAATTGACTTTGTTAATGCATTTGGGGATCAGTGATTTCTCAACAACAAATGACCTTTATAGAGCTCAGCGTCACATAGTGTTTATTGTGTGTGTGTGTCTATTTATGTGTGTGTGTGAGCCTGTGTACATTGCATCAGTGCATGCTTGCATGCATGTGTGTGTTTGTTGATCTATTGTGACCTTTTCTTGTGTCAGGTGTGTTTGTGCAGAGACAGAGAAATATTTCCCTCAAAGCTTCTTTTTCCAAAACACTTCAAATTCATAAACACTTCCGTGCCGCTGCTAAGCTGACAGACAGCTGAATTCCTGTGTTTTGAATAAATTTCACATCTCACCATGTTCATATCCACTCATATGAGCAGGCCTTCTCATTAAGACTCAGCAGGTTATATGATGGTATTGCTGGAATCCCTGGAGCAAAATGAACAGGGACAGCTACACTGCTTAATGCAAGGTAGCCTAGCAACAGATAGTGGGATGGCGGTGGAAACATACCCTCATATTTATGTTTACATGAGAGAATGATTTGTCTGTCAGGCTGATGGATCCTAATGTTCTCCTCTCCCCGGGGCTTTTCTTGTGCCGCACGCAGGCCTGACACTTACCCTGAAGGACAGGCACCACCTTCCCCAACACGCATGAATACTTAATACTGTTAGACTGCATTTATGCAAAGAATGGAAATGGCACTAGACAAGGAGAAGGGGGGCTGAAATGCATCAAAGGCATGACACAGTATGCATCACCAAAAGGGGGGGGGGGGCAGAGAATGACGGCAGACATAAGGAAAGATAGAGTAGCACGTTGTTTCTTTTTTGCTGTTTATTCCCCATAACAGGATGAAAATAATCAGATTTTATCTTAAGAGAAAACCAGTAGGTTCTCGTGTATGGCGACCGCTGACAACTGTGACACTATAAACACAAGTCACTTCTAGTAAGTACAGTATATGAGCCATATGACTTGATAGAGTGTGTCTTTACTGTATGTCCAGCTCCTCCAGGGACAGACTACATCAACTCAATTAGCGTGGCACAGCCTGAGTATCAGCACCATAGATTAGATTTCACTCTGCCTTGTTTACCAGAGAGCGGCCCACAGAATAATATCTATACAATTTGTGCTTTCAGAAAAATGTTGATGGTATCATAGTAGGGGGGCAGCAGATATAAGCTCCTCCTGTGTTGTGGTATAGGATAACTGGCTGGAAGAGATATAAAAAAGCCTTTTGTTAGGAGATAGGCATATCCCTGTTCATCTGGGAACTTGTTTCCATAGTTACATCAATGTTGTTGAAGTGAGAAGATCAGGTATTCCAGTGAGTGATCCTTAACATGAGCTTTGCTTCTCTCCTATTGATTTTCATCCCGCGATGGAAAAAAAAAAAAAAAAGCCCACTGCAAACTGTCTCAGAGATATTGAAGAAGTAATGAAAGGGCAAAATATGTTGGAAATGTGCCGGACAAGAAAAGAAAAGAAAAGCCTCTCAAAAGCACTGAGAGATTTTGAGATGTCATGCCCAGCTCCTCTGGGAGGAGGGAGTCAGGTAATGCTGAACTACAAACCACAAAGACTGACAGACTACAAACTAATTGCTGTCTCTAACAGCCGATGATCACTGTGTTGTTAGCCACATGCTTATGTGTTCATATGAAATCTCCTCAACAGCGTGCTGCTTGCTGTAATGCTAATGGCTCTGAAAAGAGAGTTAATCACTGCTGCGCGGTTAGCCACATGCTTGCCTCTTGAAGCACGGTTGGTGTGTTCCAGGGGTTAGCAAAACACTGGCGTAACACATGATCGCTCTTTATGAGGCTGGGGCCTGCAAGAGAGAGAGGGGGCCCACAGACGATGCTAAAAAGACGGTAATGACAGCCATTCACCGCAATCCAATTATGCAAAAGGGAGTCTAAACAATTCCATCATCCCCTAAATTAGATTGTCCTAACGAGATAAAGGCACCAATTAATCCTGAATTAATTTCTACAGCTCATTTTCCCCAGAAAACACTCTAATATGCAAATGCCAATGAGAGGCAGAGAGGCATCCTTCTGCAGGGTTTTACACCACCTCTGTTTGCTGGCTTCTCTCTCAGTGAACTTGTGAACTTGGACACATACTGTGAGGATAAAATGAGTAGATGCATATCTATCATAATAAACCTGAAAAATAGTTTAGTGTAAGGAGGAGTAAAGGAAACCAGATTTAATGCTGGCCTTGTTATATCGACACAAGACAGTACAGTTCAAAACACTCCCTGCAGTTCTGCTCCCAGTGTAATGGAGCAAATAGAAACCAAAGCAAAGTCAATACATATAAATTAGTAGTGCTATCTGATTCAGGTGATTGAATATAAGGAGCTCAAAAGTTTCAAATGTTCCCAGTACGTATGGTTAATAAAGATGGTTTCTTTTTTGTTTTCGATCATCTTTCATTTGCTGTAGTTCTTAGGCAGCAAAGTCCACATCGCCGCTGTTCTATGAAAACCTCGAATCACCAGAATGAAGAAGAGATTTTTAGATATTTTGTTGCCTTTTGTAGTTCTTTTAGTCATTTTGCATCTTTTTGGCTGACAGACACTTCATAGAGAGGCTCTTGCCCAGGGGACCCCTCACCTCTCAGACCCCTGGGGCGTCTAGTCAGCCCACTCAGTTTTTGTGGCGGTGATACATTTTTCAGCTAATTCAGATTTTTTACAAGCTTTGTTTTGCCTAAGAATTCGGATAATCCTCTCAACCCATAAAGGAACAATGAATCTTTCAGCTTATCTAAAAAACCCCGAATTATGACATGTGGTTTTCATCGAGCAGTGATGATTTGATCACTGTTAAAATGACTCGTTAATGGTAGATATCTGTAGATGCTCAAATTCACGTTACCAACAGGCAGACTAGAGGTTGCACACAAAAGCCTGTAAATATCTTTGCTTTGAAAACAAAGCAATTAAAAATTTTGTTCATCATAATCATCATTATCATTTTCACACTCCTAATTGTCTTGCTGCCAGCTGTCTCGAGTTATAATTGAGTGATCTGACACATTTTCTCAATAGTGCCTGAGCTGCAGCCTCCACCTCTGGAGCAAAAGAAAATGACTGTTTAGTTTATAAGTTTATGTAAAACTATGACTTTCATTGTTGTTATTTATGATTCATCATGTAATAAGTTCATTTTTGGAGCATTAATCTAAACTCGTCTTCAAACTGATATGAGCGGAAATTTTGAAATGACTCCTCACTCCACATTTTATCATGGAAAATGTCTTTATGGACCTGGTTCGGGCCTTGAAGCGCCGTATTTTATGGATCAGCAGTGAGCTACTACCACCTGTGCACCCCCCCAGTGATGACAGAAACAACCAGGCTGTCAGTTGCCAGGCAATATTCACAACCACTGGCCCACATCAGCTAATTACCAGCAGAAATCACATATTGACAGATGGGCCCATGCATATTGATCGGCCAGCACTGCCACGTTCTAAATCACCAAACGCTAATGAATCATTTCCCATTTGGGAGAGAGAAGGAAAAAAGCATTAGTCTTCTGCTCAACATCATACCTGTACTGCACACAGCACATGATGGGAGTATACACAAATCAAAGACTTTAGCTGCTCGAATACACACCACCAACCCCTCTGTCTCCCTCTCTCCCTCTCTGTCTTTCTCCCTCGCCATCTTTCTCACCCCAGCCATCCTTCTCTCTGTGTTATTTTTCATCGCGGCGAGCTGGCTGAGGCAGTAAATACCCTGCTCCTCAGACTGCGGACCCAGAGTGACCCTGCAACCTCTGTGTCTCTGATGCCTCTTCCAAGGTCTCTCATTCCAAGGCCCCTGTGATGCAGCGCTCTGGTTGCAGCGCAGACCCTGTAATTCACCAGCCTGCTAGATCGCCTGCCAGGAGCTATTGATTTTTGTTTCCCCAATCTCCAGGAGAGAGGGAAAGAAAAGATTAAAAACACTTTGTCAGTTTGGTAGGGAATAAGAATTCTGCGCAGGGGGATACCTAGGAGGGCACGGGGTCAGGGCTGAGGTACTGTACATCTTTATGGCTTTAACTATTTCCACACCACAGACATCTCTGTCTGTGGCCCTCACCCTGTCTTTGTGTTTGTCTTTCTTTCTGAGCAGAGTGGAAGACAAGCAGAGATTTTGCAAGTGTTGTTACTCAGGGATGACCTCTTCAGCTCCCCTTGGTATACACAGCATGTGGTATGACACATGAGTCAATAACTGTTTGAACTCACACAGAAAAAACAGATTAAAGGAAATCGAATAAAGTTTGCTGTGGTGTATGCTCACGGCAGACAAATACATAAATGAGTCATTCAATAGCACATTGTCACTCGTCCTTGTTGTAATGTCAGTTTGTGTTCTTTTGTATTATGTAGTTTTCAAATCCAACCAAAGATAATGGAGATACAATTATGCATTTAAAAAATAGAATTTTTTTTATTTAAAATTTTTGCTTACAAAGGCCGGACAGATACAGATAGAAGACAGATAGAAGAAAATGTGAGCTTGGAGAAAAACAAGGGTCCGCAATTTATTTATTTATTTTTTCATTTGCATTTTTTTTCCTCTTGTAATTTTTACAGCCCTTTGTTTTGGTCCTCTGTTTATTCACCCTGTGACTGTACAGATGTAAGCTGTAGCTTTCTAGCAGAGTTTCACAGTGTGTTTTACTGTATGTGATGGCACAGACTTTGTTGTTTTCCTTCTGGTTCTTCCTGTCTTTTATGTAGCGTAATTTCACTGCATAAGCACAAACTTCTGCTGTGAAAACGTCAGGTCACAGATGCGCCTCAGTTCACGCCTTCCATGGCAAAATGGAGAGTGGATATAGTGGTTAGGGTGGTTAAAATCCTGGTTTATTTTGTTATATCTTGTTGACTTTTTGACTATGGTATTATCTTACACAACCTCATTCATGGCTAGCTAACATTAGCGTGTCTGATAACTGAAACATCTCAACAACAGCTTGTCATAATCCATCAAATTGATAGCATAGCTTTTAGATGGCTATCTTAGCCAAAAGGGGGTTACACATTGTAGTCCTATCACAGGCCTTTTCATGTAGTGCTCTGTATGAAAAAAAAAAAACAAAAAAAACATGACTTTTTTTGTTTGTTTAAATACATTTGTTTTTTTTGGGTCATATATTATTCAGTAAACCATTTAGACTCTAATGGCAACAGCAAGATGGTTAAATTGTTCACTATGCTCACCATACAATACAGTAACCTCTGGTTTACCTATTTATCTCCTCGACATATTCTCCTCCCCCCTCAGATTAGTGTCACTAATGAACTTACCTAAGTTGTATGTAATACAGTGTCATCAACTGCATGTGCATTTCCCATGCAGAAAAATCCTTAGTCTAAAATATGAAAAAAAAAACAAAAAACTTCAGAAATCTGATTACCACCTAAAATTGAGTTATTACCTAAATGCATCTGATTGCTGCTCTCATGTGTAAATACAGGGACTGCATGTGGGTTGAGTGTTTAAACATTTTTGAACTTTTGTCTCACCAGATGAGCTAGATGATAAATTGAAAACCTTTGTGCTCCAAGTTCCCCATTTTCTCATTTTAGTCATTTGGGAAAACCTACACACACACATGCGTGCTGCCATGCACTCAAATGCAGTCATGCTAATGTGATGCCAATGCATTACCCCATCAGACTGTGTTACGCATGGGCGGCTCTTATCATTCCACCCTAACTTTCAACTAAATGTGGAGAATGTTTTCTCCGTGACATTAGGGTTTGGTAATGGTGCCTTTCAGGGCCACTCTATTTTCTGAAATGAAATATTCATTCATTGGCGAGGACAGTCTTAGAGGAAGTCTGTCTGAAATGTGAATTCATGGTTCCAGCAGACATTTCTTCAATATTTGATGGGTCATCAGAGCTCTGTGTCTAATACTGCACAGTTCCTCCAAATATTCATTCTCTCTCCGTTTTGCTTCTCTATACACAGCTGCTTAGATCTGCTTAGACCAAACCAAATCAGGTTTCAAAAATATGCTCGAAAACACCTTCTAAGATAATTCGGGTACATATCCTGGTGAAATTTTAAACATAAATCACCCTTTTCAGCTTTTCCTTTTGCTTTTGTGACAGTGTTTCTTTCTCAACAGGTTAACATCTCCTAAGTCCAATTCATTGTGTGAAACCATCAGCCAGTGAACACGAAATCAGCTTGATTGCATGCCAACAAGAAGATAAAAGGCTTGGAGGTGGGTACAGTAATCCAAAGAGAGCGGGTGGTCTGCTTGAAGGCATATCGTTTTATTCTCTCATGCATATTCACTTCTAAGCCTCTGAGTATGCAGATTAGTCTTGTCTGAACAGTGGACTCTCCAATCACATCCTACTTTTGCTTTTTCTTTTTTCTTTCGCTCTAACTGCACCCTGCTGTGCGTGAGTGCGGGCACAAAGAATGTAATGTGCGTGTGTGTGATTGTAAGTGTGTGTGTAGGGGGGATTTTTTTGCTTGTTTGCAAGTTCGGGGGCAGGCAGGTTTGAGTGTGCATGCATGAATAAATGTTTGGGTGTGTGTGTGTTGAGGTACGTGTGTAGGTATGTGTTTGCCAGACACATGGCTTTGTCTTGTCCTGGCACCAAGCGCAGCTCACCAGATGTTCTCCTTTTTTATCATCCTCCACTTGCACCATGTTCTTTGAGGTTTAGGGAATCTGTGTCGCTCACATTCAACTTGCTCTGTTGTTTTGTGCTGTTTTGTGAGGAAATGACAAGCTTTTTTTTTTCATTTTTACATACAAAAATCCCTGAAATTGATGTTTCATTTTTTCTAACAGCAGCATTTTGTTGTCTTTTTAGTTTTGAAAATTAAGATATAGTAACATTAGTTATTTGTTTATTTATCCATTTATTTTTATTGTGAGTATTGTCACTGGTGTAAAATGGCAACATGTACTTTTTTTATGGTTTAATTGTATACCCATCAATGATTATCCTGGCTACTCATCATGGGGTAAAATAAACAAATTACATTTAAACTGTAGAATAAATAGAATAAATAAGGAAAATCTTCACCCATTTATGCAAATAAGTAACAAAAAACAAATATATTACATGAAAAACATTGAACAGAACATTAAGTGATGTTTAATTTCACAATGAGATGGAAGAGCCTTTTTATCTTATGTAATATTTTGTAGTGATGGTGACAAATTAAAAGAAAACATAATAAATGCAGATGCTTTCATATAGGTGCAGTGCATGGTACAATTAAGCCATTAACATCCAATCATGCTCTGCAGCATGAATTAAAATCCTGAACCTGCCCAGTTTATTCCAATTGCGTATTAAGATTTAAGTGGCTTTGAAGTGTTCATTGTTGGGGCATAAATGACAGGAGCTTCAGCTTCAGTGTTTCAATAGGAACAGTAACAAAAGTGACATCTGCATTTAGCTTTATCAATATTAAATGACCATGTGAAAACAGTGTAATAGTATGAAAGGGGTCACTCATTCTGATGAACCTACAGATAGTTATCCTCTGCTTTACAAAGCTTCATTGCGCTTCCAGCCCTTTGTTTAGCTGCCCAGCTTCAATTTACTCTCTCTGCTCTAGTAGTGTCGTTGTTGGCAGACCACTGTCATCTGTGCACTAGCTCTTAAAATCGCCTGTACCCACCTCCTCTGTACCAGCCACAGACTAGCTGGTCAATTTAGTGGAGAATTTGTCAGCTGAACAGCCAGATGCTTCCTTCAGGAGTTGGTACAGACCAAAAAAAAACAGTGAAAAGGCTGAATATTGTACTAGAAAGACAGAATCCAAATTAACAATAATGGGTGAATAAGCAGCTGTAGGTTTGCCATGTTAACTTAAAATGGGATGACGTGTCAGTGTTGTGTTTCTGTTGGCAAAAAAATTGTTATTGCCACTCGATTCACAGACAGGACTTTTTTCTAATACGCTTACTACAAGATATACTGTGCAGGAGTAACTGCCATATGAATGTAACTTTTTGTAAAGTGTTAGACCAACACAAGTATTGGATGGCTGTACAGTTAATCATCACATAGTTCCCTGACTAGGAATTTTGTCTGTAAATGACCCCCATTTTAAGTTATCACTGCTAGTGAGGTGAAAGGTGACGATGCCTCCAGGGAACCACACCTGGACAAATACAAAAACTGCACTAGGATTAATTAATTAAGGAAGTGGGGAGACAGGGTAATATTCCTTCAGGGGCTCCAGAGTTCCTTGTGACATCCCTGCTCTTCTTCTACAAGAGGTCAGAGTGTGGGCCTGCACACAGACGAGCTTCCCAAATGGTGGAATGGATGCATTGTTTTGCATGAGGACACTTCTGCAGAGCAGATGTGTGATGGGAGAGAAGAATTTGGAAATTAATTGTGTTTAATTGCATGTTTACACCCACCTGCTGTTCCAGGTGGACACTGGTGCTTCATTAGAAAGCTAGGATGAAAAGTCAGAATTTAAAACCACTGCACCACAATGCAGTTGTGCCCACGTCGAATTAAATCAAGCTGTCACCTGGTCAGTGCCACCACCCACCAAACGCACACACTCCCATCAACAAACACAGAGAGCTGTCAAATAAAGCACCACTTGTAATTATGGGAGGGGATGAAATTCAGATTTATTTATTCCAAAATGAAGCCTGCCGATCGACAGAGGGACAGCTCTCCTCCATCTGTCATCGTTGAAGCCACACGCGTCTGACACAGGGATTCATTCATCTTGTCGTCTTTGACAGTTGGATTTTCCTGGCGCACTCCCACCAGGAGTCGCACGGGATTTTTGGAGGCAGACTAAAAAAGAAAACACTCTGTGACAAGGAGTAGGCTCTTTATGAATCCAAATGAGTCTGGGAAAATTCACAGAGCAACTAGCGGGCTCCGAGGCTCCGGCATCCGTCACATCTCCCCCTACCAGGCACAACCCACGCTTTGCCAAGAGGTCTAAGGGCTTACAGGGGCCCTACAGCAAGAACAGACACACTCATGGAAAAGGGCATGGAAATCCTGTGGTTGACACGCACTGCGAGTGCCACCAGTCACTATTATTTTCATGAAAATGATAAGCTTACTGTTTTTACATGCCGTCCACAGAATGGCTGCTGGGTTTGAGGTTTTATTATAAAACATTCATCTCCCCATCCCTCTCTGTGTGGATTTGTGTGTGTGAGGATGTGTCACTTGTATCACTTGACATTTGGCTCCCCTTTTATGCTGTTCCAAGGATAGTAAGTCAAATGCTATGTGACAGGTCAACCCCTTCATATCAGTCATCCTTCACCCTGGCCCAGCCTCAGCTGCACAAAGACCCATCCAACCCCTCCACACTAAAAATGATCATTACCTACCAGATACAGCTGAATCCTGCCAGGTTAAAGGCAGAGATCTGTTTACTCCAACTAACAAGGTAACACTGCATAAAATCTCCATCTTAATCAGCCTTTTCTCAAGCCCTGAAATTGTATTCTCTTAAACAAAGGCACGAAAATAGGGGCAGCATTAGTTCACCTGTACTCAAACAAAAAAATCTTATTTAAACAAGATTTTGAAAATCAAATTTCAGAAAAGATAAAGCAATGAGTTTCTGAAACAAAGGAAGCTTGTAAACAAGTGGTGTGAAAACTGTCATCATGCTCACTGCCAAGACTAAATTAAAGGGTCTCTACTCTGATTTTACTCATAAAAATCCATTTACTCATCACGAGGAATACTACTCAGCCTGTGAAAACAGTTGTTTTCTGTGTCTCTGGAGGGAGCTTTATAATCCTGTATTCACATTATCACAGAAAAACATCTTGTCTCTTCCATTATTGTGTTGAGTTGTTGAGCTTTGATGGTCCTGTGTCGATGTGTGTGGTGTCGAAGCTCAGCCTGGATATGCCGATTGTTCATTTGTTGAATTTTGACCTGAGCTGTGCTGGAGGTGATAAAGAGCATTTTTAAATGTTACTATATTATAACAACTCATGACCAAAATGAAGTGAAATTATTTTTTGGCTGAAATATCAAATTCAGGCACAAGGATTGTTACAAATGCACCGTGATATAACATTCATATTGTGGTGAGCTGAGACATGTTTATACTTTGGTCAGTAGGGTTTTAAAAAATTTATTTTATCGGTGTAACCCAGTGTTTTTTGAGTTTGCTACATAGCATGAAGTAAAAGTCAGAATTTTCTGCTGAAGTGATTTTGATTATCTAAAAAATATCTCTCTTGCAAGTCCCCCAACTTTATGGAAATGCAATACTAAACCACTGGTGCAGCCAGTTAATGAGATGCCTTATATTTAATATCTCATTAATGACTGGGCTGCTGTGTAGGTTTTGTTTGTTTTTTATTTTTTTAAACTCAGGTTTATTTCAAGTACTATTTTTGCCTTAAATCTAATCTGAAGTGTAAAGAAACTGAAACTTGTGGGTATTTAATTTAGCAGGAGTTAAAAGGAGGATGGTCAACTGAAGCAGAGCAAGGACTTGGAAATGCTGACTCGGCTCCTGTCGCTTAATCTATTTGAGGCGTGATTAAAGTTTAATTCGTGCCCATCTCCTAATGCTGGCCAGTGTGTGTTCCTTAGCAGTGGGTTGGTGAGTAGTTTCGAGCTGAGCCCAGGTCTTTTCTCTGGCTGGGCCTCACTTTATTCATGCCTGAGGGACGCCAGGAGCTGCAAACAACTGAATTTTTCATCAAGGTTACTTCCTGGAGAGATGTGCCATGCAGCTGCTGCTTGCTCCCTCTGTGTGTTCCTAGCTCATACATAACTTACCCTGCTCTGACCCGCTGCTCTCTCTGGGAGGACTTGTTTGACCCTGGTCCCGATAGGAGAACGTGTGCCATGGAGTCAGCATGAGTTTGTTATCAAGCTTTAAATATTGAGGTTTGCATTACATTGGTATGTTGTACTTTATTCTGAACCCTCCTATTAAGCATTTATAAGGAGTTTATAAACAAATGATTTATAATATAAAAATGAAGGCATTAGAGGCTAACATTATAATATTAAGTAAGATTATATGTAATGTGTTTATTACTGGATGATTAAGTACAATTCTGGAAGTAATAAACAGTTATTGATAAAATTACATAGTTGTAATAGTAATAAATGACATAGCTTCATGAGATATGAACACACCTATAAATGTTTCACAGCCACCTGTAAATGACATTTTACATTTTACAGTAAAGCATTTATCAATTGCTCACAGATATGGCTCTGGTATAGATGCTTTTTATGAGGAGTTATAGTAGTTAACAATACATTACAAGTTTTCCTTATGTTTTCTTACAAAATGCAGTAATACATGAAACCTTACATGGATTTAATTTAGAAAGATTAAGACAAAACCTGCCATTTTCCAATCACAAATGCATCATAGACTTCAGTACATTCTATCTTATTCCATATTTATCAGAGCAGACTCACTGGATAATGGTAAACACAACACAACTCAACAAACTTAACTAGTTCACATTTCTGTTGGGAATACCGACATGTTTGGCATTAACATTTACAAGTCACAGAAAAACAACTCTGGAACTTCTGGAGAAAAACATTTACTATTTATAAGAATATTTTTACGTCAAGATTAATTTGCAATTATAATCAAACCCCACTTATTCTGTTTTTGTGGGATTAATAATTCTGCAACAATACATTTGGTTTAAATTGAGGGAAAATGCAGTGTCAGATGATTTTATTCCCTCCCCCCTTTCATTAGGCCTGCAAATGCTACGTTTTCTGAAATACAGCACCCAGAGCTATAAATAAGGTCTTATTTATTCCATTCGAAGTTTACATTTCCAGAAACATCCCAGCAATAGGGTCATTTTTGTCTGTTGATTTTTGCAGGGGAACTTAGAGCAAAAAGAATGAGCTCTTTAGATCGTATTTCACAGTTATAAATGCAGCCTTGATTTTCAACTCAGACTAAGAAGGCTGATGTTAGATTGGGATTTGAAGAGCAAACCTCATACCAGTATAGTTTTCTATTCACTGTTTTGGAGACCAATGATTTGGTGAAAAAAAAAAAAAAGAAAAACTTGAAGCGTGTTCACAACTGAACCACCACCTTCTCTGTCAGGTCTACAACGCAAAGATAATCCTCCATCATTATGACCCTGTTAAATAGTGAATAAAATAAAGCTGGATGGCCGTTGGACTGCAGACTTTCATTTCAGGGCTGTGCTGTGCAGTCTTGCAGCTCCTGAGTGTCAGACATTATCACCACCACTACCCTCAACCTCACCCTGCCCCTTGTGACAATTACTGCCCTACCTCCCTATTCAGCACGTAATGAGAAAACTGACTGATCGATTTCTGTCCGGCCAGTAAAAGAAGGGAAGGAAGCATTTGGATATAGTGCAGACCAGACTCAGAGGCACAGAACTGCAGCATATCTATATTGTTATTTAGATTTTTTTAAGTGTTAATGGAAGAGCATTTTGTAATTATAGCAATTAAACCTGCAACTACCAATTATTTTCAGTGTCGATTAATCTGCTGATTGTTTTAACAGTTAATTGATTAATGATTAGGTCTATAGGAAATAATAAACCATAATACACATCAATTACACATCATAATACACACACTTTGTCAAAGCTTAAGTGACATATTGAGATTGCTTGTTTTAACTGATCAATAATCCGTCACCCATAAGACTAAGAAAACCTGCTCTCTTGAACTGGTGAACTGTAGCATTTTTACTTTAATAACGTGACTCAACAAAAAAGAATTGACTGCAGATTTTTCCTCGTATAACATTGTCAGATTAATGATGGACTGGATTAAAAAAGGATGAAAGCCAATGCATCATCTTTACTTGTATTCGGTAGCTTCATTAGCCACAGCACAACTCGTCCTGCCATTGTCCAGTTTAGAGATTCGGGTGTGTTATGCTAGTAGCAGCTAATGTAGCCGTAACCTTCTTGCCTCAATGAGAGATGAAGAGTGGGCTACAGGGATTTAGGAAAATATTTCTTTCTAACTCTACACCCCCAGAATTTCTGTCAGACTGCAACAGTGGGACCAGCTCAATAATCGTCATTGCTCATGAGTGACTGAGTGAGTGATACAGTTGAGTGATCATTGTTCCACCATTGGTCAGCGAAATCCCATGTGACTAAGTTAGTGGTTTCCCCATTGGCTGTGACTCATTCAAAATGAATTGGCACAAATAGTCTCTATTAGGGTGGATGTTAACAGACTGAAGTGTTGCAAACTTAAAGCATTTGTCACTAGATTTAGAGACTAGAGACTTTTTAGACGGGCAGAAAAAGACAGCTACTTCAAAGAGAGTTGGAGCTGCAGGTCAGTAAACCAGACCTGTATGAGAGACAAAACAAGAAAGCTACTGTGTCACTTCTAACTTAACAGATCACTTTACTAGAAAATATAACCAAAATCACAGCACACTTGTATTTCACTTGTGCAAATTGGGATTTTGTGGTTATAAAACCAGGATTTTAGCAGTGCAGAGTAGAAGCTTGGAAATGTGCTGCAAGTTAACCTGTAGTGTTGGCTGTCAATAGAAAGCTAATATGATGCCATGGTGTCAGTTGTGTTTTCCACTATGTCCTCACTTTTGCACTCTGACCGTATGCTGTTCCAGCCACATACGTAAGTTTTGACCTAGTTTTGTTTTTCATTTTCAAACTTGTAGTCTTCAAACCCAACGAACGCTGACCCAAGTGACATCACTTGGGGAAATTAGTCAGACTTCACACAGCTCCCTCCGGAGCAACAATAGAAAAAAAAAAAAAAAAAATTTTGTGTATGCAGTGGTCCTCCCTGAGACCTGTACACAGACTGATGCTCTGTTGGTGGAGTTCCCCTTTAGTAAATCAAGTAGTATGGATTAATCATTGTAGCTTTATTATCATATTACAAACACTGCATGTTTAATGCCAATTGTGTCAGGGTAAATACAAGGTTTTCAATCAATCAGTTTAGTTATGACAACTGTTATGGTCCTATGTTACAACACAAGGCTTGTAAAAAGTCTTGTGTTTTCCAAGTGTTGTGTGTTCTAATAAATTCATCTTGATTTATTTATTCCTTTGAGTGATTACAGGAATATAAATATTCAGCAGGAAAATATATAGTGTGGGTGACAGAGTGTCTTTTCCAAGCGCCACCATGCTGTCCTGTAGGGTCAGAGCACCACTGCCACTCACAATTATTTATTAGGCTACATATTCACTCTCTATCCATCACTGTATCGCCACCCGGCCCGGTCACATCTCTTTATGTTTATTACAGTGTCCCACCTTCCCGAGGAGGATGATTGACGTTTTCGGAGAGGACCGAGGTGGGACTTGCGCGCTCCTTCTTCTCCAATCGTGGCTCGAGGGGCGGAGGCTTTTCATCCATACTCTGATTATGAGTCAGTTACCAGACATAAGCGAAACAATAACAGTTGGTGGTTACTTTGTATCCAAAACCTTCACTGGCAAGTTGAGTCTTAAGCGCGTTTTGGCGCATCAAGCTGTCGACTTCATCGGAGGTTTCATAAGAGGAGCACAACGCGCTCCACTTTTAATCAGATTAGGAGCCTTTAATGTTCAATCCTGTTTTTTCCTTCCCTACAGTAGCGGTGCAGGAGTGGCCAAAGCCAAAAGCAGCGATTCAGATCAGATTTCACCTAAACCAGCTGGGAGAGAGACCGAGAGAGAGAAGGCAGAGAGAGGGTTTGTCAGTCTCCCTCCTCCCAAATCCAGAAAATCTTACCAAGGAAAAAGGAGGAGTGTCGGGGCTGAGAGAGGGAGAGAGAGACGCAGAGGAATCCAGAGGAATTTCCGAGGATATTTTCTCTTCTTTTTACCCCCCCTCCTCCACCTCTTGATATTAGAATTTAAAAAAAGTTGGAGGCGAGGCAACAGGGACCGTGGTCAAGGATGGACGAGCAGCCTCGGTTGATGCACTCCCACGGGGTAGGCATGGCCGGACACCCCGGCCTGGCGCAGCATATGCAGGATGGCACGGCGGGGACGGACGGAGAGGGAAGAAAGCAGGACATCGGAGACATATTACAGCAAATAATGACCATCACAGACCAAAGCTTAGATGAAGCACAGGCCAGGTGAGGCTACACATAAACCCCCCCCCCAAAAAAAAAACAACAAAAAAAAACAAAAAAACAAAACCCACTTGTAATATTAATCGAAGAGAGAAAATATTAAGCAATGTTGTTGGGGATGGAGAGGGGAGATAATAACATGTCGTTTGTATCAAGACTGCCTCTAAATGAAAGCAATTACGCCCACTGAAGTGCCATGACTGCGCGAAAGCGAGAAAAAAAGACCTTAGAAACTTGTCACGATTCACATTTGATTATTCAAAACAACTTTTATGTCAATATTTTAATCAAAACCGTCCATTATTGGATGGTTAACGGAGATTAAGATGATCTGTGTACACGGTTTTTCTTTAAAAGCAGTTGGCACCTCAGTTTGACTGAGACTCTTCTACCTTCTTACAGAGGAGCTTACATTGTAATCCTGTGATACAAGAACATGTTGCAGATAATTTCCCTTAGTTTTAACCCACTGCCCTATTAACAATACATTGATGCATATTTGGCCACGGTGCAGTTGAAGTGTAACTGGTTGGATCTTGCAAGGAAAGTCTTGGTTTTCCAAATGTTTGAAATCTCACATTGTGTATGAATGAGACAGAATAGTTAAAGTTAAAGACTATGAGTTCAGTGCAAACATGAGAGGCAATTTTCTATGTGTTGCCTCTGATTGTTGTATTTAATAGCCTGCTTCTGAAAGTAGAATCAGCAGCAGAAAATTGAATCTCCATGATGATATCTTGTGATTTCAGAATGCACCATTCTTTAAAGTAGCTTGCTCACTGTTGCCACTTGTTTGAATATTGATGTGGAAAGCGGTGTCCTGTCCTCTTTTTAGGAAACATGCACTGAATTGCCACAGAATGAAACCTGCTCTCTTCAATGTCTTGTGTGAAATAAAGGAGAAAACAGGTAAGTTATGTTTTACAGTTTCTTCTGTGCTTTCGCTTGCACTTACGACTGATACTGATGAGTGTATCCGGTATCTGCCTGTGATAATTGATGGGTTTTTAGGAGAACCTGGATTTAATTGATACAAAGCCAAAACAGGTCATGGCCATCTAGACATTCCTCTCCTGAGCCACTACAAATGTATTTATTTTTATTTTTTTCTTCAATGATTTACAATATGTTTTCCCTGACAAACATCACAGAGCATGCAAGTGAACAGCTCTGGCCCCAGAAGAGCAGCTGTCATTGGACAGGAGTGTTTTCATGTCGACATTCGGGCCTTTCAGGGGCTAGGCTCTCTCCCCCCTCTCTGTCAGTTTTCCTTGGCTGAGTTCGCTGGTGTTTGCTAAGTGAGCTGTTTTACATGCAGAGGCAGGTCAGAGGGATTTTCTGTTTATGTTTGCAACGAGGGACAAAGTCATGAAAAGGAATGTGTGTATTATTACTCGCTTAATAGCAGATTAAAAGAAGAGCAGCTCACATGATGAAAGCCTGTGAATATTCTCTGAGGGATGTGGTAGAGCGCTTCTTTTCAAGGCAGGAAATAAAACGAAATATCCAATATAATCTTATCTGTGAACACAACTTTGAAGCAGCCGTTTAGATTATTGAGAGAGCCTTGTCACTTTGTCTCCTGGTGTTGTTGCATTGCAGTCTTGTAGACAGTTGAAAATAAACACAGGGCTTGTATGGAAGCAATACCATTTCCCTTAATTTAACACAAACTCTTATTCGCTGACATTTCCTTCTTGTGAGTCAGAAATTGGCACAGGTCCCCCCTTCCAAAAAAAAAAAAAAAAGGAGAACGAACAAGCAGACACTGGGATTTTCACCAGATTTATAAAGGTTAAAGAGTCCAGTCTGTGAGGAGGAAGCTATAGTAGGTTGGGGCCCTGTTTCTAAATTGCAAGGCTTGGAAAGTGAAAAGTGAAAGAGTAATGCCTGGCTCTTTGTAAACTGTCTGGCGTCTCCCTGGGTTCAACCAGAGTTCGTTTCCAAAAAGAAGAACAAAGTGACTTGGACCTTTTCCTGGCTTTTCCCCCTGCCTCTCCTCTCTTCCCACCGTTCTTGGCAACTGGGGTTTCACAGAGCTTCTGATGAGAGAGGCTCCCCTCAGCCTGCAAATTCTCTCCCCCTCAGTTTAGGACCAAGTTTGGAAATGAACATATTTCAACCTTGTTTATGTTTTCTCCTTTTTCATGTATTGAATCAGTTATTTTTCTTCCAAGTTCAGATGAAAAACATGCTCCAAACCACAAATCAGCAACAAATAGATGACTACATTGTTTTTGTGAAGACAGAAAATCCTTTAAAAGTTAAGAATAAGCCAAACAATTTGTGAGAGAATCGCGACTTAATGGCTGCCTCGCTGTGTCCTCCCTGTCTATGTTTGAAGAGCTGAGCTGTGGTTCATCTTCGCCCATAGGAGGTTTGTGCAGACAAAACTGAAAATCCTTTCACTGCAGTGACAGAGAAAATGACTCAAACCTTCACCATGGCATTTACAGCCAAATGTGCTGAGTGCAGTGTATGCGAGTGGAGTACAGCCTGTAATTTGTCAGGTCTTTTTTATATTCTTTATAAAGAGTCAGCTTCTCCTTGCTTTTTTACATTGTTGCAGTCAGAGTGTCTTTGGGAAGAAGTGCAAGCAGGAGGAGATGAGTACAGCTGTTCAGATTTGAATCAATCCCTTCTGCTCGACCTTTTACTGAAGAGAGGAAACATTTCTTTAGATCATATGTCATTTGTTGCATGAAGTTATTCACATGTGCGTTGCATGTATCTCCTCTTCGTGGTGTATCAGTGGTGTGTGAGTGTTGACAGCAGCAATATGGGACATTGCAGCAGTGAGGTGTCCATTGGCAAGCAGCTGACAAACAAGGCAGGAGCGCATGCCAATAGTGGATAGAGCAGAAGTTAACTGATGACCCCACCCCACTCCCTGTATATTTGTGCCGGGGTCGGCCTTGTGTCACGGCGGGAGAGTATTTAGCAAGCTTAAACAAGCTCAGGTTTGCACGCTGGTTTGTGGAAAACCAGGGACGGAGGCTTGTGTTACACCACTTACAGACGTTCCTTTTGGCCGCCAGTGTTGTATTTCACAAAAACGTTCACCCTGTCTACAGGCCCCCTGTGACTTTTTTTTAAGCTATCATCATTGTTTCTACAGTTCCTGAGAGCACTTAGAATTTGTTTTCCTGTGCTTGCTTCACATCCTGTGAAGAGAGTTGGACAGCGTCTTTGTTTGTGTGGAACCATTACGGTGAGGGAAGCTGGCACGTACAGGTTGACTAAGTAAGAGAAGCCAGACACCAAGTCAGTGTTTCTGGGTGTCAGATTTCAGGCCTACTCTCCTCTGTCTCTCTATCTGTGGGCCTGGGACTGTTTCGTCAGGCCACTCTGTGTCAACAGCCTCACATTACCCCCATGCAGGCTCGGGTTAGATGGAGAGCTCCTGCATGACTAATGTGATCAGACGGATAATGCATTACACCGCTTGAACTTATCAAAGCTGGAGACTTGCTGAATCAGTCGGTCCCGCTAACTGTGCTGACACCCCCCCCCACACACACACACACAAAAAAAAAGCCTGTGTTGCTAATTTGACATATATACATATTTTACGTATTCACATATGTGATCTGGTCACTTTCAAGGTCTCACGGATAAAAAGACATTTCTATTGTGTGACACTGTTGGTAGAGCTACAGCTTATTTTAATTATTGATTTGTCTTCTGGTTTCTCTTTTAAATTAAATGTGTCATTCAATGTATAGTAGTAATAAAAAGACGTGTAAAAACAAATCCTGGTCACAATTATTTCAAACATCTTGTTTTGTCTGACCAACAGTCCAAAAATCCAAAGATAATTAATTTACCAATCCGTAAAGCAAAGAATAGCAACTAATCCTTACATGGGAGAAGCTGTTACCTGAGAAAGTTTAACATTTTTGTCTAAAAATGCAAATCATCTGAAACCATTAACAGACTATAAAAATGCTTGCTGATTAATCAAGTTATCATTTTTCCTGTAGCTAATGTACTTGAAGTAAATGTAAAGGTGTGTGGTGATTAAATATCAAATGACTATTTGTCATTTTCTGTACCATTAACATTAAACGTTGATGGAGGTACTAGTTGAGCTCCCATGAAGCAGTGGATAGACTGGTCACTATGGCTCCCAGTGCTGCTGTTTTTCAGTATTTAATTGACATGGCTGTCCATGATGAGTTCAGGGGTTAGTGTTGCCTCTCTTTGTTACTCTCCTCTCATCTCCAGTGACAGATGGAGGCATTAGTCTCCAATGTGGCGCTGTCCTGAAACTAATGGCTATGTCCTTGGTTTCCCCGCACTAGCCGGGAGACTGTATATCTGTCCCCAGCTTGGAAGTGCCGAAGCAGCAGTTTATCCCCCCATGTTTTAGTTTCCACGGAAATAAGGCCGAACAGGACTCTGTCTGTTCTCTCATAAATAACTTCAAATAAATAACTTCAAAACCAGTGCAAAGTTTTTCCTGAGAAAATGTTGCCGGTCTTTGATTTGTGAGTTTATAGGAAACTCTTCCTCCACTTACCAGAAATGTTCATCTAAGTGAATAATAATAAACATGTAATATATTTTTATAAGTAGTCTGAGTGGGGATGTGCTGATTGTAAGTTTATCTTTGCCTTTAAAGCAAGTTATATCTTACAGAAATAGACTGGCTTCCTTTTTATCCACTGACATTTCCTCTATACTCATATTTATATTTATATTCCCTGCATTATCAGCACACTTCAGAAGCAACAGCAAGTATTTTTGCTGTTCCCTGTCCTCTGATATAAATTCACTTGCAATTAGGACAGCTAATATATTATGCAAATGTTGACTGGCTTAATTGAGACATGTTAATCATGTTTTAAGAGGCTAATTACAGCCCTGTATATCTGAGGTGGGAGTAGTAATTAGCCGTGATAACAGATCTGGCTGTAGAATGGTCATATTCTGTGTGTCGACGTATGGCGAGGGAGTGTGTGCGTGTATGGGCGCGTGCGTGTGTTTGAGTGGCACAATCGCTTTGCAAGGTGTGTCTTGTTTGTTCTTACTTGCTTTTGGGCCATCAGAGCTGCTATTTTCTGCTTTTAAAGTTTGCAGTTCAGTTGGTGTTGACCTCTTTACGTGCATGTGTGTAAGTGCGTGTCTGTGTTTGTTTCCTTTTTCAGACATATATTTTTCCCCCTGCAAACATTTTTCACAAGTCACCTTCGTGAAAACTGCAAGAAAGACAGCAAATCACAGCTCTGACGGTTAACCTATTCAAATGAATCATGAATGCATTGCATCTCTATCTATAGTTTCTTTCCTGCACTTCTCAATTTAGTTATCTGATGCAGCAGCACTGGTCATTCTGCACACTGGGCTTTTATACAAGGCTGTGTTCTTAGTTTTCTGACAGAGATCATATTCAGATCCATTACGCTAAGAATGCCTTCCCACTTATCGAATATAAAATTGCTTTAGAGAGGAAATTTGCTCTATGGCAGAGTGGAGTTTCTTTTTTATCAGATGTTTGTCTCTGGAGCAGCTTTTACTGTCTACAAAACAGCTCCGGTGACATTATTGCAGTTGCAATTGCCTCAGCCATTGTTTTTCTTATTGGTGCTGTTTGGATTTGATTGGATTTTCCACAGTCTTATGGAATTGCTTCACACAGCAGGACCGGTGGACGCGTATATACTCATATTGTTGGAGTTGAAACACCTGCAGATCTTATTACTGATATGTTCATAGGGCTCCAACTGTGTACTCCAACTACCTCTGAATATTACTACCGGTTAGTTTATCATTTATCGTAGGGTTAAATCTTTTTGGTTGCATACCCACTTTTTACACGTCACATTTTTCCTCCTCAGTTTTACCAAAGACACATATCCTTTCTTATATGAAAAATAAAACTTGTACAGACTTTTGTGGGCACTTTGTTGGTGGTGGTTGCCCTGGCACTTGATAACCTTTAATTCGAGGTGTGGGATCTCATTTCTCTGGCACCCTGCCACCACGATGTAAGTGGCACGTTGGCAGTGTGCTAGGGTTGTACAAAGGAACCCCCCAGACTTCGATGAACAGTCAAACATAAAATGGCAAGCGCTCTTCCCTGGCTGACTTAGTAAAAATGACATAAATTAATACATGCTGCTTAAACAGGACCAAGATTAATGGTTGCCTTTCGCAGCGGCTTAGATCCTCTGTCAGTTGCTGCTTGCTGCCCAGATGGAATCAACACCAATCAATGAGGCTGCCCGACTCTCTCTGGATATCTGCTTAGGATGTTGAGTGGGACACGCGCACATGCACACACTGAATATATACTATACATAGCCATGCAAAAAACAGATGAATTGCAGCACTGTTGATGCAATATATTTGTTCCCCTCTTCTTCTCTCTTGCTCCTCTCTTCTTCTCCATATAAACTCAAAGGCATATCCAGTATTACTTCCCATACAGTGGGATGTTCAATCAGGTGCCACAAAGTCAGATGGGGAAGAGCAGTGAGGCTGATGGCTCAGTAGTGATTGGATGTTTCAATTACTGATAGTAATGCCATGGTGTAGTGAGTCATGCAGTGCAGATAGCACCATTTATTTTAATCAGGACAGAGGAGAGATGGGTGTGGATGTGTCTGACTCGTTTCAGAGTAGTTTCACATTTAGATGCAGGGGAGTTCTCTCTCTCTCTCTCTCTCTCTCTCTCTCTCACTCTCTCTCTCTC
>CM076662.1:11594913-11708554 GCA_038496675.1 Rachycentron canadum
CTCTCTCTCTCTCTCTCTCTCTCTCTCTCTCTTTATTTCACACACAAACATGCACAGACTCACGCAAACACATACACACACATGATCAGGTGGATTTAGAGTGGAGGAGAGGTTGCCGTGGGTAACGCATAGCGACAAGGTACTCTCTCGGTGAGCTATTCTAATTTATGTTAATAAACCTTGCCGTTGCCGTGAGAGACAAAGGGGCCACAGATGAGCCTTGGTAACCTCGGCACCTTCGCTGGAAGGAAAAGGCACAGACAAAGAACAATGCAGACACACACACACACACAGTCAGAGAGAAAAAGAAGAGATATTGAACTGCAGAGAAAGACACAAATACTGTCGCGGAGAGCGATGATAAATTTAGCCACACAAAGAGTTGTTTTTGTGGCTGCAAAATCAAACAGCCTCATGCTGGCAATCTTCAGTGTGGTGTGTGGTGTCTACTATTTCTGTGCGTGTGACAAAGTGTGTGTTAGAGGGGCAGGAATAGGCAGGCAGGCAGTCTCTTGGGATTGCTGCTGCTAATTCTGTGGGACCTACAGAGACACGGGGTGCTGTAGTTTTGGATCACTTCCCAGGGCAGATGTGACACCACAGGTAGCATTTAGCACAGTGGGGTGAGAGCATGAGTGTTAGCAGAGGTCAGCATTTGGCCTGGCTGCCTGGCAGTGGAAAGACCATCTCAGAGAGCCAGATAAGGGTGCTTAAAATCTGCTTCTGAAGTAGTGTTGGCTTTCAGGCAAATAGGCGACCCTCAGCATGCATAAATACAGGAAATGTCCACAAGATGCAATATGATGTAGATCAGAGCACTGAAGCTTTTATCTGCAGTGCTCCATTAAAGATCTTTAAGAATTAACTAGTCAAAACTGCCATTGGGGTAATTTCACTTATTCCCACTGCAAATCAAATTGTCTTGGGAAAAAAAAATAATTACTTTCAATTTAACGTCAGAAACAGCAGGTCAACTGCCAGCTTATTATCTGGACTTGTCAGTAGATGACTTGTTATTACGGAAAGTATATTTCATGCACAGTCTATGTACAGCCTGTGTTACTTTCTACATTTCTAAATAATAATAATAATAATAACTATTATTATAAATTGTGAGATAAATGGCCAGACCTTGAAATGTATACTCTCAATTCTGACGTCAAACGAGGTAAAATATGTAAGAAACTTTTCTCCATTAACAGCGATGAGGATTGATAATGCAGGGATGCCTCCTTGCTGGCTCCCTGTACAGTAGATTTCTGTATCCCAACCCAAAGAGTGAAAACTGTGGGTTTCCTCTGTGCCTTCTGTCTGCCAGCTTGCCTTTGGCGGTGTTAGTTCTGGACAGTTAACTCCTACTGAAATTATGTTAATTGCTGTCATTTTCTTTTTTCTACTTGAGCATAATCAGCAAATTATATACTTCTGTTCATTTATTACCAAGCCACTTCTAACGGAGCTTTTACCCTTCAAAGACCAAAAGTTAGGAGGTAGTTTGCTCTTATGATTTGTGTATGGATGAGGTTTATGTGTGCTATCAGCAGTTTGCCTTCTTGTTTAAGTTTGTCATTGTACAAGCAGTGCAGTGTCATAAAAAATGTCTGAAGTGGTAGATGCATGTATTGTGTTGAATACAACAAAAATTTCCAATATGTAACATTTGCAAAGGATTGAGTACTGATATACTGACACCTGAGAAGTGTGGCTGCAGCCATGTAAAAACACAACCTTTATGAGTTGGTATTGATACTGTGTGAGTCTGGTGGTTGTCATCATTCTATCTTTACAATAATCTACACCACAAGACATGATCACTAGCAAATAAACATTTTTTAGTATTGATGTTACTCCAGATGGCATCATGCTGTAAGGTGGTTCTGGTATTGCGAAATAAGTTTTAGATTTTCACATAATTAATATAGAATATATAATATAATGTTTATTACTGGCACTGTCAACTCAGATTTTATGTTTTCTCATAAATGACTCCCGTGGTGTTTGTATGTGAATTTGTGTGCATGTGTGAATGTGTTAAATCACAGTAACTCACTAAGAAAAAAACAAGTAAAATTATGACATTAAAATAGACTAATTTAATGTTACAATTTGCTTGAAGGATTGTCAAAAGTTTTTCTTATATCAGCAGTTAGAAATGTGTAAAATACACACGTGTGTATGTACACAATCACAGCACACACACATACTGTATTAATGCAGACATGCACTACACCATTGTGTGTCCATTCGATAAGTAGAACAATTGACATCCTAAAAAAAACTGCTGCATTTTACTGTTTCACCATAGGAAGGCAAGTGTGTTCATTTAGACGAGGAAGAAGAGTTTTCATTTTACATTCAGCTGCTCCACATGACCTGATAAGTAGTAATACATACATGCTTTCAGACAAAGGGCACCTTGCAGGGTGTGTGTCAGTGCCAAGTTCACTTTGAGCCTCGTTGTTAGTGGAGGGTTTCAGTTTTACTCATGCTCTCACCAGTCGTTCACAAGATTTGAATCGACGACCCTGTGACTCTGCGCACGTCTCTCACGCCTTCAGGCGAGTGGCTCTTCTTCTTCTATTATATTTTATTTGGCTTGCTGGCACCACCTTGTAGCCTGTTTTTATTGGACATGTCCTTCAGCACCATGTTTAGCAGTCTCCTCCCCTAAACACATAAAATTCCTTTATGTTCCTATTACTTGAGTTTATGAAGAGCGTCTTCACCCCCCTCCCTGCCAATAAGATCATATTGATAGATTGATATTGGGAGAGCTGTAGTGTGATAAAGGCGTGGGGGTTAAGAGCTTCTTGGATAGTTTAACCTTGATAAAACAGTTGTTTCAGTGAGGCTGATTTTGCCCCATCCGTCTTCATCTGTCAGGGCCCCGCTGAAGTATGCAAATGAAGGCAGTAGAGGGAAGCGCCGTGTGCGGTTAAATGGGGCGTTGCGAATGTGCGGTGTACCGCGCCGACGGGGTGATACTACTTACTGTCCAAATTTAGTGTGTCTCCTCTGAACCCCCCCTCCCCTTTTCCTTTTTGTCAGCATTTCAAGAATATATACAGCAGCCCTGAGAGGAACTGCGGCCTCTCGTAAAATGATTACAGCCATGGCAGCAGCAAAGCGGTTTATGCTTGTATGTTTTATATTATTATAGATTTTAATGTTTTTGAGCTGGAATGTAGTTCCTGCAGAACAGTGTGTTATCCCTTTATTTGTCTCTTTGTGTATGCAGTATCTGTATTTACATGTTGCATTGGGTTTTATTGCATTCTCCAGCCATACATTTTAGAATATGGCTGTTTATTGCGCTAATTAGTAAGTCTGGAGGTGTAAGGGTAATAATCTTTATGATAATAACTGTTTATGCTTTAACACTGCTCTCCATTCACAGTTTACGTAGCTTGGGCAGCTTCATTTGCCTGATTAGTTTTGTACCTACTCAGCAGCATTAGAGATGTTTTTGTGTGTGTGTGTGTGTGTGTGTGTGTGTTCTCTCATTTATCTCATGTGCCGGCATATTGATTGATTCCCCTGCTCACTCATTATTTTGTTGCTGTTCTTCACAACTCATTTTCAGAGAGGGGGCCAGAACTGAGGCCAAAAACAGATACCATGTCTCCTCTCTGCTGTCGACTAGCCACCACACACATAAAGCTGTCAATCAGGAGCTTTCCTGCCTGCCCTTTGTTATGGAACGCCAGCTCTGTGGGTGGGTCCTCTGGGTGATAGATGGCTCGGAGAGCCTATCGGACTGCGAGAAGCATCCATCTCTGTCTGGAGCCTGTTAAACAAGCTTGGGAAAGCAGCCATGTAGTCCTAACCACCACTGGCCTCCACTAAAAAAACCCATTAACATTAATGAAGGATAGCTTTAAAAGTTCTTCAGTAATAGGCTTGAATTGGATTTATGAGTCAGATAGTTTGCCAGAGAGTACGTCATGAAAAGTGTCACTGGTAGATAAATGGAAATGAGCATTTGAAAGGTCTCGGGACACTGTTTCAGCAAGGATTTCAGCTCAACTTGGAAACATTTCTTTCTCTTTCCCCTCAATCATTTTCCCTCTAGCTCTAAAATCAAGCACCAGCTTCACAGTGACTGTGAAGGAAAGCAAGGTTTGAGGTTTTAAGTGACTGCAAAGATAAAGCTGCTCATCTCACATACAGTGCTGCTGCTTATAGAAAAAAAATAAGTTCTTAATACTTTTTTTTTAAGACCTTTCATCCAAGGTGGCACTGACCATTTCAATATCTTGCAACCACCACTTTACCTGTCTGCAAGGTCCCTATGGATGGTTGATGTGAAACTGCCATTAGCCAGCCAATTCCTCAGCCACAGATTACTGTGCCAGTACGTGGTAATCACAATGTTGAAAAAGGTCTGATTGCACTCCAACCAACCTACAAAGTGTGGCATAAATGGGTTTTTCGAAGGGTCTGCACTTGGTTGTTGGTATGTCATCATAGTGCATTAAGACTGTCAAAGGCAAAAATGGCAGTTTTTGAAGCCTTTTTCATTTTGTGTGAATGTTAAAAGGATGCAGAAATACACTCGGACCAAGCCAGAAAACAAGGCCTTGGTGAGATTATTTGGTCAAAGCACCTTTTGATACAATTTTGTTTTTCTTTCTCTGAAAGAACAGTTATTTTAAATATTTCAGATTTCATGCATCTTCCCCCTTGTCTTGGTTTCTCTCATCGTCTTTTTTCTTCTTGCCCCTCTCCTCTCTTCTCCCAGCTAGTCTGCTCTCTGCTAACCTCTGATGTCATTAGCGTTGGAGGGAGGTTGAGGGGAGAGAGGGGTTGCTATTCTTAATGAATTCCGCTGTGTCTTTGCACTCCCCCACCTAGTTAACCCCGCCCCCCTCCAATGCGCAAGGTGTCAAATTAGAGCAGCTGGAAAAGGGGAGAACAAGGAGATGGGCAAGGTACATCTCACCCCACCTCATTTCTTCACTCTCCTTCAAATCACCTAATACAACATGATATTCATGAATAGTATCCATGTAACATCTATGAAAAATGTCTGGATGCACTTCACGTATTCACTTTAACAATTGAGGTGCAGATACCGCAGTTAATGACATGTTACTTTTGCATTGAAAATACAGTTAAAGGAAAAATTCAGCATCAGGTAGCTCTGTTGTTTACAGTGGCATCAATCTCCAGAGCCTTTCCATAAAAGTTGTACCACCATGTAAAAATATTTAATTCCAAATAAAAACCTTGCACTCCAGATTTTAAGTATTAACAGCCAATGGTATTTCAAGAATTACAGGTAACTGTGTTTATTATGCAACAGTCAGTGTTATATCAGAATATATTATATTTTACTGATACATTAACTTGTACACAGCATTTTAATGTTGAGCTAATTCTATCTATTTCATCTGCTTTTGGTTAGTTTAATTTGCTATAGTGGATCCCAAGCTTTTCTTTTCTGTCACTGCTTTACGCATGTTACATGTTGCTGTGAATTGTGAGCACTTCCCTATAAACATCTCAAATGAGAAAAAATAGCAAAAGAAAAAATATCCATGTAACAGGAAAAAAAAATTTCTTATTTTTTGTCACCTTTGGAGGGGCACCAACCCTTATGTTGGAAATAATGCTGTATATTCTAGTTATAAGCTTTTAAAATTTAAAGTAACAAATACATAAACTTGCGAAAAAAATGAAGTGGAGTAAAACCAATTTAACTTTAAAATTCAGTGCAGTAGAAATAATACAAAAGTGGTTGGTGAGAGTGGAAGGACAAGTGTGTGGCTCAGAAATATACAAATAATACATCAAAAGATGAATTTCTTGTACTGTTAAAATTCCTTTAACATTATTTACTGCATCTCCAGTGATCAAACAATGTTCAGACCTCAAAACCTAATTTTAAATCCCACAGGAAATCCCAAACTTTCTGCTAATTTCTTTGCCAAATTTGTTAGTTAGGCTTAGTTTTTGGGGAGATGTATATAAAACAAGGCAGAGAAAAACTGTTTTGTTTCAATTTCATAGTGCAGTGCAGCAGGAAAAATCTTAGGTTTGAATATTTCACTTGCTGTAAAAGTAATTTAACTTTAATGAAGAGTTGGAACAAACTGATACAGAATTTATGCGTTACTGCGTTAATTAACATGATTAAATTCCAACATTAAAAGGTTCTTCAGGAGAAATAAAAGGGGAAACCTGATGCTAAGAGTTTAACCTCAGCTTACCTTGCTTAACTTTGTTTCAGTTTGTGATTTCACTCTGTCTGCATGAGTCCTTTCGACAGACTCCAGAAAGGAGGGCATGAACTTGTTGCTTTCCCTGCATGCATTCGGACTGAGTAATAGTGACAGTGACAGTGATAACACATCCAACTCCTCTGTAGCTCTGCAGGAAACACCTCTGCATGAGGTCACATCTTCTACACTTTGTCCAGTGATCCTCAGGAATGAGAAAAACACACCACACGGACAAATAGGTACGGAGATTCAAGTTACGTCGCTGGTAGCAGTTTTTAACAACGTTTAAGTGTTGCAGGGTGGATTGTTCCTGTGAGCTTAGCAGAGTTGTTTTTGTCTACTTCACCCTGGCGTTAACGGTTGACAGTTCTGACTCAACAGAGAGCCGGCATCCCCCTGTGGCTGTGCTTACTCACTCCTGAGCCTAGCGTTTAGTTTTCCCTGGCAGACCCGGGCCACACCTCATTAGAGTAAGAGAATGTGCCTGCCTTAATTAATGATATGTAAATATCCTTGAATTGGCCACATTTGCATATTAAGAGAGATTTGTGGAATCTGTGGAGTAATATATTTTAATTAGGGATTAATTAAAAATAATGGGAATTTCATTTTGCCTGGCAGGTTGTGTTTGTTGTGAAGCGTGCGTCTGGGCCCAATCTTTGAACGCAGAGGCAGCGACCAACATGTGAAGAAAGCTCTGCTCTTCCACCCGCTGTCTGTGCTGCATACAAACATGTGCCCTCACAGACACACACACACACTGGCATCACATTCCTTGAGATGCCAGAGCCTTCCCAGGGGGTCTTCGCAAAGCGGTGTAGCTTTGAAAAGCGGGTGAGGAGGAGGGGGATTCAGCTTGAACACCCACAATATGTTTTTGGGGATGGTCCCAGTTTGGCTCAATTTCATCTCCTCTCATCTCTCTGTTTTTTTCCATGTAGTTGGGGAATGGCTCTCAGACACGGAACACTAGTTATGTTGGCAATTATGTTAATAGAATGCCATTAGGCCATGATTGTGTATGAGCGAACGGGGAGAGAGGGCACGTTTTCAGAGACCCAAGTCAATGTCTGCTTTGATCCACTCCTAGTATGCTCAAAACATTTTCTAACATTCTCCAGTTTTTTTCTCCCATAGATCTTCAATATAGCAAACAGCTTGACCGTCATGTCAGGAGTTGTTTCATTTCAGGCTGTTTGTACTCGGTAATAATGTACTCTGTGTGTTTTTCTTCTGACAGCTGTGAAAATAAATCTGAATAGAGACAAAGAAGCCATCTGTCATCAGCATCACTAATAGCACTGATAGCACAGCCACTATCACGGCATCTCCTAGGTGGAAATCATCCCCATTACCAAGCATCAAGGCTGCTTCCTGCTTCCTGATGCTCCTCGCTGCAGCATCACACACAAGCTCACTGTTTGCCGTTTCGCTCAATCTGCAAAAGACGATTGTTGACGCATTTGCTCATTTTTCAGTCATTTTCGTTGAGCAGAAGCATGCAGTGAATGTCTGTTTTTCTTCGGGCTGGGCTCAAAGCGGAGAGCTCCTTTGGCATTTGTGATGTGTCGTCAGCGCGCTGATGTTATTGATCCAGGACCTTCCGAATTCATTAGGAGATCCAGCCCAACAGTGCCGCATCTTTATTTATGTTGCTGCCCCCACCCTGGCCTGCCTCTCTCTCTCTCTCTCTCTCTCTCTCTCTCTCTCTCTCTCTGTCTCACTCCCTGTCTGCCTTCCTCTTTCATCCTCCATGCATTATTCTTTTATTATTCTTTTACAGCTGCCTTATCGCCCGCATTTTGGTGAGGATAAGACCTGTCATCTTTGGGTCTTGTCTGGGGAGATGATGGGAGACTTCAAGGGGGAGGAGGAGGTGGATGGGAGGGAGGAGGGTGGTTGTAAAGAATGCCTGCTGTCCCCCCCCCCCCTTTTTTCCTGTCTGAAATGGACCTCTCTCTCTTTTTTTTTTTCTCCCTCTACCTTGCTCTCTCTCACTCTCGCTCTCGCTGTCTCTCTTTGTAATGAGAATCTCTCTCTAATTGAGGGAGCCGCAGCGAGCTGGCCGAGGGCGGCAGGGTTAGATTGTGATACTGGCTACGTGACCGTTATGCTGATAGAGGTGGCAGATCAATAATTTAGGCCCTGACCTTAATGGTGGTGTTAAAACGCTCATTCCTCTGGAGTCTGGAGGCCTTAAAGGTGCAGAGTTGGATAAAGCCACAGAGCTGGCTGGATGTGGAGGTGGAGTGGGGGATGGTGGGAGAAGCAGATAAGAGAAGAGGTGGAGAAAGACACAGAGAGGGAGAGTGTATTTGCAGTCAGCCCCTCAGTCTGTGAAAGGAGGGATCATGAGTGATGTTTTTCCTGCTTCTACATTCAGACACTCACATTGTCACCAACATTCATCCTCTTAGTATCTATATGAATGCCATAAGCTTTTTTTCTTGCCTGTATTTGGTATCTGGTTGTAATCCGTTTTCATAAGAAATCCTCCACCCATTCTCACTGATGCACTGAATGCATCATCAGACACCAGAAGTGAACAAAGACTGTGGTAACGAGTGGGTTTAATCTGGTTCTGGGCTTGTCTTGTGCTCCTAGCTTAAGGCCATGCACATTGAGGATTCGGACAGCGATCGATTTGATTCTGAGGGACATTAACGTCACAGCCTCATGCGTCTCTCTGAATCTCTAAGACCGGACTCATTCCCTGCTGGCAGGATGCGACCATCTCAGCTCTCCCCTCCACCTCCCCACCCACCCAGCCACCCTTAGGGGATGATATATTAGATATAACCAATTCAATTTTATGCAGCCAGGACAGACGCCCTGGAGACATAAACACACACATTTTTAATACACTCTTCACCAGGAAGCCCAATGCGCCAGAGCCTGCGGCTGCCCTGGGTCTCCTCTCACACTCAATTATTAATGTAACGGCCGTATTGGCTTAATTAAATAATAAAGACAAGCTCACTGCAAAGGAATGGGCCAAGGACAAGTCAGGAGGAGAGCTGGTTCCTTTAAATTTCTTATTTTGACATATATTGGAAACCAAGGCTGTAAATATGCAATATTGCAATAACATTTGGTGACCAAATGTCATCAAGTATACATTGATCGTTTATCCACAGTGTATTTGTAGCTTGTTGTGTCGCTATTTTAATACAAGGCTATCTATTAAAAGAACAGCCATATTCCATCTAAATTGCTTCCTGACAGTGGTTAGTCTCATGATATTTTTTTTTAACAGAAAGCCCTTTTCTTAAAAATAAATCATCTGAAGGAGAGGTGTAGACTTTTGGCTTCAAGACTCAGATCTGCTCATAAATCAATTGTCTTGAGAGTCAGGTCAAACAGGGGCTTGTGATACCTCAACTACATAAAAAGACTGATTTCCTCAGATTATGGATTCTTGCCACCTCAAGGGCAAGCTGGAGGAAGCACTCTGTCTCCAATGTGATGAAATGTGGCGTTATCTTTTACTTTGTTTCATTAGATTCACTGGAGATTACACACTCTATCCTCATAGACTAGATTTTCCAGCTTTCTAAGATGAGAGATCTTCTGGCCTCGGGGCAAAAAAATATATTTCTGAGCGCCCATCCCCAGCCCGTTTCTTGGGGTTCATGTCTGTTTTAACTGGCAATTAATTATTCAAATTCATTTTGAAATGCAGGGTTACATTTTGAGTGGCTTGTTCTAAGGCAAAAGCAGTTTTTTTCACTAATGGCAAGTAAGCTCTGCCATTAGATTGAAAAATAGGCCCATTGTGTGTGTTGACTTGGTGGCGTATTGCGATGAAGGATTGCGACAAACTGGAGTGTTTAAATCGGCGAATTGAAATTAATGCCCTCTCAAAGCCAGGCTTGCTGACGATACATTAAAGCTAACATTTGCTCGAGCTCCAGTGAGGTCGAGCAAATGTTTGTTTATATACATGAAATACACTGTGAGAGAATGAAATGATTGGATTTTGCCCAAGTAAACACTTATATTAAAGAGAGAGACAAAAGAAACAAATTGTAATGCAATGAGGTGTGGACGCTTTCTATGGTTATTGTTTCATCTTTGTTTTTGAGTCGAGTAATCTTTCCTGACATGTTGTTTTGGGTTTTTTTTTAATTCTCTGTTCCTTCTCTTTTTCTACAGTCCAGCCTTTTTGGCTATTTCTTATCACCCTTTTGTTTTTGCCACATACTTTAACTATGTCCCCCTCTTTTTGTCCGCTGACACATTGAGACACTTTCAAAGGTCATGCCTCAAGTCTGTCTTGTCACATCACTTATTCAGACTGGTTTTATTTATTCATGCCACTTTTTGATTTTAATAATTTAATGCAGTGAAATGTTTCTTTCATACAGCTATAAAGTGCTTGCAAGGAGTGTTGACGTCTCTGAAAATATGGTTATATGGCTTCTTTATACGCCTCTGACAATCCTCCATGTAAAGTGTGAGCTGTTGCTGTCAGTAGAAGCTGTTATATGTATCGATTGAAATTATCCCTCACTTCCACTGCAGCCAGAGGACCTCTCAGATGCCGGCCAAAGAGGCAGAGTGTATAAGAGGCTCTTTTTGTACTTTTCTTTTTCCTTTAGAATTTACTGCCAGCGGCCTAGAGTGGTATTTATTTTCCTCAGACTCTCCTCTGCGATGCTGGAGTTGGCAGAGTGATTTTGTAGAATAGAAACATTATAGACTGTTAGTGTCAAAGTGTTAAATGTGATGTATAGAGCTGGGGGTTTCAGAGGGAGGAGGGTGGACGGGCTTCAGGAGGAGGCGGTAAGGAGGTGAGCACTGCCAGCCATGACTGGAGCAAGGTGCTCATGGGAGAGAGGGGCCATCCACCATGTGAGGGATGGCAGGGTAATGTGGCGGGAGGTAATGGCTTTTCTCAGTCCGCTGAAACAGAGGGGAGATCATTAGGGGCTGCTGTGCCGCACGGCGCCGTCCGTTTACCCTGACTCTGCCAGCGTCTCCTGTCAGAGCAGGGATGTGGAGACACTCATTGTGTTTGTCTGTCTGTTTTTCTGTGGCGCTGGCAGCATTGCTCCAAAGAGGCAAGAGTGTTTGATTATTATTTTGGGCCTTTCTTACTGGGATGGATAGACACTGACACTTTAGCTTACAGCTGCACTCTGATATTTCCTTAGCAAATGCTTCTCCAGCTGTGAAATCAAATCAAAGAGCTAGCCTAGACCTGATGACAAAAACAAAACTCCTTGACTTCTCCTCTGCTGTTACACAGTTGAGTACTACTTTTCCACAAGCAATTCAGTCATTGGGCACAAAAGTGTTGTCTCTTAAAAAAATAAAGATTAAAAACACTTGAGATCTTTGTGTGATTTAAAGTGACTGCTGCTTTGTTTCATCAAGGCAACATTTGACTTTGATCAATTTAGAAGATCACAGTAGTTGTCATAAATTTAATGTGTTACAAGCTACATTGCAATACACATCTTTATACTTCAAACCTCAATTCTTAATCAAAAGAGAAATTCACTTCAGACAGACAGTTTGAAAAACCCGGAGAAAGCGGCCGTCAGATCTCAAAGTGATTGTCTATAGCAAAATAAAGATACCTCCTTTAATTTTCTTTGAGGCTATCCTTGGCTTTGGTTTGTGTTTACAAATCACTACAGTGGTTGACATTTATGTCCTTCTACAGTAGCAATGATGAAGCACATTATAACTGCAAGCTTTTATCAAAAGCATAATTGACTTCAGATCTTATTCTGAAACGCAAGTGCTTCAAGCTTCACACCGCAGTATGGGTGAATATTTAAGACCCTATATTTGCTTTCATATATGGAGCATGAATGTCTAAACTTTAATTGTGGGGAAAGACATTGATGGCATGCTTTTTGTGACCTGTGTTAGAAATAAAGGTGTGCTTTGTGCATCAGCTAGGAGTCCTCAAAACCGGTTAACAGCACTTTGAGCTGTCGGTCGATTTTTGCCCCAGTGAGCTTCCAGCCCGGCGTGACAGAGAAGATTGGACGTCATTAAGGTCTACACTCTTTCCGCTGTCTGGGGGTGTGTGAAATGGGCTCTGCTTCTGCCAAAAGCATGGACTGTTACTGTGTATCTCCATCGTTCATGTGAAATCTCAAAGACAAATTCGTAGCACATATGAGCAGAGCTATGTATTCATCCTTGCGGTATCGTTTACCTGCTCTGTATTGGTTTTCCAGATGTTTTTTCTTTCCGTTTTTACATGCCCTTCTATTTTAGTTGAAGGTTGGTGTGGAAGTCACATCTCTGAGAAGATTCTCCATGTGTCACTGTCAAGACTCATTCACACCATATGAAAAAAAGGTTCAGAGAAATATGATCGCTCCTGTAAAATGGACCAATTACTCCCCATTGACAACCTTCAAAGCCCACTTTTATTGGCCGATCCAGCCAAATAAAATTTTATTGCATGAGCGGAAAGGGACGGCGTCATTTTTGCATAGCTTTTCCAAGCCCAGCGTTTATATGATCCCCGTTATTACACCTCTGTGACATTTAAACTTTATTGAACAAGACTTTAAAATCTGTAGGCAGTATATAAAAGATTGAGGAATTTATTTCTTTCAGATGGGAGGAGAGTCCCCCATCAGTGGAGACCTTACTGGAACATCTTGAAATTGTTTTGTTTGAGCGGATAATTTGTAAATTAAACTTATGTTTTAGAATAGATGTAAAAGATTTTTTTACATGGCAGATTTTTTAACCTGAAAATATTTTCATTGTCGATTAACTTGCTACTTCTTTTCTGAATATTTTCTTAGTACTGTGTCTTAATTTCTTAAAATTAGGGTGTTTCATTTATTTTATCAATGAATCGGTTTATTGTTTATTTTACAAATTAGAAAACTGGGAGGGCACTCTGGTGGTTGCGATATTAGAGCATGTACCATATGGGTTTATGGAGCCTTGAGCAGGAGGTCGCTGGTTCGACACCGTAGGGACCATTTACTGCATCTCAATCTCCCAGTCTCGTTCCAATACCTATAATTAAAGGCACAAATGGTCCATAATAATAATAATAATAATAATAATAAACTACTTAGAAAAATAGCCACCACATTGTTTGTTTTGTTTTGGCACAAACCAAAATTTAGATCGATTTCATTATCAATCAATCCCTCCAGCTTGATATTTAATCTCTTGGTATAAATGTCATAAAATGTTCATTGCCTCATGTTCAAATCCTAAGATAATCGCTACATTGTCACATATGATAAACAAAAGCTACACATTTTCATAATTTTGACAATTTAGGATATAAAATTTGACCATGAAATTTTTTTTGACAATCAAATGATTTATTGATAGTAGTTGTTTTGTTGTTTCAGCTCTAACCTACAATATCTGAAATTTGTATGTGATACCAGCTCGGTGAGGTTTGTCTTTAAGCTTTATTTGTCACTACAGATGAACTTCCTTCTTCGAAAATGAATGTATTTCCTAGATAGCCAGACAGAGAGGAACTAAAGCAGAAAAGCGAAAGGCACAGGGAGAAAGGTCCTGCCCCCCTCCTCTGTGTAATTAAAAGGGGGTGTCTGTCAGGGGCTGCTGCTGCTTTGTGTGGCCCCATATGTTTGGGCGCTGATACAGGGAGGATTATTCTGTTTGGAAGCCTGATAACAGGCTGTTTATAACCTTGGCACAGGCTGTAGCCTAATCTGGCAGAAGCACACCCCCCCGCCCCTCACACCCCCACCCCTTAAATTTTCACAGAAAAACCATATTGGCTATTTTTTTCTCCAACTGGGGGAAACGGTGATGACCCAGAAAGACTGGAGTGTTTCACCTATATCTTTAGTTTAAATGTATGTTTGTGCACAGCTAAATTATTGTGTGAAATGTTCATATTTAACCTAAATGGTCAAATTCGAGATGTTGTTGTTGTTGAGATTGTGAATGTTAACAGGTCTAAAAGTATTCCAGCTTGATTTGTTATTTTGGTTGATCATCTAGTGGCACACACTCCACAAAGAACATAAAAAAACATTTCCTCGGCTGAATTTAGTCTTCTATTGTACAGAGTCAGTTCTACACTTGTACACCTTTTCTTTCCTTTTCCGGACATCCATGCTCTCTTTGTTTCAAACGCCATTTTCATTTTTTAATGTGCCGGCTGATTAGCTCGGTCTTTTGTTCTCACTGTATATTGCCACTGTACTGCCTTTCACACGAATGAGTGTGTCGTGATTTTAATTCTGCTTGGGTAACTGCTTTGTGATTTTAAGTCCTTTGTGCTTTTGCGGAAAACAGCCCCAAATAGTTTCTGTTGAATGTCTAAATTATGCCTTTGCTTGAATAATTGCTACACGATTGATTTTATGGAAGTAATTGATGACCAGTTGCCCAGTATGAAGGCTGTATTATTAAGAAAATCTGAAAAAATCCTGCTGATCTATGTGAGATTCATATTACCAGATATTGTAGTGGTTTTCAATGAGAGATGGCCAATGATGAAAGTAACTAGTTAGTAACTAAGTGCCTTTACTCAAGAATTGTACCAAGTACAATACTTTGTACTTTCTTCTTATATGTCTTTATTCTCCACATAATTTCAAACTGAAATACTGTTCTTTTTATCCATAACATTAATTTAACAGCTGTAGATTTAAATGCATAAAATATGATCAGTTTATAAAATGTAATGTATTGTCACAGATAAAACTACCAACCAATATTTAAGGCCAATGACAACATTAAAGTATGCTTTACATCTTAATGCACAAATAATAATGATGCAATAATGTATTATAATAGGAGACTGGTACTTTGAGATGTATTAAATAACTTAAAAATGTGTTACAAACAATATTTCTATAACTTTACGTAATAAAAATTTTAAATACAGTATATCTGCTTGTAATGGAGTATTTCACTTTGTGGTAAACACGCAACTACTTCCTCTATCACTGGAAATGACTGTGTCTCTGAATATGAACCACACTGTATTTGCTTTTTTTAGCATTTAATCAGAGGGGAGGAAAATACTGTAATTCAGCTCCTTGCCCACATCCTGAATCACATAATTCTCTGCAATTCTTGCCCTAAATGTTCAATTTAATAAGAAGGTTCCAACCTTGCTGATGAGCTTCCAGCACGTTGAATAAAAGTCACTCTCAGTAATGCACTGTTCTATAGCGAGGACCCTTAACCGGCACACTGCAGGGAGAGGGAGTGCTCGGAGTGGCAGGCAAAGAGAACTGTCAACCTGTCACATTTCTCCCTCCTCTTCCCCCTGATAAATTAAAGTTACACAGTGTGCGTGTTGTAGCAGCGGAAGGCTGTGCAGAAAGCCTGGCTCCTCAGGTCTCAGGAGATAGCTGGCAACTAGGTCAGACTGATAATGTAATCCGCTGACTGGATCCTCAGCCCACTACATCCAGAGAGAAAAGCATGACAGGAAAAGAAAAAAAAAAATACGGAAATATAGGAGGAAAATAGGAACTGTTATGTGTTGTTGCACTTACTTAGCATTACCTCACTTGCTCTTGTTAATGAAGTTTATAAATGAGGAATGTCCATGCAGTCCGTTGTGAGGAAATGCAATGTACCCAGCTTATGTGGTGTGTGTGTGTGGGAGAGAGAGAAGCAGAGTGTGTGATACTGCACACGCGTAATAATTCAAAAAGTGTAATCCATGTCAATATACCTTGCACTCCTCACACGGGAATCTTATTTACACAGATTCCTTTTTATGCGTTATCTTTGCACTGCACTGCACATCCACAACAAAACAGTATCATGTGAGTCCGCGGGGAGAGAGAGTGACAAGAATAAGTTCCTGCATCAGCAAGGTGCATTTTCATTCCCATGCAGTATTCCAGAGAGGCTCTGTGGGCCCACTGTGACAACTCTGCCTCCCTGCAGGTGTGGAAATGAAACCAGGCCTATAAATAGCCCAGGCAGCTGGGAGTAGAGCACTGTAGAGGAGAGGTGGGGTGGGGTGTAGGGGGTGGATTAGAGGTCCAGCTGGGGATGCAGGTGTGTAGAGGCTGACCGACAGAATACCACTGCTGTCTCACCCAAGGGGGCTGGAGGGAGGAGAGGCTGTGGAGTGAAAAAGTGGAGAACTGTGAAGTTGAATCCATATATTGTTGATATGGATCATACTGAAATGCCATGGAAAACTAGGCAAAAGTAATTTGTTTAAATAGTCTAGTTTCTTTATTGTCATCTAAATGTGTAAGTTTAGGGCTTCACAATTACTATTAGGTTACTGTAATTTAAAGGTTTGCAACAATAAGTTGAGTAACCCTGATGTTATTTGAACCTGGTGTAATTTGAACAAGCAGCTGTCTGATTTGGAGTTAGACCTGCTACTGTTGCTCCATAAAGTCGATCCAAAATTATAAGGTCACAAAACCCATGATATGGTCATATAATATATTTAAATGTATTTTTCTATTTTATTTTGTCAGATCTCATCGTACGACAGTAGTGCATCTGACTCCTGACACTTATTTTACACTTATGACTTTATTATAAATGCATACATTTGCATGTATCTGTTAATCTACATGTATTATATATATCCATGCCATACAAAAACACGCATATGCATTCATACACGCACACACACGTCTTTGTGTGTGTGTGTGTGTATGTATATGTATGTATGTGTGAAATTTCTGTGTATTTGATATTTAAGTTTTTTTGATATTCCAGTTTTTAAAAAAGGTGATGACATTCAAGTAGAGATGTTCTATTTAATATGAGTTTGCATTGGAGTTTGTACTTTTGTACAAAAGTAGAAATTATGTTAGCTTATTTTCGTTTTCCTTTACTTCAGAAAATTTGTGTGAACAAATGAGATGTAAGAGGTCTTTTAAAAATAAAATAATGTGGGAATTTTGGTGACCTAATGATGAAAGTGATGTCCATAGTTTGATTCCCAGTAGAGAGAATCAAAGCATCCTATAGTAAATAAGATGATACATATAAAAAAAAAAAAAAAAAAACTCTGATAATTTTTGACATGTTGAAATGAGCAGAGTGGGACCCTGATAAAACGTTTGACACTGTTTCCATGGTTACAGCTGTCTGACTGTTGGATGTTCAGCTGCAGACTGTGACTCTAACTGTACCAATCCTTCCCCTTCCCTTCAGTGCCTCAGTGCCATTTGCACAGGTTACGTCCCCTGAAGGCAACATTTGGCATTTTAGCTTGTGGAACAAATTCAGTGAAAATATTTAACGTTGTATTCAAATCAGTGTGCAGTGATATGGAAAATGTGGGTTATTGTGACAACATTGGTCTAGATTTAGTAAAAGCAAAACAGCTGTATAACCACACACACATTTATTTATATATTTATGTGTGTGTGTGTGTGTGTGTGTGTGTATATGTACACACACATATATATATGTATGTATGTATGTATGTATGTATGTGTATATATATGTGTGTGTGTGTGTGTGTGTGTGTATATATGTATGTATGTATTTTTATATGTGTGTATATGTATATGTGTGTATATATGTATGTCTATATACATATGTATAAGTGTGTGTATATAAATTTAAGATGATTTCAACTGTGTTGTGAGTTTGTCTCACATTTTACATTTACTTTTTTAATTAATTAATTTTATTTTTCTAAAAAGAAAGAAAACTGTTTCACTATTTTGACAGAGCAGACTGCAGCATCAGTGCAAGTGTTGCATGCCCTTTGGTAGAGATGAGTACCTAATGTTGGATCAACAAAATGTCAACAAGCTGCACAAAAGCTGAGTATGGAAGTATCCCAGGATTGAAAAAAAAAAAAAAACACACTGCACAGCTGCATTTCTCATGTACAGTATGTCATTAATGACAGCCAGAGTCCAGTGACGTTGTGGGCTGTTTCAGCAGCTTGTTATGTTATGTTTTTCTGTTGTTTGCACTCACAGATTTGGCGTGATGACTACATTTGTTGTGTGCTTTGGAAGATGACAGTTCCTCTATCACCCTCTCAGACTAACACAGTGACCCAGGCTAAAACCACACTGGTTTTCGATCTGAATGGGTCAGCATGTGCTTTTGGGAAGTATAGTCAATAAAACTACAGCTGCACACTCAAGTGCCTGTGAACAGTGAAAACAATGTAGCAGCAGCATGAAAAAACTGGGTCAACATGCATTTAGCTGACCCATGTCATACATGTGTCTCTCATTTGAAATGGATATTAGTGTTTCTGGCGTGTGCTGCTGATGCCACAGGGCTGTCTGCATTTTATATTGGTTTTGCTCCTTTTACGGAGAGCAGCATTGTCTTTATTTTTAAAATCAAACTTCAGCTTTTAGGGCAGAAAATGTTGCTTTCATTCCCAGTGGATGACTTGATATGCTTTTCATGTAATTGACGTCTAGCACTTGCACGCTGGTGTTTGCATTAATGCATTAATTCCTCAGTGCTGTATGCTTTTTGTAGCTTGAGGAAAAATGACACATTCTCATCAAAAACACACTCCCCCGCTTACAGTCCCACTCCACGCACACAGACGCACACACACATTTCAGTACTGATTGACAGCAGGAGCTCCCTCTGACCCAGTATTCTGTTACAGTGGGACGATCCCACAGGCTTGTGATTAATGACTAGGCTTTATCCACTAGTAGTGTGGTAGGCCTGCCAGCCAGGGCACTTAGACTGCCTGGACCACTACCTCTGCTGTAAACACACACTCTCTCGCTCTCTCTCCCTCTCTCTTTCTCTCACTGCCTCTGTGTTTCTCTAGTTCGCGTTCTGTGCCTTCAGGCATTGCATTGTCATATTCATCGGTACAGCTCTAAACCTTTGTCCCAAGTTGACCCCCTCTTACACACCCACACACCAACACACACACACACACACACACACACACACACACACACACACACACACACACACACACACACACACACACACACACACACACATATTCTTACAGCAGCAACCATTAACTGTTTTATTATTTTGCTCATGTCCTGAATGAAGATAGCAAACATTAGTCAAATATTATTTGCATCATTTCTGCATTAGGACAGTTCTGGTAGTGTCAGGTGGGATATCATGCGTAATGCAACCTCAGTTTGTCTTTTATGTGCTGTTTTGTTTATGCAAAATTTCCAGCAATAGCTTATCTGGAACTCCAAACAGGTAACAAGTAAAGGTTAACAAAGCTGGTAGACAAAGAAATATCTCTGGATGAAGTGGAGCTGCACTCTCAAATGGACAGTGATCCCTCACATTGTTTTTCTCTCCTGACAGCTAGGGGCAGACTAAGCGTCACTAGTCTTTTGAACACCAGGCCTAGCAAAACAGTAAACCTCACAGGGATTTCCGTAGTTGTGACAGCATCCAAACAAAAGTGCACACGCAGCAAAACAAAGCCAGTTTGACTTATTCTGCCGCGATAGGAAGCCCCCTGATGAATGCAGGGAGAGACCATATTTCCTGCTGGAGCAAATCTCTCAAGTGTTACAATATTAATGGCACCTGGAAGCCTATCAAACATTCGGATGGCAACGGTCCACCTTCCACATCCTGCACTGCAACTTTGTGCTGAAGTTTGTGGTAATTTTGACCAAAAACATGACTAGTGAATCACTTATGAAAAACTAGAGTTAGGTAATTAGTCATTTAAAGTTGTTTGTGGTTATTTATTTATTGCATAAGTAAGGAAGTAACAACACAAAGATAAATATAACTGAAGGGTCGAAACATATGCAAATAATTGTACGTCAAGTGTGCTAACATATTGAGCGCCCTCCCAGCTCCGTCTACAAGCAGGCAAAGAGAGAAGAATTGGACAGCAAAGGACAGTTACCAAATAATGGTAATATTATTAAGAACATCAAGAAAAATCAAGCATTAAAGTTAATGATCAAGCAAACATGTAAAACATTTGCCAGTTTCAGCTCCTCAAATGTGAGCATTTCTTGCTTTTCCTGGCTTGTCTCATAATACACTGAATATCTTTTGGTTTTTGGGCTAATGGTTGGACAAAACATGCAATTTGCAGCCATGCTTGGCTTTGGGAAACTGCTGGCCCTATTGTTTATTTCATGACATTTAGCTCTAAGTTAGAGCTGAAATTATTAGTCATTTAATCATTCAGTTGACATAATGAACATTAATAATTGTTTTAGTAACTGAAAAAAACATTTTTGGTATTTCCAGTTTCTCAAATGTGATTTGACACATCATGTATTTATGTATAGTAAAGTAAATACAACCCATGCACACATACAACAGCTTGTGCTATGGAAAATTATAGTGAGCATTTTCTCATTTTATAGACAAATTGATTGTGAGAATTATCTATAGCAGAACAGATAATAGAAATATCTGAGAGTTGCAGTCCTGAATTAACCAATAATCAAGCAGCCCACTTGTACCACTGTGATATGATTCTGAAGACCAACCACACTGATAGTGATCTGATAGTTTTAGCTTGGCCATGGTTTGTCATGGGACAACAGACGTGTCGTCTGTATTCTTGTGGGAGTGTGATCTGAACTTGTGGTGAGCTTCAGGGCTTCTGTCATACAACAACTTAGACATGAGGGAAGATTAAAAGGCTGCTGACAATTTAACCCATGACACGAGTTACTACAATATAGGAATATCACAGCTCAATCAGGCAACGCCTGACTAGTTGATAAGAGCACAAGATCAGCTGACATTACTTGTTAATTCATAATGTTCATTTGAATCCTTGTATGTAGGCTATTTACTGTCTGACACAGCACTCCCTTAACCTGAGATGTACTATATATACGTAGATGCTCAGTTTGCATTGTGTCTAAATATAGAAAAGACAATAGGATCATATCTATTTCCAGAAGAGGGACTGGCATATGGCTAACATTATTATCATGCCATCCAAAGTGACCACTTGTGCTTTATGGAGAGGAGCATTGTCATCATGGAAGATATTGGTCCCAGTGGGGATGACATGCAACACGGCATAATCTAAGTAATCACTCAATCTTTTTTTTTTTTTTTTTTTAATAGTGGTGGTTAGTCTAGACTGAACCATGTGACTCCAAATAGACACTCTACAGGATAATAATAATGTACCAGCAGCATCTCTGTGTGTGTGTTCCTGTTCTCTGTATTTTACCCTGGAAAAGAGCGTTTGTGGCTTGGTTCTTCCAGAGAGGCAAACTGCAAGCCAGCTTTTCTTTCTAGCGACGTTGTGTAAAACGCATGTTCACATGTTGTCGAGTGAAGCCGTGCACAGCGAAGCAGAACCACAAGCACTATTGTCTACGAGTGGCCATATGGTGGGTGTCCTTGCATGGTAGCTTAAGGGACCCTTTCTCCCTGAGATGAAACAATTTTGTTCAGAAATGAGCCTCCTCTCTCAGGCTTTTGTGTTCATCAGACCCTGCCCCATCATCCACTGCTGCGATCTCACAGTGCATCACAGGTCCCCACAGACCATCTACAGCACGGGTGGCAACCTGGACATAGGTAGACGGAAACAACCATGGCCACATAATCATGCGCCTCCCCCCTTGTCAAAAACCCACCCCTTCTTCTTTTCTATCGCTGCTCTGTGCCTCCAGATGTGGCTTAATTTACTGCGACTCTGCTAATTGCTGTAATTAAGGATTAATTACTGTTAATTACCTTCGCATAAACTCATCACCAGTCAAAGAGCGGAGCCTTATGAAATGTGCCATGCACAGGAATACACACCACGGGGACTTGAGGAGGGTTGTGTTAACGGACCTCTTGTTTCATGTCTTGTCCTGGTGCGTAGGGAGGGCTTGTAGGGTAACAGTAAGGGCAGCGCGCTCACTGTCACGGACCATCTCCTCCTGACTCCGAAGGCTTCACATGTCACCTCCTCACCAACTGTTGCCCAGAACAGCATCACTACGCTCGCTGTCATTTGATTATTAGTGGCTGGCATTTATTTGATGAAAGGTAGATGACAAATTTGATGCACTAAGGGCGTCTCAGCAAAATTATCTGCAATAATATTTGACATTTTATATGTTTTTTTTTATGCCTGTATATGAATATGAATACTTCTACTACTACTCTCTCAAGGTTCGGACTGGGCACTGACTGTTTACATTCTCCTCTTATTTACTTATTCTTTCATCAAGTATTTCCTGATCAGTCATAACTTAAACTAAAGATACCAGTGTGAGGTATGGATTATACTTTTTGAATTAATCGTGTGATCACACACACACACACACACACACACACACACACACACATATTTTGGAAACTACTATATATTGAATTATGTTGTCACACTACATTAAGCTAAGCTATTATTTATGCTCAAAAAGAACAAGTTTATACAATGCGTTATCCCATGAAAGTTTCTGAAACTCTGCATTGTTCTGTTGAGGAATAGAAACCGCAGAAATCCTAACTATGCAAGTGTAAAATCCAAGATTCAAATCCTGGGTACCTTCCTGTCACCTGTCCACTGTTAACAGCCCGAACTTTATCTAAAAGTTTGTGTGATCGGCCATTTGTTTACTTTGTGTTTTCCCAGGCTCGGTCCTCTCTCCACAGAGCTGTCTTTGTCTCTCTGCTAGCGGGCCGACTGTGTGGCTCACTGCTCCACAAGCTCGTGACTTCTCCTCAGCTATTCAGCCAACGTGGTTTCCAATGCAGCCCGGAGCTGTTTGAACTGCATGGGCTGAACATGAGTTTGATTCAATCAAGAAGATATATATTTTAAGACACCTTAAGAAAGACTGACAGCCAGAGGGCTAATGTATTGTCTATTTTGACTAATGAATTATTTTAATGAAGGCTTTTAAATAGGAGTGCTCTGCAGTGGTGGCAGGGCGGTGCTCTGAATGGTCTTCTCCTCTGGCGCTGGCTGCCTCATTATCAGGCCAGCCCCTCAGGCCTCAAACTGGCCTGCTTAAGCCTCAGATGATGACGATAATTACCGTTATTAGGAGTAGCTGCAGGGGGAACTTGTTCTGAAAAACACCAAGCTGAGTTCTTGCCTTGCTTGCTGCTGCCGCCACCACTGCCGCATGAGAAACTACTGATCGCCAGTGGAGAAAGCCATAGAGGGAGAGACAGAGGGAGAGGAGGAAAAAAAAAAAAGGAGGGGACAAGGGGAGCGGCCACCAAATCCGCCTAATGTGACGCCTGTCAGCTCGTCTCCCACCAGCTGTCACCTTCCAAATGCACTAGGGTTCATTTTTTTAATTGACACCTCGCTTTCCTATTCCATTTCTATTTTTCGCCTTTCATTCTTCCTCCATCACTCTCTTCCCTCCTTGCCTGTACCATCCACATCTTCTCGTCTCTGCCTGTCCCTCCAGTATTTCTTTGGTGTTTTTTCTTGTCCTTGGTATCCCCCATCCCCCCATCCAGTGTCAGATACAACACTCCTGCTCTGCCCCCTTTCTGCACATGATACTCGAGATGGCTGATAAAACATAAAGCTGTTTTAGAGGTACTTTATGACTATGCCCTTGTGTACTGAGGCTGTACAGCTTCCCATTATCTAGTGATGGAGAGAACATTTTGGGCCTGAGAAAGTTTCCCATGAGTTCATAGACAGACCACAAATTTAGCTCAGCTCACAGTACAGAATATTTTAAGTCAATTTAAACTACACAATGTTGAGAATATAATAATCGTTTTGATGGCATAGATTTCATAGTGAGCTATGATTATCAATTTCATAATTATTATGCTTTCTTTATTAAAGCCCAGATTCAATCCAGTAGAAATTACCAGGTATACAGTAAATTGGATATAATGCAACATAATAGTCATTTAGCGTTCTCAGTAATGATGATAGTGTTGATTAGCACTGTCGTTTACCCCTACTGTGTGGGTCAGCATGAAATATGGGACAGTGCTGCATTATGATGATTGCTTCTTTGGAAGGGCTGAGTTTTAAACCTCAGTCTTTTGTTTGTTTGTTTGTTTTTTTTTGTATCAATCAAAACACGTCCATAACACTGAATATCAGCTGAGATGGGAAGATTTATATTCCTCTTTCTGAAAATGGCTAGTTAATTGTTATTTTTAAAGCAAATTCTAACTTTGCAATTCACTGCTTTTTCACTGCTTATGTGATTGTAAATTAAATATGTTACTGCTTTTTTTAAATAATGAAATAAGAAAGAATTTATGGACATAATTTTTTTTTTTACATTTTATAGACAATTGATTAATCAAGAAAGTAATATGGAATATATGAAATATGGAAATAATCATCTGCAGAAGGATCATTCTTTTTGAACAGGCAGTTTTTGGTTTACATCTTGATTGTAGTTCATCAAACTTAAAACGTGTACCAGAGAGGTGTTGTGCTGTTCTCCACCTCAGTGTGTTTTTACATATACAAAGTAACACTTTATATCCCAATAGTAGTAGTAGTATAGTTTTTTTTGCCAATTTTTGCCATATTTAGGTTGGTAATGTTTTTGGATGGCTGCTTGTGTTTGGACAATATTTTAAGGGTAAACGTGACCAATTTAATACTTCTGTGTGCGTTTGGGGAGTACTGCTGCATATGTGAAAATAGTTGCATAAAGCCTTTTGTGTCTCTAGAGGGAGCTGGGTGAAATCTGATAAATTGACTCACTTGAGTCCAACATCATATCAAACCAACACTTGAGTCAGTGTTAGTTTGATATGAAGACTACAAGTATGAAAATGAAAAAACATCAGGGGGTGTGGAGTTTAAAAGCTGCAATATCAGCTTTTGCTAGCATGAATAAACTGAATTTGACTGAACTGTTAGATGCTGGGTTGTTGGTGATGTAGGAACACATTTTGAGGTCTCCTTTTAACAGCTTCTCATGATATGGTGATTAAACAAATAATTTAAGCCTCCACGAGGTCATGGATAGACCACAGCTTTAGCCTTCAGCTACAGTTAACTACAAATACCGTAAAGACTATTTCAAGACTTTTTAAAAATGACACAACATTTAGAAATTAAGAATTATTTTCACAGCATAGACTTTGTTGTGAGCTGTGATTAAAAACTTCATAACAATTGTTCTCTCTTTATTCAAGCCCTGATTCAGTTCAGTAGAAATGAGCACATATAGAGTAAACTAGCTATAATGTAACACAATATTCATTTAGTGTTCTCAGTAATGATGATAGCATTGCTTCGTGCTGTAGTTTACCCCTACTGTGTGGGTCAGTGTGAAATATGGAACAGAGCTGCGTCTTATGAAGACGATGCTTTATTGGGCTTGAATCAAATGCAGATGAGAGCTGGATGCTGAACTCCTTGAAGGAGCGGGGAGGGGAGGATTTGTATTAGTGATACTTGTCATGTCTGCTGTAAATCACGCTGCTTTTTTCAGGTTCCTGGTTGTTGTTGTTTTGTCTCAGAATGCTGTGTGGCAGGGATGAATGGTGGTGATGTTACATTATCATGTGGCTGTCGCTTTCACTCCTGCTGACTGGTCTGTGACAGGCCCACACACACACACACACACACACACACACACACACACATAGATGTATACACACATCCATGGTTGTGTCAGGAGCAGGCCTGATTTATTAACTGCTGAAACCCTAGATGACGTGTGCCCACACAATCAATAGAGAGCGCAGCCGCTGCCAGGCCCTCTCTAGGGTCATGTGATGTGGACAAGAGCAAGGCAAGAAAGGACACGCATGTGCACGCACACACAAACACATATATATACACCACAGTGCTGCGGAGTGTATTGCATTACTGTATTGATGGGAAATGGATCCAGTCCAGTGTTGGCTGCTAGCTGCCAGTCAGAGGCAAGAGGGGTAAACTTTCATCATGGCTGTCAGGGACATCACTGCTGCCTTGTTTGACCGTAAATCTTCCTAATTGTGACAGAATACTTCAACATCATTAATTAAACATGTTTTCATTTAAAAGCACTCGCAGGGCGCCAGGCTGGGTGCTCAGGGTAGTCTGCCAATGTGCATAGCTGTGTATTTTTCCTGTGTATGTGTGCCTATATGAGTGCTTACATCTGTGCGCAAAGTGCATGTTTGTGCTGTGTGTTTGTGTGTGTGCACCTTGATTCTCCGTGTATGAGTGGGTGGCTTAATCGTCGTGTTTATTTACACTGCAGTTGTCTGCAAACAGCAGGCAGTGTGGCGATGGGCATGAGCCAGCTCTTAAGGAAGTAAAACAGCAGAAATTAATTTTGTCAATAACCAAAACAAAGGCTTATTCTTAGAATCCCATTTATTATTCAGGAAACAGCTTAAGAATTGTTTATGATACGTATTCATTTTTTATGCCTTGCCTTTTTGGGTTTAGTGCTCCACATCTCAGAGAAGGAATTATACAAGAGTGTGCACAAAGGGAAGGAAAGAAGAAGAGAGGAGGGAGGGAGGGAGGAAGCGACAGAGAGGGGAATTGTGTCCTCTCATTGTTCAATTAAGTCTGTCGGTAATGATCAAGATGAGATGATGGCCATCTTCCTTTTATAGATACTAATCTGTGACTGTCCATGGAATAAGAGAATTGCAGGGCAGTATGGACTCCATGCCTTTGTTGCAACAATAGATTAGAAAGTGTGTATAAAAGGTTTTTGGTGTTATTGTACAAGTGTTGGGAGCATGTGATGCATTGTAATAGAGGGCACTTCCCTCTGTCAGGTGATTATGTTAATGTATGGTCCATGGTTGCAGAGTTCACAACGACTGGCATTGAGGTCTAATCAATTTCATTGCTATTACTGAACAGAAATAAATAAAGCTGATGGCTGTGGTTAGGGTAATTATGCCACAGCACAGTGAATTTGTTTGATTTTCCTTATTAATTGTATTTATTTAATCCATTTCATGCTTTTAGTTGTGCACTCGGGGACTTGGAGGGAATGAATAAATCACTCTTAGGCTCATTAGATTCCCCCTCTGGTTGGGATGTGCCACTATTTTGTCAGAATCAAATTGGTGAGTGTTATAATTTCCCGCTGGTGTGATTCACATGACAAATATCCACATATTCATCTACCTGCACATACAGACACACACACACACACACACACAAACACACACACACACACACACACACACACACACACACACACACACATATGCATGTGCTCCACATCTGAACTCCTGACCTTTTCCAGCCGTCTGATAGCCATTGACATTTGCCTCTTGAGCTGAGCTTGCTCACGTGTTGGAGCTGATGGGAATGGATGATGTTATTGCAGGAGGAGAAAAAGAGAGGGAAGGAAAAAGGGGTGGGGTGGGGTGAGGCAGTGGGGTTGAAAAGAAGAGCACTAGGGTAGACAAGCTCCCCTCGCTGCCCCAGGAATCCATCTGGACCCCCTGCTCACCAGAAAGGTCACAGGGCGACTCAACCTTACATCCTCATTACAAAAGAGCCGTTGCTGTGACCAGAGACTGTGGGGCTGCAATATGGCTTTGCTGCTCTGTCACACAACCTGTCATTTACTCTCACTGTCTACAGACATCATGGAAGAGACATGCACAGTATGTAGTATTAGATCGTCCTCCTGAAACATTTTGATAGACACGTAGATTAAAACATGTATGAAATACGGTGGCAGCATGAGGTTTGCCTTTGTCCTTGAAGACAGTGGATGGAATGGAGGGCTGCACCTGGTCGGCTGTTTTCAGCACCTCTGAGAAAAGCAGGACGTGCTGCTGCTTTACCTAGGGAGCCTTCTGGTGGCAGAAAGAGGCAGGGCAGTACTGCTGATTCTAAATAAAAATTCATGGCGAAGCATCTGTATGTTTTATACCAGAATATAGTTAAAATTGTACTCTAAAATCTAAAATGTTAGCAGTATGTAGTTTTGGTATGAGCTGAGCTTGTGTCATGTAATTCTCGAAATATCTTTGTGTTTAAGCTTGTGCAGGAATGACTCTGGCTTTGTGTGTACTTTGTTTGTGCGTGTCCCTCTCAGCAGGCCTGTCTGTGCTCTGTTTACACTTCACTCTTTACACCATGGGAGCTGATGGCCTGTAGAAGTGTGAAGACTCAGTGTAGGTTCAAATCCCCAAACAAGTGTGCAAACACACCTCAGTATCAGTTGTAAAAACATCCTTAGGCCTGTTAAATTTAAGATTACAACACTGTGAATGCTGCCCTGGGACTACAGGTGTGGTAGCAGAATGCTGATTCAGTTTTTGTTTGTAAGATATGTGAGAAACTTTCCAAAATCCTGCACATTTGTTTTGATGCTGAGAGTATTAATGCTCAATGTTTTCGAAGTCACGGGCGTTGAAATAGCTAATTTTAATGATTACCATTCCAATGAGAGTAATTCTGAACATTTAACCTTTTTCTTTTTTTTTTTTTTGCTATTTCTATATAAGTAGTCATCATATTTCCAATTTGTGCCTCTTTATGTAGTGTAAGTATTTGATTTAGCTCAAAACATATAATCTCTCTAACTTATTCATTTGAGACAACATATCTTCGTATTAATATACTGTGTCACACTTTGTGTCATCGTTTGGTTTGCTCTGTAGATAACATCTGACAAGATAATAAAGCCATCAGCTAGAAACTAAACATAGTCTGAGCATAAGGAGAGCAATGAAAGATGAACTGTGGTGGAAGGCTGTGTTAATTTTTTTCACATGAAATGATAGTCAAAATCAATGAAATGATAGTTTTATGGTCCTCTGTAGCTGCCAGCCTCTGTAAGGCTGCAGGTTTTTATGGCGCAGACTTGAACTATTAAAACGACGGCCATATTTCAGACTGGAGCAGAAGAAATAGTTAAGACTCTCTCTGCCTTGTTATTCAGTCACTTGGTTTGCCTTAAAAGTGAATCATTAAGAACACAAATTAGACTGTTCAGTACCATTATATTGATCATCCCTTCCTGTCTTCAACAGTGCTCAGTATCCGCGGCGCTCAGGAAGAGGAACCTCCAGATCCACAGCTGATGAGACTGGACAACATGCTGCTGGCAGAGGGCGTGGCTGGGCCAGAAAAAGGTGGTGGGTCAGCTGCTGCGGCAGCTGCCGCAGCAGCGACCGGTGGCGTTGGTGCCGACAACTCAGCAGAACACTCCGACTACCGGGCCAAGCTGTCTCAGATCCGACAAATTTACCACACAGAGCTGGAGAAGTATGAACAGGTGGGAATATTGTTTTTTAACATTGGCTCTGCACCAGTTTTTTCACACCTATAGTATATCATAGGTGATTATTTCCCTCAGCTTAGGCCCTGCTCTTGTAACAGATATCTATTTGGTCATTTCATTTGAAATTATATTTATCAGTGAATTCCAAAATGCATTGGTAAAATTACGGCTAACCACACATTTTTGCCAGCTAGGTGATAAAACAACCAGGGGGCATTTTTAGCTCTGGAAAATGTCCCTACTAAAAAAGGTTCATGCTACTGGAAGCTTCTGGGCTGTTATTATATCCATAACAATCAGATTTTTGAGTATTTTATGTTCCCTTAACAGTCCAAACGCGTTCACTCCCACCTTTAATTCATTATAAAACTTTAGGGCATTTTATACTCTTATTTGAAAAATATGGAAGAGAAATGAAGAGAAACAATGGTTTGGAGAAAGACAAGGAAAGATGTTAAAAAGGTCTCCTGATGGACGTGAAGTGGGGACATTGCAGTTCCCCTTTAAAAAGCCCCAGCAATGGTCTATTTATTTTCTATTTAACTACAGAAAGTTCATGTTAGTGTACTCTCTGCTCTACGGCCTCCTACTAATGGAGCCTGGTCAGGCGCCAAACCTAGCCAATTGTGTAACTTGATTATTTATTGGAGTCAAAGCAGTGAAAACACCAATCAATTATATAGACTGATGGTGAATATGGAAGCAAAAGTTTCAATTAATATAAATTAAATATCTCTTAAGATTATATTTTATATAACAACAAACATGTGACTGGACCGAATTCTTAGTTTTCTTGGTGAGGACACAATATATTTTATTACACTGTAGATTGTTAACCTCTAACCTCTCCCTATGAAAGATGGGACCAAAAAAAAAAAGAATAAATGTTATGAACATAATGAAGGTTAGAGACTTGTGGCTTGTGGCTTGTGTCCTTTCTGTGCGGACTTATATTTTCTCATTTTTTATTTTTACATATTTTCCTTCAAGTTTTGGTCAATTCTTCACTCGACTACTGAATGTGAGAGTGAACATTGGGTTTTATGCCATAACTGCCTGGCATCGTGTCCACAATTTTTTTTTTTTTAATTCCATTGGCGAATTCATGCTGGGATAAGCGCCATTTGTGAGATAACCTTAAATAGCAGTAAACTGGTATAAAAGATGAATGAAATATTTTATTTAACTAAGTATAATGCTCTTGAAATCAGCTGTTGGAGGCCAACTCATGACATGCCAAGCTTTCAGAGATGTTACCTTCAGCAGGCAAGCAGCCATTATATCAGTCACACACCAGCTCATATCCAAAGACTGTAACTTCTTGTCATTCCCTCGGAAGTCAAAACGTTCTGGGTTTGTCATCTTCTCCGAGGAAGGCTAGTCATCACTAACTGTCAAAGTCAATATACACCTGAGCATTTTTGTGTCACCACGCTACGTACACCTCACCGGCGTATGAGTGAGTAGTGTCTGGCGTGTGTGTGCAAGCAGAACGGCTGCTCGGTGCATCACTTTGACTGACGTAACCCTGGTGTTGACAAGCAACAGACACCTTGACTCTGAATGCAGTCATATCCAGTGACTGATTCAGACAGAGAGAGAACGAGGTAGACTGAAAGATGAAGTGAAAAGAGAGGGAGACAGTTTAAACCTCTTGAACGTGAACGGGACTGAAAGCCTGCTGTCATTTTAAATTTCTCCTCTCTTGTCACATTTTCTCTTCCATTGAAGAGAAGTCTTTTTAATATTCACAGCGCTGCAAGTCTCACTGCCTCCACTGTATGACTATATTTGTTTGGCGTGAAACATGGTGCTGCGTCTGCTGCTTTAATTTAGACTGTTCTTATTACCTCTAACACTGCTGCTGTTACACTGTCAGCGCTGCTTCTACAAGGCCGAGGCCTAGCAGCGTGCAAGGTGCAGCCTCTCCAGAATCCAATTTCATCCTTTTGTTCTGTCTGAAGCTGTCGAGCCTCCGTGATAGTTATTCTTTTTATGAATCCTGTCTGTCTGTGCGTCCAGGCGTGCAATGAGTTCACCACCCATGTGATGAACCTGCTGAGGGAGCAGTCTCGAACACGACCCATCTCACCAAAAGAGATCGAGCGCATGGTCAGCATCATCCACCGCAAGTTCAGCTCCATCCAAATGCAGCTGAAACAGAGCACCTGCGAGGCCGTCATGATCCTGCGCTCACGCTTTCTTGATGCCAGGTGTGTGTATCTGTGTGTCTGTGTGTGTTAATGCAGAATGCAACAAAACTAATCCCTCTGTTTTAATGCTTTTTGCTTCAAAGTGTTCTCTGTTTTCATTAAAAGTTTTTCCTTCTTTTAATTTTTGTTGTCAGACAGATCCAATCGTGTCTTTACCTTTAAATTAGATTATTTTGGTTTATTTTCTTTGTGTTGTTTTTGGTCTTATTTCATTTTACAAGCCTGTAAGCATAGTTCAGTCAAACGAAGATATCTGGTTGAATGAAGATGAATGAAGAGAGGAATTTATTCCATCTATTTGTTTACTAAGTATATTTTATTCATTTTTGTTCTGTCCTTTCCCTCACTGCTTTCTTTCTTCCTTTCTTCATTTCTTCCTTCCTTTATTCCTTCCTTCCTTCCTCTCTCCCTTCCTTGTCCAGACGAAAAAGGAGGAACTTCAACAAACAGGCAACAGAGATCCTGAACGAGTACTTTTACTCCCACCTCAGTAACCCCTATCCCAGCGAGGAGGCCAAAGAAGAACTGGCCAAGAAATGCGGCATCACAGTGTCACAGGTAACCACAATCAACAAAGGTCAAAAATGATAAATAGATAAATAAATACACATAATTTGGAGTTGATAATGTATCTAAAAATAGTATCAGCTGGGTTTTAGACATAAGGTCATCTTAACACGATACCTGGTTGTAGTGAAGTTTAGCATTAACAGTAATGTGGTTGTGGCTTATATTTTGTGTGAATAATTTTTTTCATATAATTATGGATCCTGATTTAGTTAGATTATGGGTTCAGTCCAAACAGCAACTCATAATCTCTTATGATATGTATGTGATAATTGTCATGCTGACAGAGATGAATATAAATTGTACCCATAAAAATGACAAGAGGTTATCTGTATAAGATTAAATAACCTGAGCAGAAACAAATAAAAACATACAGAGCACAGTACACACAATAAGGTAGTTTTAAGAAGACAAATTTTCATATTGCATGCTAAAAACTAAAAATATTTAGTCATTTCCAGAAGGTGTGTATGCAGACTGCAATAATTCAAAGTTTACTAGTAACATAATGTATTCAGTCACTGTATCTTGTCATTGGTTGTCTTGACAGGTATCAAACTGGTTTGGGAACAAGAGAATCCGATACAAGAAAAACATTGGCAAGTTTCAAGAAGAGGCCAACATGTACGCAGCGAGGACTGCAGTCAATGCAACCAGCGTGTCTGCCCACGGCAGTCAGGCAAACTCTCCATCAACTCCCAATTCAGCAGGTGAGTGTCAAACCCCAGTTAAAAATAATTCTGGTGCATCACAAGAAGCTCTATGAACAGAAGAATCAATAAATAATTGTTTTGATGCCAGAAGACGTAGAAGCGAAACATAGAGATGCTCTCATACCTGAGTCGCAACTCAAGAATTCAGTCTCTGGTGCTGTTTCGTTTAGACTAACAGAAAGCCTTTCTTCTCCATAACTAATCCAGCTGGTTTGGCTTTCTTGCTTCTTCTTGTTCCATTTTTTCCCTCTTTCTTCTCTGCCTTTGCTGTCTGTCTGTCTCTCTCACTCATTTTCTTTTTCTCTCTCTCTCTCTCTCTCTCTCTCTTTCTCCCGCTCTCTATTATTGACCTCTTGGTCTTGTGGACGTTAATTTTTCCTGCCTCTTGTCCGGTTGACCTCGTGCATGCCATTAAGCTGCTCAGAGGGCAAGCGGAGTCTTTTGTCATATAGAGACTTCGCAACTGTATTGGATTAGGACCGGGTGTTGAAATCAAGTTACGGCGATGGTCTCTTTACATCTGGGGAGCTGGGGTCCATTAAAGGACGAAGACGATTCTTTGGGTCTTCCTGCAGATCAATTATTACTTCCTTAATGAAACACTAGCAGCACAGACATTTAACAATAATATAATCCATAAGTCCTCTTTTAACTGGACTTAAACAGTTTTATGATGATTTTCTGTCTTACAGTTCTTGTTGGTTGATTTTTCCTTCTAAATTATGGTTCAGTGATATTTAATTGTGCACCTACAGAATCTGTAGCATGCAGGTTCATATAAAAGCCTTTTTCATGTTGCCTGCCTCCTTCCCAAACTAATCCACTTTATGCACTTTTGCTAATGCATGATCATTTCAACTCCTTTTCTGTCCCTATCTTCTTCCCCCCTCTCTCTCTTTCTTTCTATTCTTCTCTGTTTGTCCTATTCTCCTGCTCTCTTTCTTCTTCTCTGCCTCTATGTATTCTCAGGTTCTGCTGGCTCTTTTAACATGTCAAACTCCGGAGACTTGTTCATGAGTGTGCAGTCCCTCAATGGGGACTCGTACCAAGGGGGGCAGGTTGGGGCCAACATACAATCCCAGGTAGGCGCCTCTCTAAGTTTAGTGTCTGACATGACTAAAATCGCACAAACTCTTAAGCTCACCTATGCTTTTGTTCAACCACTGACCAGTCTGTGAGTGCAGATATACACAATAACTTGCCCTACACAGTGAAACAGAGGTTATACTTAGCCTGGAGCTTTACATTAATGTAGAAGCCATTGTCATCCCAGAGTTGAGTAGACGACTACAGACAGTTTTGGAAACGGTGCAACACTCATCAGCACTCCTGACAAGAGTTCACATAGCCACTGGTGCACTGTAGCTCCCTGACCTTGCCCCAGTGGACAGTGATGACCAACGCAGTGTTTCTGAGTGTTATAACTCTCGCCATAGATTAAGGAATCACTGCCTGCAGTTATATTTTCATTTAGTTTTAGTGCTTTTGGCATCATTTCTTTATCCTTCCATCCTCACTTTTCTATTCACATCAGCTCCCCAAATGCTTTAGGTTGTTAATGAATATGCAAATGAGACGCCCATTATAGGAGGTAAAGAGGTCTTCAGGGTTGGCCTTAAATTATTGAAACTCATGTTCCTTTAAAAGGGTTATTTTTCTGATCATGTCAGAATGGCCTCACTCTCAGGGGCGTCCAATTAGAAGAAAAAGAAAAAAAGAAAAAAGAAAGTACAACTTTGACTGAATGTCTTGAGTAAAGTAGTCTGATTTGTTGTGTAATCCATATGGCAGGTGTGTTTTCATGCATCACCTGGTTTGGTTGGACTGCCAAAAGATACAAAGCAGTGAATCCATGAAGAACACGGGAATGGCTGTATTACAGTCACTTTTATAACCAAATAATGAAAGATGTGACCTTAGTTTCAACATATTTTTATTGGCAGTCATTTCAGGTAAATGCATTACAATGTGAAGCTTCAACAGAGCGTTTACTCCAGAGTCGTGTTGCCAGTAGTGTGCAGCTACATTTAGGACAATGAGCCACAGAGCATTGCTTTTAATGTCTGATTTTTGATGTATTATTTCACTACAACTACAAATGCATTCATAATTAGTTCTTGTCCTTTTTTTATTTTTGTCCTTTTGCAATGTCTGTTATCAAGCTTGTAGTAGCAGCCAAATCATTCTGATTCGCTGTTTGTAACCTTTTCTTGTTTATGGTACCCTTTCACTATCAGACTGACCTTTCCTTTGTACATGGCTGTCTTTGTTATCCAGAGCTTTTGTCTGACCAGGCCTTTTGTCTGTGTGTCCCCGCTGTTCCAGGTGGATACCCTTCGCCATGTTATCAGCCAGACCGGAGGATACAGTGACAGCCTCGCAGCCAGCCAGATGTACAGTCCACAGGGCATCAACGTAAGACCTGTAAACAATCTCCTTCTGTCCTCCTCAACATTTTCCTTTGCTGTCTTACTTTGCAATGATTCCCCAGTTGCAGGATGTGTCATTCTGTGTGCATGCTGGGATGCCACTTAGCAGAGTTTGCTGGGGTTGGGCTGTTGTCCAGCTAGTTGCCCCCCACCCCCCTTCCCCCCGGCTCCAGTCGTGCCCTAGGTGGCAGGCAATGAGGCAGCTACCAGGCTGAGTAGCTGGACACGCTCCTAGTCTGTCGTAGGATATTAGCGTTAGCGAGGCACCTGCAGTCGACAGGAACAAGGACACAGGTGTCATCTTCCCTCCCAGTGCTGCTCTCACATTGGCACCATAGGACAAGTCATACCTCCAGTCCCCTCCAAGACTGGCTTCACTAAAAAGTTCCCTGTTGCTAATTCTTAAAATAACTCTTAAGCTAGCCTGTCAAAGCTTGGGCCAGTTTTCTAGGTCTTCTTGCTGGGCTGGGCCAGGCGGGGTGGGACAGGCAACACTCGGGGCAGTGTGTTAGCATGTAGATCCATAGCGACAGGCTGCGCAGGGCTGAACAGAATCAATACGACAGTCACAGGGACAGAAAGAGTGGGGCTTTGGGCTAACAGTCCAAGCACATTGGTCAGATCATTCATCCACAGGAACAGCGACACTGACAGCAAGGCCTGCAACACCCCTTGTGCTAAAATAAGACCGGATGCATCAAGCAAGTTACAACATGCAACAGGCTCAACTGGAAAATAGGTGTTCAATACATTGAGCTAGACAGTGTAAATTGAAAGCAGTGTAAATTGTGCAAAGACTAAGTTCCAAACTAAGTGCTTGTAGGGATTTGTGCTTGGCACTAGACAAAATGTATTAAATTACCAACATTATAAATCATTATTTGCAAAATCTCCAGCGCCAATTTGCCTGTCACATTATTAGCGTAACATAGGAGCCAAGGAACAGTCAATTTTCTAAAAAAAATAAATAAATAACCAATGAGCTTGGACCATCTGATTACATGATAAAAAAAAAATTGTATTTTGAAAAAATTGACCAACATTTTAAATGTAAAATATGTATCATTATCATTATGGTTACTAGTTTATTTTGTTATATCTTTAACAATATATTAGAATTTCATCCTAATTTTATACAAACTACTAATATTAACTAATATTTTGGTCATGTTAAAAAGTCTGTAGTGTAATTTACAGCTTTTTAAATAAAGAAATATAGCTTCTGCCAGGTAACGCCCCCCCTCCCTTTTTTTTTTTCATTCAAATGGTTAGAAGAGTCTTTAAAGAGAGACTGATAAAGATGGGGCTACTGAATTTTCCACCAATCCATTTTTACACTAAATTTGTAATTTGTCAGTAATAAACTTCAGGAATTTCTATAATTAACTGAGAAATAGCTAGAACAACCAGTGGTGTACAACCAGAAGCATAGAGTCCAGTCTGTAAAACAAAAACCAAAAATTAGAAATGAACCACGGTGAGAAATTTAAATATCAGGAAATAATGTGTTAAAAGCTATTTTGTAAAGCGTTGTACTACAAAGGTGACAGTTAATTGTGAAATAGATTTCAGTTGTCATCTAGCCCCAGTAGGAATAGTTAACTTTTCAAAGATTCAATTTTAATATAAACAATATAAGTAACAAAAAAACAACAATAGGGCATATTGTTGATGGTGATATGATATGAGGCTCTTATAGTGTTTTTAATAATAACACACTTTAAATAGAAATTTCAAGGAACCGAGATGATATTTTTTCTCTTTCTAAGATCTGAACTGAACTCTTGTGGTTCACCTCTCCTTCTTTATCACTGAACAGCAATTACACCCCTCAAATTGCTGGTGGGTGTTGTCTCTCTCAGAGGCAGAAAATGTTTGAATAAGAATAAGATGACAGACAGTCTTTACGCGAAATAACAGGGTTTGGAAATAAGAGGCTGCCAAAGCACATTTCCAGCTCTCACTAATAGCGTGGAAATTGCAATTAATGGCCTTAATGGTCTTTAGTCAACCTTTTATCATGATTTTGAGAAGGCTTCCATTTTAAAGAGCTATTTTTTATTGTGATAATTTATTCTTTTATCAACCATCTCTGGGGTATATTCTGAGATATATGAAAGGTCTGCGTGTTCTGTGTTTCATCTCTTCTGTTTATCTCACATTATGTCAACCGTTTGGAGGGAGAAGTGAGGGAAGTGGCACAAGAATATTTTTTAATGAACAGTCTCATGAAAAAACTGAGTGTTTTGTCAGTTTTTAGTGTTGACTGTTAAAGTAGCTGTTGGACATCACTCCTGTTGGAGAAGAAGTCTGGTAGCTTTCATATTTGCAATTTAGTATTTATGCAGTTGCATTTTACTTTCAGGGCTGAATAAACCTACCGAGTCTGACCCTGAATTATAAGCTATTTTTCTATGTTCTGAATATTTTGTAATATTTATAAAAAGCAGTACATCAACAGTGCATTACCACAGTGTTACCATATATCCACTCTAATTCATTTTAAAGGAAAAGTTTGACATTTTAAGAAATAATTAGCTTATTTGCTTTCTAGAGAGTTAATTGTTCAATTCCACTCTCATATATGGATAAGCAAAAGCCAGGAGACAACTTGACTTTGCCCTCAAATAAGCGATTTTAAGTATCAATCCTCTCAGCCAATCGTTGGTAATTCAATGAATAAGTGTATTTCCCCAAAGGTTTAGCTTTTCCTTCAATGTCCTTCCTTATATTGTATAAAAAAATAACTGATTATTTGGTGAAGATTAATAGCAGCAGGACAGTGTATGTGGGATTGATTTAAACTACAGTGCCTATTTTTATGATAATGAAGGAGTAGTGTGGGTTATCGATGGATGGTTTATTGGACAACAGTGGAAGCCTGTGGCACAGCAGAAATTAAGTTAAGTAGGTTTTGGTCGCACAGGCAACACTTTCATTGTTGAATTTGGTCTTTTTGTGTGATTTGTATGGAGTAGAATTAATACCTTATTGTTGAAGATGCTTCTATGTGCATTTTATATCAGAAGGTGCACTGTGATTCCAGTAATTCCAACTATTTTCTGTTTTACTTCCACAGACAAATGGTGGCTGGCAAGATGCTCCGACTCCCTCGTCAGTGACATCGCCTACAGAAGGACCCGGAAGCGTTCATTCGGATACTTCCAACTGAATATATCCATCTCTACACCTCATCCACACACACAGACATACATACACACAAAAACATGGACTGACCTTGATATTCACAGTATTAAACAAAGGAATTCACTGTCTCATGGTTTGGAGAGTTACTGTGAAATCCTAACTAAAAAAAAAAAGAAAAATAATATTTCCTCTGCTTCTAACGTTGGACATTTGGAATACAAACAAAGAGTTTCACAATAAAAATCAAACCAATACCGCGAACAATGGCAACATTTGTACAGATTTCACATTATATTCAGAGGGCTGGGGTTACTTATTCACTCGTAATGTTTTCACTCATTATGATGAAATGATATGATAAAGTAATGAAATCAAATCATTGGTTTTAACTGAAAATACTTCATTCTACCTCTCAGCCACTAAAAAAAGTAGAAAAAATGTCAGCAACCATTATTTGTTTTGTAAAAAAGAAACTTTTGTCTTTGCAAGCAAGAGGCACATCTTCTTACTTACATTTTGTTGTCTTTCACCTAATCTATGGTACGCCATTTAGACTTAAATATCGCTCAGTTGTTTACAATGTGTGCTTGATAAAAGTATGTTCATTTTCCCCTCTGTCTCCGACGAGTCAACACAGAGTTCTGTCAGGAGATTTTACCTCTAAGGTAACCCTGTGAAGTATGTTATCTGTAAAACAATAAATAAATACTTGCCATCAAATCGGACAAGCTTGACATCATTCATTAAGATGGAGGATATATCAACTTTAAACTAATTAGTTTACACTGTGTTGGTTTTGGTTCTACAGCATATTGGTAGAGTGACGGTCCCTGAATTGCAATGAGAAAAACAGGAATTTTGTCGTTTTCTGTTTTTATTTATTTGAATCCTTTGATGTTTTTCATTGTTATTCGACCATCACCACTGCAGAATAAAAGTTTTCTTTTAATTTTTTTTATCAATGCCAAAATGCTGATGTAACCAAAACAACTCTTTCAAGAAAGGTGTGTCAATGTGAAGCCAATTTTAATATATTATTTCACCACATATATACAGTATTATTTTTTCCCCCAGTCATTTAAATCACCATCCTCTGTCATTTAGCTCTGGTGCTACAATCAAGTGAATGATACTGCTGTCTTACTAAAAGAAATATAAGAAGAAATAATACTTTCTATACAAAAGAAAGTTTGTCAAGGCTATCTGTAACTGAGTTTGTTTTTCAGTACATGACCCACAATCCACTTAAACAGGGAAGTCATTATGTTAATGTAGTTTTACGTGCTTACACGGTGGATCCTGTAGCATGGAGCCACTGACCATCGCCATGAAAGAAGCATCTGGATGCACCTGAACTGCTGCTCAGCTGAGGACATTTGTAAATGTAAAGATAATGTTACATTCCACATTTTGTTGAATTGTGTCCCCGTCTGGGTGTTAATTTACATATAAATCAATATGTTATTCTGCTGGTACTGCTTTAGTTACCCTAGACTTGACACCAAAACAAATGTAGACATTTAAATTCATGCTTGTCTCAGTACTATCAGACTGATTTTTTTTCAGTATCAAACATTTATGAAGATTGTAAATGTTAACCATAAAGCACTAAAAAAGGGACAAGTCATTATGTCAAATAATGTGTTTTCTGAGCAGTCTAACCTTGTTTATAGACACTTTTTATGTTGTGTGGCCTATTTGTTTTTGTATTTTGTTGTTTTTTTTTATTGTTATGCTTAATGTAGGCTATTACTTTTTGCTTTCCTACTCTCGTGAATTAGCTCATGAACTTTCAACATGTGTTTATGTGCACCATTGTGCTTGACTTGCTTTGTTGGAAAGGGTTTTCAACACATTAAAAATGATATGTCATACAGCGAGACCATACATCAGCAGAGTTTTTTATTGTGGAGTTTATGAGAGAGCAAAGTCTCACCATCATCCAAACGCATCAGTGGCTCGACGGTAATCACTGTCACTGTAGTGATAACTGAAAGTCAACCAAGGTTAGTGACTGCCAGCAGACCCCTCCCCCAGTTTCCCAGTTTACAGCTGTGTGTTCCTTCCATCCATAATGGCTCCTGTCCAGCTGACTAGTCTATATGCACTAAGACAAACACACACAAAGACACGCACACTATGATAAAATCAGCCTCAGGTAACATTTAAAGGATGTTGTCTTTTGTAATATTACCATCAGCTAAAAAAAAGGGGGGGGAGTCACTTAAAAATACAGTTTATTTTTGGTGTTACTGTGTTTGTTTTTTGGGGGTTTTGGCAACTTTCATAATTGCATCAAGATTTAGGGGGCTTTTTAATTACTTTTATTACTTAATTAATTTATTTTTTTACTGCAAATTACATCAACTCAAAACCCCTCTTTTTGAATCTGTTTTTTCACATTCTGAATATTTTTATTAAATATACATGCAGGGACACATGGACATTTTGATATATTACCACCCACTCATTTTCTAGTTATTTTTTGGCCATTTTTTTTGCATTTATTCAACAATTTATATTAATATTACTGTCAGAAAATCCCAAATCAAATCTTTAAAAGGAACATGTTGCCCATTGCAACAGTGTGGTACATTGATATGTTTTTAACAGTTTTTGGTCAACAATTGGGGTCAGTGGCACAAAGGAATAATTCAGGACACACAAAAGGAAAATAAATAAATATATTTAGGTCTTTTTTTTTTCAAATATCTAAATCTGATTGAAAAGAAGAAGAATAGTCACGTCCTTGTGAGATCTCCCACTCAAATACTGCAAACGACACCCCCTGACGTTATCTGGCTGGACAGTTACATGTCTGACAGAATTACTTTCACAGCAAGTGAATATTCATAATTGGACAAACAACAGGAGCGAGGGTATAAGGGAGCAGTTGGCGGTAAAGTCTGCGGACGGTCACAGGCCTTGACTGTTGAGCGAGTGTGAAATGCCAAAGCCAGACTGCTCCCCTGCACCCTGAGGGCAGTGAAGGAGCCAGCCTGCTCTCACCAACAGAGAGGGCATCAAAAACAATCTGACGAGACTTCATCTAAAAACATCTTCTGGCTTGTGGAGCATTTCTCAGTGGTTATCCCAGTGTCAAGCCTGCTGTGTTATCATGCAAAACAAAAACATCTTTTGAAATAAGTTGTACAGAGAATGATAACCACTTACAGAAAAAAAAAAAGAAAAAAATCATGCAGTACAACACCTCCATATTCCTCTGAGGTGATGGCACTGTGCTGGCTGATTGAAATCTAATGCTGCTGTTGACATCTGCCTCCCCAGCTGTCATTGTACCACTGTTTATAATTACAGCTGCCGTGGAGGAACATGGGTGGGTGGCCCAGACACCTTGTCTCCCCCTCTCAACAGAGCCCAGCAGACTGCCCTAATGTGCAGTGACACAACAGCCCAGACCCTGCTGCTGCTGCTGCCGGACTAACTGACCGTACAAGTCCCTGGGTGGTCCATCCAGAATTCACTCATTCACACACTGTCACACAGATAGATAGATAGATAGAGATTATGTTGTGCGTGTGAGACTGGGTGTGGCATCTAGGACTCTCAGATTACAGGCCTGTTAGTCTGTTTTTTGTCTTGTTTTGGAAGGCAACATTGTATGAGACTCTTCAAAAGGGTCTATGAGTCAAAAACCTAGAAATACACACAAAATGATTCAATCAGAACAAAAGCCAAAAGATGAGCCAGAGGTGTCTGTCTCTCCCCACAAGATGGCGATGTTAACATATTTGTGCACAACCTGGTGACAAGGGGGCCATTTAAATTGAAGTGGAAAGTGTAAATTCACTTATTGCCTGTATGTATGTGTGTGTGTGTGTGTGTGTGTGTGTGTGTGTGTGTATATATATATATATATATATATTCTACTTTCCTTCTTTTGTGTTTTCAGTTGCCCTTACTGATCTTTCTCTTACTCTGTGTGTGTGTGTTTGAGTCCATAGTGCAGATCTATAATTCTCATTCTGACATTGGCGCCAGTCTTTCCAATAGTGATATCTGAGTGATGTCTATATATTTAGTCTGATAAATAGTTTGGAGTTACTTTGGTGGGTGTTTTACTTTGAATGTGTGCTTTTTACTCTCTACATGTCAGAGGAAAGTTGTGCTTTTTACTCAACTACATGTTTGACAGAGGATTAGTAGGTGTAGATTGTCATTTTACACATGAACTATATCAATTTCAGGAAAGAATTGTTGTGCATTTTACAACTCAAACACCTCCTTCTTTCCAGCAGCAGCAGCCCAGTGTAAATAACATGTTAGTGCTGTGTCAGGGCGCCTCTGGCGGCAGCAGCGTTGAGCGACCCAACACAAGAAGGGGGTGCGAAGAGTTTGATGGTTTCTGGGGACATTCCCGCACCGCGATGCTCCTCCTCTTTCCTCACGGTGCCAAATCCTCCCGAGAGCCCGCTCCGCCACTTCTCCCCCAGGGACCAGAGCCTTCCACCGTGTCCGCGGAAAACATGGCAGGCGTTGCCGTCCAATCCGACGGGAGACGCGGCGGGATTGTGGTAATTGAACAAGAAGACAAGTGCTTGCGCGGCGTCCAAACAGCGCAAAGTAAAAGTTTCCTGGGTCGTTGGTGCACAGGCTCCGCCGTTGCGCAACCAGACAACCTTGTGGTTTGGTTGAATCCAGAGCCACTCGTGTCTTTCGAGCTGAGCTGGTGCACCCAGGAAGATTGCATTTTAGCAATAAACTCAGGTCTGGTGTTGGTCACTGCGACATAATGCCTGTGTTTATGTTTTCCCTCCCAGATTAGCGATGACTGGCCCGGCTACAGTTTAGACCTCTTCAACTATCCGGCTCACTACTCCGGAGATTTAGACTGTGTCATCGTCCCGCATGGCGTGATTATGGACAGGTATAATACAAACACATGCTAACGAGGAGCACATAAAGTCCTGCTGTCTAACACAGAGCTACTGCTATACTATTAAGTTTGTGCAGAAATTCCTCTGAAGTGCTCATGCAGAAGTGGGTTTTTTGTTTTTTTTTTGTTCTAGCAGATCAGAGGGAATCTGGGAAAATTTTGCGGACGTTGAGTATTATAGACTCTAAAACAGGTCTTTAACTTGTAAAGCTGGAACAAAATCCACAAAACAAACAACTCACTAAGAGTGTTGTCATTTTGATGGGAAAATTCTAATGGGAATCTGAATCAGTCATGATCCCGTGTAATAGGCATCAGTGGCGTTCAACCAAGCACTGTGAGCTTGGTGATAGCACTGGAATCAATATGAAAATATCAATACTGTGGCCTGTCATGGTGTAGGCTGTCAGATGTTCAAGTCAGATCAGAGTTCAAAGGAATAAACCAAAAATTTTTAGTTAGAAATGCTCAGAAAAGGTGATTACCTTCATTATTGATCAATCTGTTGATTATTTTCTGGATTAATTGATTAGTTATGACTGTGGAATGTCAGAAAATACAACTAATTGTCATTCAATTGGTCTAAAACAATGACAAAAATCATTCATATGATAATATTTGTCCAGCTGTAGTTAAATTATCATACAGCTTTTTATGGTAAAGTAAAAGCTCTTTCTTTTTCAGATATGATGCTAGCTTACACATAGGACGAACAAGCAGGAGTGAAAACACTTATTTTCCTGGACAGACAGATCACAGCTTTTCTTAAAGAGGAAATGAATGTGTTTGCAGGACAGAACGCATCGCGCGAAACATCATGGATGACCTGGGGGACCATGACATCGTAGTGCTCTGCGTGCTTAAAGGAGGATACCAGTTCTGTGCTGACCTGGTGGACAGGATCAAGGCTCTTAGTCGCAACTCCAATCGCACTATCCCCATGAGGGTTCACTTCATCCGTCTCAAGAGCTACCTGGTGAGCCTCTGCCCGCTGCTGTACAGAAACCGCTCTGACACTGACCACTTGACTTTGGTGGTGTGTATGAAAATGAAGATGCACTCTTCATGCTTAAGATTAGCAGTCATGATGAGTCCCATGACTTAGTCAGAAGATGTGTGTGTCATATTTTATTCAACATTACCACAGTGGTATCTTTGTGTAACTTTGCCTCGAATGCGCTGTGTTCATGTGGCCGCCACAGCCATGGCAAAGGAGAAAAACACAGCCGCAGACTTTTAAAGAATATACTGTAATGATGCTCTGATTGTCAATCATGTGGCAATCTTTATATCTTTACCTTTTATTTGACATTGTGTCAAAGTGGGAAAACACTTCTTTATGGGTCCGCATGTTTCTGTACTTTGTATTCTGCACTGATGTCACTGCATCTTTGTTTCTCTTGGGTCATTTTCCCAGAATGACCAGTCGACAGAGGATCTTCACATACTTGGAGCAGAGGACTTGTCTTTCTTAGCTGGAAAGGTAATAATCCTTCTTATCTGCATCATTGGAAACAGCCTTTTTGTTAAACAGCAACTTAGTACTGTAAATAAATCATGAGCTCAATTGCAAAAAAAAAAACAAACGTACACAAATGGCAAAGAGATGGTGGGCACTGATAGATGACAGCCTCAAGAGGGCAGCCTTCCCTCTAGTCTGCTATCTCGCTCTCCATCCTGAGGAAATAGTTCAGTGATTCCGTGAAGGAGATCAAAGATGGCAGTTTCTGACAAACGCAGCAGTGATCAGATACCAAATGTTGTAATATAATTGTCTTAAGGCTTCTCCCACTTTATCTCAGTGGAGGCAGAATGTAAAATCTGGGCAAATGGGATGATTTGCAGAGTTGGTATTGGAGTAGATGAGGAGGATAACAGTGGTCTAGTTGTCTCAGGCTCACTGTTCATCTGCTTGTCTTGTTATCATGTAATCAAAATCAGTACCCTGCTGTGTGTATGTGTGTGTGCTGGCTCTTTCCCAGCTATAATGGTTTGGGAGAGTGTAGACCGGTGATGCAAAGGGGTGAAGAAATAAATTGAAGATATTTCAAAGAGCAACAACAAAATTCTGTGATAAAAGTGATCATTTTTCAGCCTTTTTATCACAGAAATCACTCTCTGGCTAAGAGTCGCACAACTCATAAACATGTACATTGTGATAAGGAGGAGAAGGCAGTCTTTGCTGCATGTTAGGGGTCACAAAAACAAGAAATGCAAAACAGGAAACAGGGAAAATAAAAACAAATATTGAAAGTGAAGTGCAACATCTGCCAAGCATGATATCCCAAATGCTAAGGCTGCAAATAAGGATTATTTTCACAATTGATTAACCTGCTAATTATTTTATCTATTAATTATGTGTTCCATAAAATTAAAAATATCTTACTGCAGGTACATTAAATTGTAAAAAAAAAAAAAAAAAAAAAACACCTCATCACATCTCAACATCCTGTAGGTTTAAGGCATAGAAAAGCAGCAAATGCTTGGATTTCAGACAATTTCAGACAGACCAAGAAAATTAATGGCACTCTGGCTTGAAAAAAGTGACTTTGATAATTATTCAGGTGTGAGAATAATAATATATAATATTATAAAAATAATAGTCTTTTATTTGGACATATATAAATGCAGCCTAAACAACGTCACTCTCCTGTATTTATTGACTGTTTTGGTTGTTCCCACAACTGTTATCTATAACTGGGTTGTGCAATTTCATGTTAAATGACGTTTGTAGTTTTTGCCCATGTGTGTCCTCAGTTAATCTAGATTACATTAAGTAACAATGTAAAAGTCCATCTGTGAGAGTGTTTTATATTGTGTGTACAGTGATGAATTACCAGTCCTACAGAAGTCATGTATCAGTTAGTGTATTCATTGGTAATATACAGTAAACACCCACACCCATAGCCATATATACTCTCACTCACACTTCCACACTCTAATACTAATTCGTCCCGTAACCAGGCGTGGCAGGCCTGAAACATGAATAGGATATGAGGTCGTAAGCTTGAGTCATTGCCCGCTGCTTTTCGCTCAGTATTTTGAATGTGTTTGTGAAATCCCTGAGCTCCCTGTGACGTACAGAGAAATTTAGTCGCCTGCTTGGCGCTGAGTGCTGTGATGTTTTACTGGAAGAACTAAACTAATTGTGTGACAAGGAATATAGTATTAGTTCATGGTACACCTTCGCCTCCCTACAGACAATAGCTTCCTCTTTCTTGGACTTCAATTTATAGTTCATTTTTTTTGTATTTCTCCAGGTTTTACTGGACTCCAAATGCATGTATATGAATAACAAGGCCTAAACAAAGCATGACTACATGCTTGGATGAATCCTTTATTTGAAAAGTAAAGTTCGTGTAGTCACATGGCAGTTCTTTATTTATTTATTTTTATCTTGACCTATCTAAACCTATGTGAAGCGTAGATTGTGACTCCTCATATAAATAGTACCCAGTTGTCTCCTGTTGATTAGACAAACATTTGCAGAATTTCAGCTATTTTAGTGTGACATTCAACACTGGAATGAAGGAACACAGATTTCTAGTCTGGATGAGGCTGACATTTTTCTTCTGTGTTCATTTCCTTGTGTAATCACTGATATTGCAAAATGTAATAAAAGCCTTACTGGTACAGCTCTTGCTTTAATAAATGTAGCTGGGTATGGCTCGGTTGATAGCCCGTGTTTCATCACTCCTCCTTTTATATATCTCCAAAGTAAGATGCTCATAGATGTTCATTTGTTTTTCATTTTCATATACTGCTACTATACAACAGAAAGCTTGCAGCACATGTATTTAGTATAATTTGTTGCTGTTTAGATAATAAATTATTAATAATTAATTCTTTTTTTTTTTTGAACATTTGTTGAAATGTGTGTAGTTGAAGTCTACAGAATACATTGTAGTCTTCTTATCTTTTTCTAACCAAGAATAATGATTTTCTCTCCTCCCCTCCTCTTCACTCTTCAACATTACTCATATAAGAATGTACTGATTGTGGAGGTGAGTCAAACATGTTTTTGCTTCTCTATTTTTCCTCTTCACCAAATGTGCCTATTATTTCTTGCCATGTTTGCCTATCCAGGTCAGGGGAAGCCATTTAAAGTTTTTCCATTTTTCCTCTAGAGGACCTGAGTTCAACATGAGGAAACTTAATTGGCTGACCTATATTTGGGAAATAAGAGAGCTGATTTTTTCCAATATGGCCATAAGCCTTAGTCCTCCAGTGGGAAAAGGTGCACTGGGGCAAAAATGACATTTACAGGAAAGGAAATTGGTCAGTCAGTGACAATTACTTGCCATATGTAGTATTGCATGATTTAACATTTTGAAACTACAGTCATTAGTCAGTGCACCGGGAATATGCCCTTGGAGTCATTTGTTGACTGTGGTTACCAATGCAATAAGTAATAGAGTATTATGTTTTCTTTGACTCTTTATTCAGTATCACACATTTTACCAAGGATTAAACAGTAGTTGAAGACAAGAAAATATGAAATGAGAGAAAAACAGTGACCATATATAAGGCAGATTTATATATGCAAGATCATTCCAACACAAATAATTTAAAGTTCTCTACATGAGGCAAATACATTGCTTTGAACAGCTTTGAAAAAGAAAGGCAAAGCGAAACCTTTATTTTAACACCATTCGTATCCCATCACTGCAGAAATATGTTTACTTTAAGTGTGTAAGTACAATTTTACATCTTTGTGACAAAAACATGACAAAGCATATTTCTATGGTTTCAGATCATGACTATGTTTCCTTCTTGTTGGTGCAAGTTAATTTTATATAAAAACTTGATGTTGGTTTTAAATTCCCTTTCTTTCCCTTTTCTAGTAAATGGTTTTTTTTTGTTTGTTTTTTTTTTTTTTTAGAGAATGCTCCGTTGTTATGTAATATGGGTGCAGTGAGACCAACTTCTTTCTTTTCACTTCTCCAGTTGGAGATTAATCTGTTTTGGGTTTTTTTCATTGACATCTCCTGCCTTTTCAGTCCAGTTTTTCTAACTTTTATTTCATTCATGTTTCATTTATAGGCCATTGTAGGCACCGGAAAGACAATGAAAACTCTCCTGAAGCATGTTGAAGCCTTCAGCCCCAAAATGATCAAAGTAGCAGGGTGAGTTAAAGGCCATAAAGGCATCAGAACAAAACCAGCCCAGTTCTCTTTCTTTGTGAATCACTCAATTTCCACTTCTAGTCTAGACAGAGAAAGAGAGAATAAGTACCTCAGGTTTCAGGTGCAATTGTTTTAAAATGAATACATCATATAATAATGTCTGCTTGTGTTTTCCCCAGATTGCTAGTGAAGAGAGTGGCACACAACTCAGCTTGTCTTCCTGACTGTATGTACTTGACCAGGCCTTTTATGCATTTATGAGTCAGTAGTTCATTCACATTTAAAACAATTGTTGCAGCTTGTTAGTCAGTGAGTCAGTGGGTTGTGGAAAAAACATGCAACTAATGTTGTGCTTTGTCTTTGACTTCAGATGTTGGCTTTGAGATACCCAATCGTTTTGTGGTTGGATATGCTTTAGACTACAATGAGTATTTTAGAGACCTCAATGTAAGTCAGTGCCTTTTTAGATTTTAGACAACAGTGATTCACAATGAGTGTCTGAGTTTTGCATTGATGTTGTAGAATTATCCTCCATTTTGACTGTAACTTTTTTCTCTCTATTTTTAGCATATCTGTGTGATTAGTGAAAGCGGGAAGATGAAATACAAGATTTAAAGAGAGAACTGCACAAGAGGCGACTGTCACACAGATGTCATCTCACAGCAAGCCTGAACATTTTCCTCTAGAAGCCACGCACTTACAGCTGCTATCGGTGACATTTGATCTCAAACATCCCTGTTTTGTCATAACATTCCTCCTCTGAGACCTTTTTCAGGTTTAGACACTGACATTTAACTGATGTTGGCGAAGCAAGTACATGTTTTACTATGTTTTAAAGCTGCAACCTAATTTTTTAAGGTTTACAACACTGATTCGCATGTAATATGTTCACTTCTATGGTACTAGTATGTTTGTTTGCTTTATGATACGATGTAAAGGGCTTGTTAAACTTGACCTGTATGAATGTGATAGATTTTCAGGTCACTGTGATGAAGTAACAGAGGAAACTGTCACCTTCTTGTAAAATGAAGGGAGTTGTATTTTACGGGCAAGTTAGAGGTTTAATTTTCTTAACATTGACTTTTTGACATTTCATTAGGTAGGTCTCCTGCTGTCACTTTTAATGCTCAGGGGCAAACAAAGTAGTTCTCTAAACACAAAGTACATTAACTACCTCTGTTTTTTTAATAGTTGAGGTGTAGAACTGTGATCTGGTCAATTTCAGTTTTTAATTTAGTTCTATAAGTGTTATCTATCACTACATTATTCTCACATTCTCTACTGGTTTACAAAATGCATTCTTACTTTTTTTTGTAATTTTGCAATTTGTTTAAAGTGATTTCTTTGTGGAATTAATTAGATAATTAAGATTTTCAAAACATTGTGTACATAATGTTTTTTCTTAGGCCTATGCTATACAAAGGAAGGCTCTGAGTCATTTGAGCATGTTGAATAGAGTGTTTTAATAATTTCTTTTTATGTGCAGCATGTTTTATAGTATTACCTGGTATTACACTGCTGGAGTTTTGTATTGATGGTCCTGTTGTTACACAAAACTGGCTTCTCAATTGTTCCTCAAAAACTTTTCTTAACTGGTTTATGATTGTTTCTAGCTGATTTTAAAGCTAAAGCCACATCCTGAAACATCAGGTTACCATTGTGAGGATGAAAAACAACTTGGTTATGTGCAAATAAACTAGTGAAGGGAACAAAAGAGAGTTTGTTGTGTTAAGCTCCCTACGCTCTACACACCTGACATTATGACTCTGAGTTGCTATGCAGGGCAAAACTGTTTTTTCTTAGCTCCAAGGTCTGCTGGGGATCACAGTGGCTTAACTCTCTGACCTTTAACTGATGTTAAGAAGAAGAAGAAGAATAACATTATTGTCATTTTAGTCAATACTTTATGACAGCAGGGGAAGATATATTCAGAACCTTTAACAAAAGAAATACAATACTATAAAAGTACAATACTACATGTAAAAATCCTGCATTTGAATGCTTTTGATGTTGAAATGACATGACTATCAAAAATAATCATATAGTATTCAATAAAATGGCCCCTGGAATCATGTGACTGTTATGGCTGGTAACTAGTTGTAATATTTTACAAGCTGATCTGATATGTTTTGTTGGTGGAATCTGAACCTACAAAGTAAATAGTAACTATAGCTGTAAATTGTACAAAAATGTACAGTAATTAGATTTAGGCTATGTTGTTTATTTTTCCAGGCTTATATTCACAGTAGAGCCACTGAAAGTAGAACTGGCAGGACAGGACATCTTTGTGAAAGTCTCCTCCCTAAACTGACCCCTGTAACAAAAGCTGCCAATTCTAAGAACAGGTGGCCCCTTATGTTGGAGGGGGAATAAAGGGGACATTTGTTAAGGCCCTGAGAATCTGGGCGTTTATCTTAGTCTACTGCCCCAATCTGTGTGTGTGGTACAGGTGTATCCGCATTAAGCACGTCCTTTGATTTATCTGTTTGATGAGTATATAGTGGCAGCATATGAGAGCAACATGCCGTGTGGTGTGAGTGAACTCGCATTCCTCATCCACCGCCATCCACATGCCAGCCCTGCTCGACCTCACATTGAACCAGGACATGTGACCCCCGGTTTGGGGTTGTGAGTGAGAAACGAAAGTGCAAAGTGCCGTGAAAAGTCAAAACTGACAAATCCAAACCCATTTGTCTGTATTTTATTTCTACTTTGTCTTTACCGAGAGTGACTCATGAATCTCGCAACGTCGGACGTTAAAAAATGCCACCTTTTTACCAAAGCAGCGGCGACTTTTTGTAAACTGGCTGCTGATTGGTCCCGTCAAATACAACGTCGCTTCTGATTGGCCGAGAGTGTCCTGTTGCCCGAAGGTGGACTCCCAGTGAGTCGGGAACGCTGGAAGCAAAAAAAATTCCTGCTACCAAACTGCACCATGCGCCACCCTTGAGAGGGACCGGAGTAATCACCGGGAAGCCGTTTGTGCTCAAAATATATTCAATTATGACAACGCCTGACTACATTGGAGCTCCCGCGATATGCTTTTACCTTGTCTACTCGCTTTTATGGACAACCGTCGCCGTCGTTGCCCGCCTGTAGTGACGCCTCGCAACTACATAGGTAACTTTGTTTAAACTCCAGCCGTTAGCATGGATGCTAACCACAACGCTAGCAGCCTGTTGCCTCAATTGGTTTGGTTGTTGCTTTTGCCCACTTTATATGCTTTTCAGACGGTGTTCACAAAGTACATAACATGGAAAGTAGCCACAGCGTCTCTATTCGCACTTTCAATATTTTTGTACTGGTGTTTTATGAAAAAGAAAAGAAAACAAAGAAACGGCTATTTTATTTGGTCGGTGGAGAACAACAGCTCGACACGCTCCGTTCGTGTCTCCGTTGACCATCGATCTAAAAAAAAAAAAAAAAAAGGAATTTAAATTCACCCTCTTGAAGTTGCAAGCACTGTGGTTTCATTATTGAAATGAAAAACAATTGAGTGAACTTAAGCGACTTGAACTGTGTAACCCTGGCTCAAAAGGTTTGTTACAACATAATTTCAAATGCGACGAACGTTTATTTTGCCCTGCCTCCCGTCTGCAGTCCACTTGTTGCTGGTCATTCATTGTGCAGTGTTGACTGTCCACGTTGTTGTTTCAAGCTGATGACAATAAGGCCAAGTAGTTGTTGTGTGGATAATGCGGCAATGATATCGTGTGTTTAAAAACGTACTCAGCTATGTGTACAATCTGCTTGGACTACTTTTGCAACAGTTAGCAACTTTGGTATCTAACCTGTGCTCGAATATGATCAAACTGTACTGTATTCTATATTACTATATAAAGTCAACCTGTTTCCCAGTATCTGAGGGTAAAACTTTGTAAAGACAAGGGCCAAGAACACCAGTTAGAAAATAAGTTTAGGACCTGTTGCATAATGTTGATTGTATACTGAATTAAGAAAGGATGGTCTACTGTTATGTGCCTTAAACAACTGAGGTATTGAGTCATGTTGTTTGGCAGCCCCTTGAACAGTGTGAGATGCCATATCTAAGCAGTTATTGCACAAATGTGCCTGTTATTGGACAAAACAAAATGCTGTAATAACATCTATCTCCCTTTTTTCTACAGATGGACTGAAAAATTTTTAAGCAAGGATGGAGGTCTAAATTGGACAGAGTGGAACATAATATATTTTCTTTCATTTTGCTGGAGCTGCGTTTTCGATGTTGGCGTTCACGGATGACAGGATCTTAAGTGAAATTGAATGATGGCATCACGTTGGGTTAAGTCTTCTGAAGATGATGAGAGACAACAAGCAAGATCTTCTTTCTGTGAGGTAAATAAAAACAACATCAACCCCAGACTTTGACATGTTTTAGGTGGTGCTCATGAAAGTGGTTTTGGGGGGCAACTGACTCTCTGGTTTCAGTATCCCCCCTGTTTCAAACTGCTGTGGAGGGGGAGTAATGGGTTTGACACTTTGGCCCAGCTGTTTGTGCTTGTAACAGTTCTTGATGGGTTATTTTGCCCTTTATCTCACCAGTGCTTTTTTATATTATTATGGCTGTTTTGATAATTGCCTCCATGATATTTATGTGAAAAGTTAGTTTGAGTCACTTCTGTTTTTCTTGTATGGGCTAGTGTTGATCATTGTAGATGAATGTACCGAAAGACAGGTTTTAGTTGCAGACTAGTATTTAATTAGATTGGAAATTTTAATCAAACTCATCACTGGTAGAAGTGGGAGGAGACTGACAATGAAGTAGTTTATTCAAGCCCGTCTTTTAGCTTTTTAAGCTGTGACCCCTATAATACCAGACAGGACACCATCTGCTTCCCTGAATAGCTCGGTGACTGAATGAAGACCTTCATGGTAAATGAAGTAGCAACCTTGCACTACTTTGAAATGGAAGGGCACCTATTTATAGAATCTGTAGTTTTCTTTCATTTCCTCCACTCCCTTTAATCTAATATTCATTCCTCATTTAAACCTCCCTGCTTCTATGTGAATAGTTTGTAAATGAGGTCTGTAAAGCTCCTTATGTTGTCACCGCTAACAGGCTTGATATGCTGAATTTGATTTTTAGATCATTAGACAAAGCACATGGGAGTAAAGGACCCTTCAATAATCAACAAGATATTGAAGCACTTAGCCAATAACTAGCATAAAGCCATGCAGTGTCTTTTTATTTTTGTTGGCATCACATTTTTTTATATCCATGAAAATAAATTTGGGCAGTGCAGAGAATAGAGTAGAAAAAAAACAAAAATAAGACAATTGAAACAGGAAGCAGAGTGATATTTACACATATACTAGTTAACTCTATCTGGATAACACAGACTAAAGCATACACAGCTTGTGTTGCATCCCTCTCTTTTTCACAGTCACAGCTAAAAAAACAAACTGGGCTGATGCGCTTATCTTTGTCATTAAGACCATCTGGGTACACTGTCTTACTTTTACATTCTTCTCAATGAGTTTAATAAACAAATCTAATGGCAGAAAGTAATTCCAGGCATTATACAGATGTCAGTATTGTGAGAGGTGTTGTTAAATTATGTAAATTTTCGTCATCTAACACATCATACAATGTTTTACATAATATATAAAAACATTAGCATTATTAGGGGGTGCGGGAAAGTGCAGTCAGTGGAAACCCTTCTTTAAGCAGCCCTTCTAGTAAGGCTACCACACAAACCGATTCATGTGCTAATTTGAGCCGGAAACCCCCTGGAGTCTCTGGTTCTGGGATTTTCTGGAAATGATGACACTGGATTTAATGATCTAAGAATTTAAGAATTTTTTTGAAAATGCAACTGGTGATGGTCTTCATTGACAGAGATCAGTCAAGGGAAGCGGGTGAAATGGGTGTGTGCCTTTTGTTTTACTTAGAGAAAGCGTGGCCCTATTGCTGTTGTAAGCAAGTAACCAGTAGGGACTATAAAAAAAAAAAAAAAGAGTCTGGATCACTGTCCCAGGCAGGAAAAGAAAAGCACATCTAGAGACCCTAAGGAATTAACTGCTAAAACAAATGAAACAAATATCTTAAAATAATCACAACTTCATTGTGCCCTATCACAGAACATGTTATTCATGTCATGTTATTTTTCCTCTTCTGACCTTATCACAGCCATTACAACCACAATCCCAGTAGATTGTTCTTATACTGGAAATAACTTTTTGTTTTGGGGTTTTGCACACTGGAGCGTTTGTCCGATTTATCAGCTGAATAGTGCATGGAATTCAAACATTATATCTTAATTTGTTGGGTTATTTTCATCTACTTTGATTCCTCTGGTTAGATACTGAGTTCACAGCACAGAGATTTTTTTCTGTTGATCAGTCTGTTGTGTCTGTGGTAGGATTTTCCATATTACCATAGAGGTTTATTTTATCTAACTAACACATGATTCATCTGAAACTCCTATGTGATGAGCAGACTTGTAGCTTTCTTCAAGATTCCTAATACCTGCATTTCTATGTTTTATGGTTAAGTAGAACAACAGAAATGAGAGTGCGGTGAAATTTATAATTATGCAGAATCCACATTTAGCACTGTAGGGAGCTATTGACAAATAGACCCCCCCCCCGTCCCACAGTCTTCATTAAAGCTCACTGATCTGTATCTCATTTAGGCTGGCTGCCTTTTACAGAACCATGCACAGGCATCATATGGCTAACTGATGGCAATCGGAAGGGAAAATTGGCCTTAAATTGGATAGAAGAAGTCTGTTACTTCCTGTTGCCTTATGGTTGTGTCTGCAGTGTCTCAAGGGAAAACATAAGAGATGGGCTATGCAATTCAGTTTTTCCCTGATTTCTGTGCAGTACTCAAAAAGATCCATGTCATCTTAGGTGGAAAGCCTGTGACTTTGTTTTGTTTAAATAGCTCACTTGTTAGCTTGAACAATGAATCATTGAACATTAATGACACAAAATGGGATATTTTAATAAGTTGACCTGAACTCACTCAACAGCAGAACTGCAAACTTAATCTCTTTCTGACAAGCAAATGATTTGTGGTATTGTCATAAATCTTTGAATATCATAATTTCACACAAGCAAAACATGTTAACATATTCACAATATATTGACAAAAAGCATGTGTTCAATGTACAACTTTATGGGAAAAATAACTATCCCCCCAGGAAGCTAAAGATATAAGTTCATCCACCCCACAGATGAGTGGATATTGTATAAACTGTCCAGTCTGATTGCTTAATGTTGCTATAGATTCCAGCAATAATAGTCTTTATGAAGGCATAGTTGTTTATTTTTTTATTATTATTATTCTTATTATTATAATTATTGTTGTTTTACTACTTGCAAGGGTGGTGCACTTAAATTTATTCAGTGATACTTTAACCAATATATGTGGCATCCATTCTATGGAGTGTGCATTTTTTAAATATGTGTGCATTCACAATAATGAAATTTGAAATTGATATTGGATGTTTTGGTGATATGCTGAAACACAATCTCATTCTCTTTATTTGCCTATGGCAGACTATTTAGATGGAAAGTTTGGAGGCAGCCTTTTGTCCAGTACATCACCACAATGTACAACGTCAAAAATGCCTATTGAGTTGAATTGAGGTTTATGATATTACAGAGTTACATTACGAGCATCACATAGTTAATATTTCATAGCCATTACCTAAGGTGTTTTGCCTATTTAGATAATTACGTTAGAAATATTGCAATAAAAATCACATGTGGCATGCACAAAACATACCACGTGTCTACATAGGCTGCGTAATGATACTCCAAACCTTGTCCTGCAAGAATGAAACACCCAGTCCTCACCAGTGACCCTCTGTATCATTATCTTAGGCTTTTCACAGATAAGTGCTTGGTTTGGATGGGATGTGGTGTAGAATTTAGCAGCCCACAGAGAACGAGGTTTCTTCACATTTTAAGCCTGTGTACTTGTCTGATGTTCTTAGAGCTGATGTAATGTGGAGCTTGTAATGTGTCATTTGGTGATGTCATCAGAGGTTTTTAAACATACAGTCCATGCAGTGTGGTTCAATAATATCTGTTAAAATGAACAAGGTGGAAATTCCAGCTTCTTTTTCAGTGTGTTGTTAGCCTGCAGATATCAGTCTTTGTGGTGTAAATAGCTGTACATGTACAGTGTTTCCCCTAAACTTTCTGAAGTTAGTGGGTGGTATTGGTTGGCCTGCCCTCTAATCTCTAGTGGCTAGTGGAGCCACTCATGTAGCCTCAGTTTACAACATCTCTGAAAATGACCACATGCACACCAACATAAACTGTACTATTTGTCAAAGAACAGAAAAAAAAGAGTTTCCCATGTCAAAAGGATGGGAATGTGTCTGGGTTGGTTACATTGATGTATTACCAAAAAAAAAAAAACATGAAAGGCAGTGTCTTACAAATGTCTTCCATTGCGCTCCATCATTGGAATCTCTTTGGTATTTATATGGTAGCTATGCATATAAAGCTGATTTTGTTGTGCTGATGTTACTAATTGTTCAATAGTTTTGGGATGTAATGAAAGGATCGGGTTCAACAAACCCCAGGAAAAAACACGAAAATAAGCAGCAAGCTAGGATGTTTGGGGAACTACTCAATGTCCGTGTTTCATTAGGAAACATTTCAACCAGTGTGACAGTGTGGGGCTGTATTTTGACTATTCAACAACAATCAAGGCCCAGGGCACAGAGAAATATGCAAAATCAGCCTTTTTTTGCACAGGCAGTAATTGATAGAGGGATCAGTTTATTTTGGGTCTACATATTTGTTTGGGTCTACATATTTGTTTGGGTCTACATATTTGTTGACAATAACCAGATTAAGTGTGACACAGTCCGAGTGGTTGAAATCAGTGTTCCTGCACATAGAGACACAGACACAGTAACTGTCCAAATCCAAGAGAAATCTAGCAGAGGAATGAATGCCCGCTGAAACCTCTCTCCCCATTGCCTCACCCAGTACAAATACCAGTTTGGCATTCTAGTGATTCATAAATAGGTGACAGCCAGTCATTTGTGGGCGGGAGAGGATATGCATGATGTGGGAGTTCTTGTCATGTGGTTTTCTGTTTAGCTGCTTTTCATGATAAGTAATCTCATAATTTTGTCCTTTTATGTCGATTCTCTTTTGACCTCTTGTAATGGTTATTTGAAACTATTATTAATCTGGTCTATCAGGTTTACATCCAAGTCTTGCTTTGTTCTGTTTAAGTTTTGTTATCACTACATAGCCACTGTTAGCATTTCACAGCACTTCTTTAGGACTGGATGGTTTGGTGACTTGCTATGGGAAACTGATGAGAAGGTCCAGCTAGCTGATTAGCAGGCTAACTTCAGTAGAAGAAAATAACTGATAGAAATACAAGCAAAACAATAGTTAACACTGGCCTTGCTTCCCACCACTGGTGAAAGCTGTTCATGAGAAAGGAATGAAGTTTGACGCTGAACTTGCAATATTTCTTCCAGACTGGTAAGTAAACAGCTGCTAATGCTAATACTGGCTATGTACCAACAGCAAAACATCCATGTATATCCTTTAAATAAAAGGAAAAGGAAACCTTGGGGGCAAATGTGGGTCTGGAATTTATTGACTTGGAATGTCACAGCAGTATTAACTATGCAAGTGGAAATGATAACACTGCTCGGCATCTGTCTGTCAGGAGGCCCACACCCCCTTCTGTCGTCTACATCTAAAGATCAGAGGCTTGGAAATTGCCCTGTGCACTGGCTGTTAAGTCAGATCCAGTAGACTGGGCTAGGCTTGCTCCAGTGACATGAGGGGAGCAATGCAGGCATTTCAAACATTCAGGTGATGGCTTTTGATCAACACAAGCACGTCTCTGGGTATGGGTTTCCATGTTTTCTAGTGTGAATGCACCCAAGTCTCATACAGGCACAGACTACAACATGAAAGTGCAGGTATCAGAGAACAACAAAAGCTTGGTCATACACAGTAAAACCTGTTTTGCTAGTTTCATCAAAATACATGCGTGTCAGCTGCACCTGCAGGTCTGTTTCCCAGACAGGCAAGGTAATGCTGTGGTTCTTTACTCTACATTAAGCCCATCTAAACCTCTTCTATATGTTTATCAGCTCATGTTGCCAGCTAAAATATGCTTTGATTGAGGTGATTCAAGTTATTGTCTCTTCCAGAAACATATGGTTGAAATGCAGAGAAGCTGAGTTACTGAGAAGTAGCAAAACATTTTCCAAAAAGCACAGCAAAACATGCTTTAACTTGGTACACACCTTCAGGCACACAATATATTTCTATTGAACCATTGACTACAAGGATGTATGATCATACTATGCTTTAAGTAGTTGAATGAGGCTCTAATGGTTTTATGTTGTTGTGAACAAACTGTTATATTAATATGTAATATGTTTATTTTTTGAAATATGGTTTACCTTATTCACTACTCCCTCAACAGTTGTATCAAGTAAGAAAGTCGTTCAGCGTAATTTATTTATTGTTCAAAACAAGCAAGTCAGATATGTTGAGTTTTTACCTTGACAAGTGGACAGACTTTTTATAAATACTTATGTCATTATGTTATACATGTTATTGTGATAACAAGCAGCTAATTCATTCAGATTTTCTGACGTTTTACTCAACATATTTGCCCAGGCAGAGATAGCGCAGATGCATACTCATCAAATTCCTCACGTTGTGGGGGAAGTCTGTGCTTCAGGCGAAGGGGGAGGGCTTGTTTGAGACAGAATGTGGAAAAATACGTTGTTAGTGTTCAGAAAAAAATTGTTTCAAAAGAGTTGTTCCTAAAATTTGTACTGGGACAAGAGAATATGATATGGGGAGATCTGAGTAAAGCAGGGGTGTTGCTTCACACATGATACTACAAAGGTGTCAGGCTATAAATAGTCAGTAAACACAGGAGTGGGTGTCCAAAGCCCTGCAGCCTGACATACTCTACTCTCCAGCTGTGAAAATGGGATACAATGACTTGAGTGTAAACGCAGGACAGCCACTAATGTTTTTTTAAAACCTCATTCTCCTCTAAGCCATATCTAACTTTAATGAATAATTGATTGACACATAGTGTTAATGTTCAGTAAGCAAGAAGGTAATTTGTTGATATGTCTAAATTGCTAAACTTTCACATGAAGTGAAGTTTTAGTAAAATTGATTTGAGATTGTTGCAGTTGAGGTTTTCCAGCAGTTTAAAATTTATAGAGGTCATATCTATATATTTTAAGATGAAATCTCATTCAAAAACTTTCATCCATCTTTCTGTTCTTGCAGAATGACTTTCCAGAGTGGAGAAGCTTGGCTGATTCTCCTGCAGCGCAAAACCCAACAGAGGAGGAGCCCTTCTCATGGCCAAGACCTAAAACCGTGTGTTTACGTCGCACGTCCCAAGGGTTCGGCTTCACCCTGCGGCACTTCATTGTGTACCCACCGGAATCAACCATGCACTACTTCCCGGTAAATCTTTTTTTGTTGTTATTATTGAACTTGTCAGAAGCTTTCATCAGTTTATATACCTGAATGTTGTATGTTGTAAGATAAGACCAAGTCAACAAAAAGCCTGATACCTTATTTCTGTTACCATAAACAGCAGTCACCTGAGTATTTTTATGTTTTTACAGGAGGAAGATTATGGCCGCAGAGGTAAGCAGAAAAATTCACCTTTTCTTCTTCATGTCTGCCCTTCAACACTGCTGAGTCAGAGCAGTGCCTCTGACTTCTAATGACTCTTAATCCATCTACTCTTTGACTCTTTTTGCTTCCTTATATGATGAGAACAATGCAGCGCCTGTGTGTCACTGACCTTTGTGGAGGCATGAAAGGTTTGGTCAGCACCACCTGTTTCTGTCCTGCACTGACCCACCTATTCAAATTGTTTCACTTTGTTGTACTTGCTGGTTTTCAGTCTCGCCATAAAAAGGCTGCTAGAAAGCGATGGCCTCAATGTTTACTGGGTTGTGTGTGTCTGACCCTCTTTCTTCGCATTAGCCCCAATGCTTAACATTCTGTTTTTCTTACTATCATCAAAACTTCAACATAGTTTACCTTAAATGCACGACCAAAGGGTTTGCAAAGTTTTCGTAATTACTCCTTAATTTTTCACAAAGACACAAGGAGGTGGGTTGGAGCCAGCAGTCAGAATCTGGCAGGTACAGAAAATACTTGGAAAAAGGAAAAAAAAAAAAATTGTATGTCTCTAAAAGTTTCTGAAATCAAACACTTGTACTTTGTTATACTCAAATATGCACATAACTCACATGAATGTCTGGATTTAATTTCTAACCCTGTGGAAATGAATTAAACTTTTGAAATCTTTGTTTCAAATAGAAGGAAAGTATGTACAGTACTATGTATTATTTATAATTTTCTGATAGGAAATTTCATTGATTTAGTTAGCTGTGTGACAACTACATGACCTGTTTCATCCTCCTGTGAGGTGATATCCCAGTAGCTTGTTTATGGGCTTAACTCTCTTTTTAGTCTGCTGCCATGTGTTTACCATGAAGAAGTTGCTGTGTGTGGAATTTGTCAAGGTGGAGAGGATAGTTATTGTAGTAAAGCAACAAGGTAATTGATCTGGCACATGTTGAGGAAAAAATGAATGTTGGCACAAGTAAACATCCTATAAATGTGTTTTCTACATTCCTGAGATTGTCAGCTTCTTAAAGTGTTAATGTACTTCTGTGAAGGTTATAGTTCTCTGATAAAGTTGAATCTAGGGCAACTGGACTTGGTTGTAGATTCTTGAAGACGTTTCACCTCTGGGCAACTGATCTCATTCAAGAGATGAAACATCTTCAAGAATCTACAACCAAGACTAGTTGCCCTAGATTCAACTTTCTCAGTGTTGATTTAGTCACAATTATAATGGTCTAGTCACAAAATAATGACAAAATATCACATTATTTTTGACCTAATACCACAACATTTATATGTACTGACATAATTTTTTTATAGGACTGTTATTGGTTTTTAGAAAGCATTTCTACACAGCAAAAAATCAAGTAAAGAATGAAATCTGTCTTTTCAGTAAAAACAAATCCTCTTTGTGTTACTCTTTGCACTATAGATCATCAGAGAAAAAAATATTAATTTCATGCTAAAAAAAGCTCTAACTTTGGAAAATACCCTCTTGATTTAAATAATTCAGACTGTTGAGGCCTTGTTATAGCTTGATATAAAGATTTTCTGTTTCCTGTCACTTACATTAGCACAATGTTAAGAATGGAATGGATTTTGTAATAGCCAGTATGAACAGGAAGAAAGATTCCACCGAGCAAAACATGACTAAATGTTCATTTGGATAATGAAAAGCACAGTGTTGATGTTATGACACTGAGATACCCAGCTATAGATGTGGGTTAATGAATGGTACAGCTGATGAAGTGGAATGACAATGGAGACACTGCTCATTAGAAAGCAGAATGCGCAGTCACAATGTCATTTGCACATAATTATTTCTTTGATTCAATTCAAATTCTGAATGGACTGTATGTGTTTTAGGTACACATTAAATTACGTATAAGATGCACTCAAACACAGGTATGTAGTTAAATATCACTGCAGAAACATGGGTGTTTCTCTTAGTAGTAATAACTTATGTCTCATCTAAAAACAGAAACACATTAGAAGATATAGGCCTTTTTTGGGAGGAGCTTTGTTGTTTGGACTGAGTAAGCAAAGAGGATATTAAAGAATCCTGACAATTTCATAATGCTAGACACGGGAGCTTGAAGGCATGATGCCAGAACTGAAGAAGAACCTGGTATGATTTCAGCTGGGCTGCTCTGGTCACAATATCACGCCAAAGACACAGAAATACTGATTTACAACTAGGGGAACTAAAAGGGGAACCCTTATACCTCTAATGCAGTTTTGTTTAATCAAAATAATTTTGCCGCTAAATGCCCTCTTCAGAACAAAAGTATCTTTTACATAGCATCCGGAAATCAAACTCCCCCAGGAATCTTTAGTCTAACTCCCTAAAATCAGACCCCCTGCTTAGACCATTGTTTGCTGGAAAGATCAATGATGTCATTGTGCTAATTCCCCACTGACGCAAATGATCATTTAGAAAAAGTGTGGTTTGATTTAAGTTGAAGGCAACATGGATTTAAGCATGAAAACATTGCATCAGAGTTATATGCTGCTCTTGTCCCTCCAAAGAGCCATGCCACCATCAATTCACTTATTGTATTAGAGTCTGATGCTTCCCAAGACTAAGCTCTTCTGTCATAACTCTGGGGTCAGGTTTGGGTGAACTTGTGATCAAATGTTCCCCTGTCAACTCTCAACTCTATTCAAACTATTTGCTTGAGTTTCTCTTTTGGTTTAGGTGGTGTTATTGTGTACAGATATTGTCTGCTGATGTAAGCCAACTCTAGGCAATTCAGGAAAAATCTTGTTAACTAAGCCTCTCTTCCTCTGATTGCCAAGTAAATAAAATGGCTCTAATGAAATCTGGCAAATTTTCATTTTCTTGGACAGGACTTTGTCTGGTTTAACAGAAACACTCCCACTTTTAATTTTTTTTGTCTCTCTACTGACTAAGACAGAGGTAAAGTTGATATTAATCTAAACATCTAAAATGTTGTAATACAGCAAACAAAAGCTGTTGGGAGTGTTTCTTTAAAAATTGTTAGTGCCAACAGTATGAGTTGGTTTGATTTCTATGATTGGGTGGTGCTTAAAAGTGTAAAAGAGTTAACACTTTTATTGACCAAAGCAGTTTTATAGAGCAAAGACAAATCTAATTGAATATATAGTACTGATAAAAGACAGCACCATTCAGCACCGTTATCTCTTGTTAAGTTGATAATTATATGTTGTACACAAACTATTAATGGCCAAACATTTGAGTCTCTGTATATAACCTCATTCTCCAAGGTGATGAAGGGAAAAACAGTAAATCCACCATACATTTGAATGTATATGGTGATTCTTATGAACAGTTCGGTTGTGGACATGGAGATGTGGTGTACCACAGTATACCACCAGAGGGAGTCTGTCTCAGGGCTTTAGTTGTATGGGACTCCTGTTGCAGGGTTACGTAATGTGAGTTTCCAGAATGTGATTCTGCATGAGTAATCTCAAGTGTGGAAGGGCGAAAAGTGGAGGCACAAGTGTGTCTGTTTATGAGGTGTAAAAGGTTTTTTAAGTCATTGGCTGAAGAGATTAATTAACAATTAAGTGATATCAAGCCTCTTGTTTTCCGTGTCACATTTTTTCCTTTACGAACACATAACATTTAAAAGTCACTGGTAATATTGTGACTGTCACAGGACAAGAAGACATGGTTCTCATTTATTCATTAAATATGTTTTTGTGATAGTAATTTTCTCATTGAACAAGCAAGGATTTTTAAACAAGTTGTACTACATTTTTTCCCAACTATTACGCCTGTTTTCATGATGCCCCATGTAGGGCCACCGTGCCCTGACTCACTACCAGAATGTTAAATACTAGAGAAGCATTTCAGCTGCTCTTTGGTTATGCCCAGAGCTATTTCTCAGTTTATAAGGAAAGAGTGGGAGTTGTGCAGCTGAGCACACTGTCACTCTACCTTCTCTTAGTCTCTTTTTTTCTCACACCCTCCCTCTTTTTCTTTCTTTCTTTTTTTCTGCAGCCATGCAGCTGCTAGGAGACAAGAGCAGCATGAGCAAACAGGTTTTCCTTTCTTTAGCTGCTTTTATCCACTTCTCCAAAACCACACTATTTCCCCTATTGAGGATTTTTTTTTTCTTCTCTAAACCAATTAATGATCATGACTATTCAAAACTTGTAATGTTGGAAAGCACTGGCTAGAACACATCCTGTTCTGTTGTCATAATGTTGATTCACATGCCTACAGATCTGGTGACAAACGTCACAGTTTCTCTCTCATTCTCATACATAGCCATTCTCTTTTCACATAAATGCCATATAGCAATTTACTGTCTTGTGACATGATGCGTGTGAAATAAAGATATCTTGTTGGAATTTTGGAAACAGGTAAACCTGACCTACAATAAATTTTATGTGCTTTTTTGTGTTTACATTGTGTACTGTTAGTAATTTATTTCTTTCGCTACTATCATCAGGGAGACAACAGAATAGGCTAGAACCGATGGACACCATTTTCGTGAAGCAAGTCAAAGAAGGCGGCCCTGCTCATGGAGCTGGGCTTTGCACAGGTAATAATTAAACATCGGTCAATCAGTCTTCAATGTAGGTATAATCCTGAAAATGAAAATGTTATCATACCAAGCAGAAAACCTCTAAGCTACTGCACTGATGTGTTGTAAGCAAAAGGGAAAAATGCTAGGGATGCAGTTTTCTCCGGTGGCCTGACAGTATTCTTGCTGTGAAGCAAAACATTAGCAAGGACATGTAGTTGAAGAAAAATGCTCTTTTTTTTTTTTTTTCCAGCTTTTTTTTTTTTTTGGTAGCTACAGTAGTGATTTTTATCATTGATTGAATAGAGGGGACCTTCAGTATAGTTACTGGAAAACTCAACATCAAGTTACTGACTTTTTTTTTTAACAATGTGTCTGAAGGCACATTTCTTTTATTGTCATGTGCATTGGATCTTTCTTTGCAAAGACAAATAGCTTAGAGTATATTACTACTGCTTTCTGTTTCTGATGTCATTACTACCGTTTTATTTTGTTGTTACTTTATTGCCTTTTAGGTGATCGCATAGTGAAGGTGAATGGAGCAAGCATTATTGGGAAAGCTTATTGTGAGGTCATATCCTTGATCCAAGACAGGTGAGATTTAACATAATTTTTTATCATTGATTCTTGGTCAGGTACTTTTTCCCTATAAGTCTAAAATTTTTTGTTTTCCAACAGCGGTGACTTTCTTGAACTTTGTGTGATGCCAAAAGATGAGGATATACTTCAGCTGGTAAGTTTCTCTTTAGTATCCGGTTTTATAAATGAGATTCAATTCATACTTTACTACAAATGCAGAGCTTGGTGCCTCAAACTATAGCTGCTCTAGTTTAAGGTGTTCATGTTGGGACAGTAGTCATAAGATGCAGGAAGTCTGCCTATCCCATCAGAGCTCTATATCTAGGCCTCCTAATCAGGCCAGAGCAGCATTTCTGTCCTCCAAAACCACTGCTAGCACTACTGCTGAAATGGCCTAATTGAAGTGGAAGTGCAAGAACTACCTTAAGTTCATATATATGCACACCATGGAGTGATATACAAGTTGTGGCAATGAAATAATGAAACAAATTCTGTAAATCAATTTTAATGAAGAGAACTTACAATTCAGTTTCTCTTCCCTTCAATATATTCCCTTTATGTAACTACACATCACTGCGTTCTGGGCTTTCACTTATCAAAGCAATGGAGTAGGTGCATTATATGTCTCAGAAAGCTCTATCGTTTTCTTTACTTCTAGAAGAAACTTGAAATGGGTTCTCTTGAAGGCAGGCTTGGTTTTAGAAAAAGAAAGAAGTCACACGGTCCTACACAATCAGGTGAATAGAGAGGGTGGTGAAGTACTGCAATGCCTTTCTCAAGCAAAAGGAGTGTGATGATGTGTTGTCCTGATGAAGGATGAAACCATTTTCCCACAGCTGGGGCCAAGCAGATTTAAACTTTTAAGGGTTGTTTATGTTTGCCTAGTGGTCATTGTATACCATGCTGTTTGTACATGCATACTGTGGTTCCAGCTATAATAGCCACACCTTGTACACAACCCCATTTGTACAGATAATGTTTTGACAAACAAAAGGGACAAACATAGGAGTCCATTACATAAAAAAATGTTTTCAAACTTAGGTCTTCATAGATTAAATCCACATTAAAGAGGTGACTGGTAGAAAGGTTGTTGTGTTTTTAAGGATCGTTGTCACACATGCAGACCTACATGTGACCGCCTCTGTTTTTTGTTACCTGCGGCAGATTGTAAACTATTACCAAAAAGAACCGTGACTTTTTTCAAGGAGGCAATTTGCTGATACCATTGATGTTTGTAATGTATTCAGGAAAAGTGCCTATGATACTTAAATTCATTGACAGTTTTTAAAAATATGTGCATAAAAGTTAAATTATTAAGATAAGGAAGAAAAAAATTTCAAGTTTAAGTAGATATGTGGAAATAGTGATTACAGTGTGTGTGTGTGTGTATATGTATATATATGTGTGTGTGTGTGTGTGTGTGTGTGTGTGTGTGTGTGTGTATATATATATATATATATATATATAAACCTAAAATAAAATGAATTGGGTGGACTTTCTGCCTAATTAGCTGCCCATTTTCACAAATCAATATAATGTTACATTCAACACAAAGATTCTTGTGTGGAGCTCGCTTAAATATCTTTCTAGTTTGGCTTGTCCAACATTTTAGATAATAAAGTGTAGTTTAGTGTGATTATGCCACAAATGAATTTTATTTAATTATTAACCTTTAATTAAGTGTCAAATAACAAACATCAATGTTCTTTTCTACAAATTAGTGTAAATATATTTGACACTTATACTATCTGTAGTCTAAGTAGATTTTATGTATTGGCTTTCTCTTTCCTTGTCCTTATCCTTTTACTTGTCTCTTGTAAAAACAATTGTGAGTATTGCAGGCTCCTAAAACTTCATGCATACTCACACATGCATGCACGTAACATCATTAACCTTTATTGCATACAGGCAGCTGTTGACAGCTACTATGTATTCTGCGCATTCAGGACAAACCAAGGGTGTGCTCATCTGTTCCATATCTATAGCAAATCACAGTAAGTGCTTTATCGGGATGCTTGGGAATCCTCTCTTAATGGCTTCCTGTTATTTGACAGCCTGTTTATGAATTATATAATGAAAAAGCTTGGCTGTTTGCTTTACCTGAAATTTTCCCCTGAGGATTCTTTGTGGCTGCATTGAATACTCACAGTTGACTTGATACGTAATTCAGTTCAACACTATGGCATGAGTATGGCATCCAGAATTACAATATCAATGCGTTTTGTTAAGACAGCACTGCACATCCTTGTAAAAATATACAAGCAGTGATTTATTTAAAGCATGGTGTCAATGCTCTTTATTATTTAGTTTAGTTTCTTTATTTAAATGAAACTTGTAATTTCACAGAACAATAAAACACTGTTCACAAACCCTTACCCTCTTCTTACATCTAATATTAGTTAATTTTCTACTTTGTGGCTTATCATTTGACTGTTACTCCTCCCTCTGCCCTGTTAGTCCTCCCTTTTTCCCCTCTGTACCAATCCACTTTATGTAACATGGGTTACAGTATTGTGCACTAAATGGCCAGCAGCCACACAAAAATATCAATTAATGGAGGCAGGCAGACTGATGATGGCTGTTCATGAGAACAAGAGGATTATGAGAGATGCTAGCTATATGACTTTGCACTGTTGGAAGCAGCACACACCGACTGCTTGGAGACAGGCAGCAGTTGCTTGGCAAAGAGACGAGAGAGAGTGTACATTCAGGGAGCAAAAAGGGAGGGAACTGTATGCAAGGAAATACTGAGCAGGGAAAAAAGAGGGAACAGCATGAATGATGAGCTGAAACCAGTATATAAAATCAGCTGACTGCTCTGTGTTTAGAACAGGTTGATGCTGAGGGAAAAGGAGAGAAGAGGAAGGAGTGGGAGGGGGAGCTGTACCATCACAGCTGAATATATAATCAGCAGCTGCTGCTTCTGTCATGTGAGCAATGGCAGAGGGAGGGAGGGAGAGACATAGACTGGAGGCACCTTGTTCAGTTAGCGTAATATTCTGGCTGAAGATGGTTAGAACCATGGAGATATAACAGCAGCAAGAGAGGCACGTTTCTGCTCTTGCCACCTCGCCCAGGACAGACTGGCACAGGCAGGTCGTAACGTGGCAACCCCTACATCTCTGCTTCTTCATCCCTCTGTAGTGCTGCTGCAGCTCCAGTATATTTTTAGCATGTCAAGCCTTGGCAATGCTGTGGCTGTTAAACGTTCTCTGCTCTCTGAATCTGTTCTGTTTTTTACAATGTGTGGATTTTGCTCCGCTGGCATATTTTATATTTTATTCTTCCACCCTCTCTCCCTTGATTTCTAAATGCTCTTGTTTTCACATGCTTTAACGGCAGCCTTTCTCTCTGGAAACTACTAATCTGGTAAGCAAACAGCAGTCTGGGTAGCCACTTGACGTTGACATGTTGTGCTTGCTGTGTCAATTTGCATATGTCATGCATGTCAGCATTGTCCTTATAGGAAGTGGTTTTACATTATCGCTATTTAGTTGTCTTGGATGACTGTTTCATGGTCAGCTCTGTGTTGGTGAAGCAAATGTGAGGACTGTAGAAATGGCCGATGATACTGTGCCTGCAGTACCTGTTAGATTGAGCACTCAAGCTGGCACCCAGCTGGCATCTCAGTGAAGCCTCGCCCTCTTCATCTTCCATGCCATATGTCATTAGTATGATAAAGGAAAGTGACCTTTGAACTCTCCTCATGCTTACAAAGGGAGGAACAGAATCTGGCACTAATCACTGGTGGACACAGCTTTATGCAATATTGCAATTTGACACCAGTTTGTTGCTAGATCAAAGTCCACATACCTTCACACCATTCTTTCTCGTTGTGTGTACAGTCTTCTATGAGTAAAGCGGATAAATGTAGTGAGCCTTACAACCACATATCTTATGGATTGGAAGCAACTCTTTTAATTTTGTTTTCATCAAAAGGACTTTATGAATATCCACAGAGAAATGGTAACAGTTTATCAGTCTGAGGTACTAAATTTTAATTACATTTTCATGTTTCATGTTATCATGTTTGTTCAGATACGATCATTGCTGTAGCTAACCTGTTGTTAAAAATCTTTTCTGAAACTGTCATAAGTACAGGCTAAAAATTGAGTTTCATACAAATGTGAAGACCTTTCCACATTTATCTATGGTCTGCCGTTGTAGTAGGTATTTCTGACATTTTTTTCATTTTATATTAAAATCACATTGTTGGGTAGCAACAAACTGTTGTTTGGAGAACATATGCAGCAATATTGGAGAACGACTGCTGTGCCACATAAATCGGGCTTTAAAACACCATCTTAGGTCTCTGTTAGTGATAAATATTTTTTACTTTGATTTATATAGTATACTGTAACCAGCCATGGAACCATGAACATAGCCGTGAGAACTCTAAATAAGGAGCAGATGAAGACCACTGACACCCCTGAACTGCTAACGCCTCCGCACACTCGTACTGCAACATGCACTGCCCACAGACATGCATCCAGTAGGACTTATAATATCTTGACTTCTCTGGAGGCATCTAGTAGCACAATGTTGAATTTTACACACCATTGCAAATGCAGTTTTACTATTCTATTGTAACACTGCTTTGTTGCCCTGTCTTTAGGCCTACTCCCAGGATGCCTACCTCCGTGGCCAAAGCAGCTACAGTGGAAATGCCCGTCACATTCCGGAGCCACCTCCAGTATGTTACCCCAGAGTAGACTGTAAGCCTACGGGCATGGCCCAGGCGACAGACTCAGTGGGGCAGGTCTGCCGAGGGCCAACAGCACCTCCCGACCATGGATACCGCAAGGAGATCACCGTGCCCCCATCTCCTCCTCCTCAATTATATCCAAAAAGCCAGATGGCAGTGTGCATGCGTAACGACAGTGTGAGGACTGTGGTCGTTCCTCCCGATGCAGCCCACCTTGGGCGCATGGGTCCATCTCACAGGATAGATTACATGGACTCTGTCTTCGTCAGGGGGAGACCTGGGTCACTAGCCCAGTATCCTCACCCTCGAAAGGCTGATGTCTACCCCAGTGGTCCAGGGATGGTTCCATATGGGGGTCAGGCACATCACTTCCCAGGCAACCATCAAAACATTGATTGGCGCACTTACCAGACATACAGGGAGTACATTGACAACAAAGGAATCCATTCCCATGGTAGTCGGACTATCCAGGAGAGGCTGGACAGTTTGCGCGCTGCCAGTCAGACCACCTTCAATGCTACTCATCACATTCCCCGAGGAGACTGGGGCCCTAAGGGGATACGAAGGAGGAGTACCTCTCATGAACGGTCATACCAAGGACCCCCACCCCACTTTCAGATTGCTCCACGCAGTGCCTCACAGGACCGCATGAGTGGTGCAGAGAGGATGAGCCATGGCAGGAACTGGGCTCCTCGAAGCGTATCCCAAGATGGCCTAGTGCACAAAGCCCGGGCACACTCCATAGACTATGTTGAAACTGCAGAGCTGGCTCGACTCAGTGAAAGGAGAGGAGGGTATGGAAGGGCAGACCAAGGTACAAGGCCCAGCAGACAGTCTATGCCCAGACACGCCATGCTCCACAGACCTTCTGTTGGTTACACCGGTGGCATTAGGGTGGCACCTAACCCTTCTCTCTACTCTAAAGGACCAGACTCTCTTCAGACCCGCTCCTCGCCCATGCTCTCAGACAGACCTTCACATTTTGGAAAGAGCACAAGTGCTGAACATTCTTTTGCCGATCAAAGGGTTTTAGTCAAAGGAAACCACTCAGGCCACACTTCCCAACAAGGCCAGAGCAGGATGAGGGCTGAAACTCTCCTGCCTGTTGAGCCAAACAGAGACACAACACTGGTGGGACAGAGGTCTTCTTCATGCTCCACCACAAAACAGATGCCTCAGAGACCTAGCATCCTCAAACCTCCCCACTCAGACTCTCAGAGTCAGGTGAATGGGCGAAGCCCATCGGAGACAGGGGTGGTTTTAAGAGAGAAGCCCCCCTCTGGAAAGAACCCCAGCCCTCTGCGGCACCCTTCCTACATCTTAGCTGTGAATGACGACGGAGCAGATTCTACAACAGATGTGGCAGCATGTTGGCTTCCCAATGATGCACGTCGGGAGATACACATACGCCGCCTTGGGGAACAACGTCACACCTCCTGCTCCAGCAACCTGGATGAGTCTCTGGACTCCATTCCATTCATTGGTAAGAGAATAATCAGTTGTAAGCCTTGTCAGCCCACGTTGTCATGGCAACGACAGCAGGCAGTAGTAACATGAGGCAGACTGGTAGAGCTAACACTGCAGCTAATTAAAGGGCTTCCACCATAGATGCTAATAGAAATCAGTTTAAAATAGATGGATGGAAAACTAACTGTGGAGCCTGTAGACCACTACAGTGTCATTGTTAATCTGATTCAGCATATGATTGGTGTGTGTATATAGTGCTTCAGAGATGTTCACAAATAAACTAATCTTCCTGGGAAGATGTTTTTAATTGGGTTTTGTGGCATTCAGAGAGGGTTTGTGGGATGTTTGGCTTAACTGGGGCAGAGTAAAGGATGGCTTAAGCCTTTTGGAATATATTGAATTCTGAATGGACTGCATTATGCTTCAATAGTCCCATAATGCATTTTCTGGTGATTAATTAGTTGCCATCTCAAAACCAGCAGTTTCACCATCCACATAACAAGTCTTTTGCAGCCCAAATTAAAAAATATTCTAACTCATTTTTTTGAGAGGTTATCAGAATGTTTTGCTTTTTACTTGCTTTCTATCGGGTTTTGGAAATGGCACCAGAGGCATTTCTAAATGTGGTCTCACTTATACTGCCAAGATTTTCTGTACAGGCTTGTTATAGAGAATCTGTTGTAATCAGTTCAGCAGTGAGAAATATTCATAATTAATAGGAACTCTGTGTTTATTGGCGTGCCTTGATGAGAACATTGCTATAGTTACAGTGCTAGAGGCTAAACTAAGTATCAGATGCAAAGCTCTCTTGATATCTTAAATGTTGTTTGAAATCTACTGCCAGAAAAATAATGAAATATTTCATGTTCAGGTGTCTGTATTGTGTTTCATTCTCTCCACATTTACCTCTCTTCATATATGTGTTATGTATGTTTGGGTGACTGTCATTTACAGTCTCTCTATGATACCACTTAATATAGAAAAATGAAAAACCAAGGACTTTGAGAGTTGATCTACTATTACTCATAATAATTTTTTGGTTAATTTGTTTTAGCATAAAAGCCCCAAGTCAGCATATTGTTGTCTTTACAACTTAAGTAAACTGCCTCTGACAGCTGATCCACTTTTGTTTTGGAAAGAACATGGAGGAAACATTTTGTACTTTGCAGGTAGACTATGGAGGAACTAGGTCACAGGCAGTGACAGTTCTGGAAGGTTTAGTTTGACCCATGGGAGAGAAGTTTGTTTTAGAGTCAAATTTGGGTCTTTTTACAGTTCAGACATGGCTCTAACTTTCATTTCAATGTGGACTTGAATTCACAAATTTTTTTCTATTCTCACTTGCCAGGTTATAGTAGGTATACCAGCTAAAACTAATACAGTTTATCTTTCAGATCCCAACAACTGTAAGATAACTAGCCCCTTGAAGATGTGGGACATGATAATGAAATGGCACTACCTGAAGGGCGTGGTTGAGATCTTCAAATAGTTTGCAAGCCTGGTGGCCCATGACTTCATGCCCAGTAAATATGATAGCAGGATTAGATAGTGCACTGGAAATTGTCTGACTTAATATTGTGGAAAAAAAAAAAAAAAAAAAAAAAGAAGAAAGCAATGTAGTTTATTACAACACCCTTGCATTTATCTTCATAAAGAGTGAACTGATTTACCTTGTTGGTGGTTGTGGTGATGTTGGATTGTATTGCATTATTCCAAGAATTTAAATAGTTTTTTAAACTAGTTATTTATTCGTAAAAATAGAAGTAGGTTAGGGGAATACCAATACCAGTCATGAACCAGTGCAGGTCTTTTGGATAGGCTGAAGCTTGTCAGTGTTCATGTTGTCATTGATTTATAAAGCATTTTGTCATACTCATCGCACCTTTCCTCACTCCACGTCATATGAGCCTCTGAGCACAGCACTACATTTATGATAGGAGTATATGGTCTGCAATTTAGGAAATGGGAAAGTTTCAAGTCACATGTGTTGTATATTGGTTATTATTGAGGTCATCACGCTTGTGGTTTACCAACAGTGTTTCCGTTTCCGAGGTTTGTGCAATTTTGGTTATTAAGGAGGCTGAACAGTCCAGGTGCAGACAAAGCAGGCAGTGACTGCGATGATGCTACAACACCACCATTCTGGGACTGGTGCCCTGGCCCAGGAGAACAGTGCTCTGATTGAGCAGATTGCTAGGCCACCATCAATGACCTGTTTGAAAACCCACTGGTCTAGACCTTAGTTGTGTGAGGTCATTTGGGCCTTTAACCCAAATCATCATCATGTTATTTGTATCTATCTTATCTAGAGACATAATTTATCTGTCATCTGATTCAGATTGTAATAGCTGTAATTTTGGTGCCTGGAATTTGGCACTTGCTTGTTAAGTAATAGTTTATAGCTGTACAGTCTGATTTTAGAGTCACTTTGTGAAACCTTAATAGTTTTGTGATTTATATCGAATGTACAAACAATTTGTCATATCTGATTGAGTTGTGCACAGAATGAGAAAGTGAGCATATCTTCACCTCTTCATTATGTTACTAATGAACAGTGTGGGTCTTAGGTAGAACCTGCTGTACCAAGCTAATTGATGTAAGACCTGTCAAACCTGCCACTGAAGAAACCATAGTCTTTAGTCATAGTCTAGTTTATACAATTGTCTCTTATGTAAACATTCACTGTATGTATTTGAGTTTAAACTGTTTGGGTTATGTTGTTGACTGGGATGTATGCAGACAAACAGCTGAAGAAACTGTGTATGTTTGGAGAGAGCACATAAAGATAGAAGACTCTGAAATTGTTACCTCTAAATAATGTTTGAGTGATGGACAGAACCTTAGTGAGGTAGCCCAACGTGTCTTTTTAGAGAGTTGCTGACATCCTTTTCCTCTGCCCCATTTCAAAGTTGGGTACAGGCTGGATTTGGGACAGTTGCTTTCAAATTTAGCTCCAAAAGCCCCTCGGCTGCAGAGAGCAGCTTTGTACTCTGAGCTGTTTCTGTCTTGAAGTGCCAGGAGTGGGCGGTACTCAAAGTAAAGAACTTCCATCTCTCAAAATCATGTCTGAAGATGATCTCTTCCCACTCTCAGCTGTGTTGTGGTATATTCGCCATGGGAGTCATAGACTGTTTTAATTGTTCCCACAGATGATAGATGATACAAAGATCTTATTTGTATGCATTTTACTCTTTCAAAGAGATGCTGAATATGGAAATATAGTATTGCTTAGTTTGACAAACGCACCTCTCACAAATGCAATATAGTTACATTGTTGACACGAGTTGTATATCATCTCTATGCTTAGACTGAATGTTTTATGATCATTAGATGAACCAGTCAGCCCTAGCGTCGACCGAGAGGCTGCTCCTATTCCACCCTCGGCTGTGATATCTGTAGCGCCATCCATAGCTACAGGCCCCTCCAGTCCAGGCTCACCCTGCCCCACCATTCGACGTCAGCTATCACATGACCAAGGTAAATATTGGATTGGCAAGGTGAAGGATATGAAAGTCCAGGCTTGGCTCAAAGTGAACATTGTAAAAGTCAATGAAATTTAAAGGTGTTTTGTTTGTTTTTCCTGATGTATCTTTCAATCAGGTAATAATTTTAGCTGTGACTTGAAATTTTGGAACTAGTGTTTAAATTAGTTTATTTGGGGATACCCACCTTCACACTCACACAGTAAACACAGGTTAATCGTCTTAACTCAGTGTATTGATGTTAAAATATTTTATTTTCACTGGTTTTCTTTTATTTTTTTTAGACCACAGCTACAGACCCAAGTCACCTCCGAGAGCTGAATGTGACTGTCATTTATACTTACAACTTGGGATATGACAAATAACATCATTTGCTATTTTTAATCCTTGTATAGAGTCACTGAGAAGTGCTTTGCTGGAATCTGAGTCAGGCAGCAAAACAGAGCGGTCTAAATCGTACGATGAAGGTCTAGATAACTACCAGGTGGAGGGCAGAGGGTAAGTGCATATGACTTAAAGTGAGAGTGATAAATAGTCATGTTTTATTGAGTTTTGAGTTATGAATCCGTGTGGCCTTGTCTCTCACTTGAAATCTGCCTTCTTCTCTGTTGTTTTTTCACATCTTTAGGCGATCTTCCAGTAAGCATATGCCCAGTCTCAGGGGCCTGAGAAAGGTGAGAAACTAGAGAAGAACTTTCTCCAGCTTCTCACAATCATCTCTCAAATGACCATCTCTGGCTTTCTTTGGAAATGTTTTGAGAGAAATATTTTTAGATATAGGGGTTTCCTAGTGACTGTTTAATTGTGAAATCCCCAGTCCACTTCTTTGTTTCATGTTGTCTTTGTTTCTTACTTTCCCCACCTTTCATGTCATACAGCTATTAAGCTGACAATAGAGTCAGTAAAAATGTCATGAATTCAAACTTTCAGGCTCTGGATGGGCATAAATCATCTGGGGATTCTGGATCTCGAAGGGATTCCTCCTCAGATATCTTTGCTGATTCTTCCAAAGAAGGCTTGCTTAACTTTAGGCAGCTTAATACCGATAAAAATAAGGTATGCATGTACAGTCATGTCTTCATTCAACAGCCATACACATTACTAATGTTTTGATGTTTTAATTTCTCTTCCTCTGTGCCTCTTTGTCTCTGCAGCGTGTTAGTGGGGGAATTAAATCATGGAAGCAGATGTATGGTGTTTTACAAGGTCACACCCTGACCCTCTACAAAGACAGGAAAGATGCTGTGTCTCATGCTTCGTCACAATCTGATGAGGACCCACTACGAATCAGTATCAAAGCCTGTCTAATTGACATCTCCTATAGCGATACAAGACGCAAGAATGTGCTGCGACTAACCACCTCAGACTGCGAGTATTTGTTCCAGGCAGAAGGGAGGGATGATATGTTGTCCTGGATCAGAGTCATTCAGGAAAACAGTAATCCAGATGAAGAGGTGTGTAGTAGTGTACTGTAGTAAGATTCATTTTGTGTGAGTAGCCAAATCAAGATTACTACGTACTGCATGTCACCTCCAGCTCACCAACAACTCAAATTAATAGGATCTGCAGAAATTTAAAGACATTTGTCTTAAAATCTCAAAAGGACTATGAGGTCCTATGAGCTGTTGTCGTCATCTTGTAAACCATTGTCAGGGCAGGGTTTATCGCTTGTGGTCAGTGGCTTACATTAACAGGAAACCAAGAAGAAAAAACAGGCGCTCCCATCAGGGTAACAAAGGGAACCAAAGTCTGTTTATGAATTAAATACAATGAATGTGACAGTCACGAGAAGACAATTACACCCTTTATTTATAAAATCCCTAACAAAAGGTAAAATAAGGTGACACTGGAAACTTGCTCTACACGAGCAGAGCAAAAAAGCAGGTGGCACTTCCTTGGGTGTGAGGGGGAAATTCCATTTTCGACTGCCAGCCAATCAATGAACTGCCTTTCAGCAAGACCTCGTTAGCCGATATCTTCTGGCAATAGTTCACTCTGGTATCTGAAGGGGAGGTCTGGCAGCAGGTGATTAGGTAGGATTGAAAATGTTGCAGGAATTTAGTCTATATACAATACATGTGTAGTCAAACTGCTCTATCCTTTTAGACCACTGATGATAATAATGTAACATTATTAGCATAGACCAATTAGACAAAAACATTGAAATCAAATCAGCTGTAAATAAAAGGCTCCTTGTAGGATCTCTAGATCCCAATTAAGCATTTTATGTAAAGACTTGAATTTCTGTGATTTACTTAATGCTGTTGAATTGGAGTCTATAACATTGCCTTGCTATGAGTTATGCTGTTGCAAGGCTCTACAGTACAGACAGATGTGTCCTCTTTGGACATACTGAGAAAGTTGATGCTGTTTTATATTTTCTTTTGGGTTCAGAAGATAGGTGGATGCCTGGCCCTGATCATTAATAAGTTTCTGTCTAAGTCCTTTGTCGTTGGGCTTTGTCCCAGTCAGTTAGACTTTCATCTAGTGGCTACTTTGCCACATAGTTTTTAGATATGCAGTTTTTACCAAAATGTTTAAGGAGCTTTACATTTAGCTCAAGAAAAGAATTTATTAGATTTCCAGGTAATATGAATTAGTAACTGTTCAGTCATAATAGAAAATTGTAATTAAACAGCATTTGAAGAAATATAGTTTTAACTTTATTTGAAGTCTTAGTGTCCTTACTGTACTTCTCTGTCATTACAGAATGCTACTGTAACAAGCCAGGACTTGATCAGTCGAAAGATCAAAGAATACAACATGATGAGGTATGTTGGATTCCACACTGCCCCCTCGGGGCTCATCTGCAGTATTCAAACACATATCTACCTCGTCTAATTCAATGGAAACCTAATGATGATTTGGTCTATTTGTATTTTTTGTCACTTGCATGGTTCAGTGCACCCAGCAGCAGGTCTGAACCTTCCCCCAAAACCTCCCGCCAGTCACTTAGCATCAAACAAGCCTTCCTGGGAGGCAAAACAGACGGCAAGATACACAGCCCCCATTCACCTAAAACAGGAGAGGAGCGAAGGGCGTTGAAAGGTAAATACCAGCTCCTTTTGATGTGGTTAGTAGACATTTCTAATTTGGCTTGGTTAATTGGTATACGTATATGTATGTATCTTGTCAGATGACTCCAGTCCGCCAAGAGACAGAGCTGCTTGGAAAATTGGTATCCCTGGGATCATGAGGAAGCCCTTTGAAAAAAAGACTCCAGCTGGGGTTACATTTGGGGTGCGGCTTGATGACTGCCCACCTGCACAGACTAACAGGGTGAGTCTCCATCTTTGTTTATTTATTTTAGACAAACAGCTGTGTAGTTGATCATTCCGAAGATGTGAGTATCAGAATCTTTAAAATATTGACTTTTTTTTTTTTTTTTAAATCAACTCATCAGCCTCAGTGATTATGTCTTGCTATGGTAGCTTACTTTAATTGTAGGAGTGATGTATGACACATAAATGCACACACTTCACATCATTGTTTATTCACACAGTATGCACATTTCTTTTAATATTACAGATTTGACATGCTTAATAATGTTATGTGTTGTATTTTATTGTGATGTGTTTTATGTATTGTCTTCCTTGCTGTGCAGTTTGTTCCTCTGATCGTGGAGGTGTGCTGTAAAGTGGTGGAGGAGCGGGGTCTGGAGTACACAGGGATCTACAGGGTCCCTGGGAACAATGCTGCCATCTCCAGCATGCAGGAGGAGCTCAACAGCAAAGGCATGAATGACATCGACATCCAGGAAGACGTGAGTGACTGACAGTTGGGTTGCATAGTACAGTGCGCCATTTCACTGACTGACAGCATCTTTTAGCAGTGATTGATTTGTACTTAATGGATTGCTTATAATGTCTCGATCTTTTACTTCTCTGCAGAAATGGCGGGACCTTAATGTGATTAGTAGCTTACTAAAGTCTTTTTTCCGAAAACTTCCAGAACCTCTGTTTACAAATGGTAGGATCTTTTAATGTTGATAATGTATTACACGTTACAAGCAGAGACTGCAGTATTTAAATAAAATGTTTTATTTTACAGAAAAGTATGCTGATTTCATTGAAGCCAACAGAACAGAAGACTCAGTAGAGAGATTAAAGGAGCTTAAGAAGCTGGTGAGTAAAAATCTAATGAGAAGCATTTATAGTATTATAGTTAGGCACACTATTAACTCTGATAATTTTCAATTCTTGCAGATCCACGAATTACCTGATCATCACTATGAAACTCTGAAATTCCTCTGTGCTCATCTCAAGAGGGTTTCTGACAACTGTGAGAAGAACAAGGTATGACTGTTAATGGGACGTGTCAGTGGTTATGTCATTACTTTTACTACTGTAAATACAGTATCCTCTTGAGGATTATTTCATTACGTTTGATTTGTTTTAACCTCATCTGTGTAGATGGAGCCTCGAAACCTGGCGATAGTCTTTGGCCCTACACTAGTCAGAACATCTGAGGACAATATGACCAACATGGTCAATCACATGCCGGACCAATGCAAGATAGTTGAGAACCTTATCCAGCAATACGACTGGTTCTTCACTGATGATGGTGACGAAGACCCTGTTGTATGTGACAGTTCCTTTTCTTCTATTTTCTCTATAATGTTCATCATAGATACATAATCTAAGGATATTTGTTTTGTTATTGGTATTTAAACTGCACAAATTAGTATTTTCTAGTATTTTCTACTACTTTACTATGTAATGTAATCACTGTTTTACTGTTTTGATTCCTTCTTACACCTCCTGCCCTACAGGTTACACTACCTACCCTGCACTAAACGGCAGACAGCCAGATAGTTCCCTCATAACAGAGCTAAATCATTTAATGACTCTTTTAATGAATGTTTACGAATCATTACAACTTTAAATAAAAAGCAACTCAGTGCCTTATTTGCAGTTATTCTTGCTCCCCCCCCCCAATTATATGCTGTGTTAAGTAATTTATCTTCTTTCTTGTCTCTCTGTTATTGCCTGCATGTGTGGCTACAGACCACAGCTGAGCAGGAAAGCACAGTGCAGTCTCAGCCTGTGCCCAATATTGACCACCTGCTCTCCAACATTGGACGAACCGCACCATCACCGGGCGAAGTCTCAGGTAACTCACTGGGATTTTTTTCTCAGGACTCAGTTCTCTACCATCATCACAGCAAATATTTTACCATAGCAGCAATACTGTATTTAATTACCATTATTACAGTGCATTAAAGTGAAAAATATGTGTTGTATAGAATAATTTATTTATAAGATTAAATGTTAGCTGTGTCTTAGTCATTTATGCTAAGATGAGGAGCATCATGTCTTTTTTCCTTAATTTTAGATGCTTTGAGCAAAGACTGTCAAGTTTTATTTGTTTCTGTTAGAGCAAGCTTTTTCAGTAATTTTTCAATCAGTACATTTTCAACCATTGGAAAATTGTTGAAAAATACCTTGCAGTATGTTGAGCCTTTTTTTATTAATTCATATATTTTTGGATAAGTCTGTTTTGTTTTGATGTTGATGTTTTGTTTTTGTTTTTTTGCCCAAAGAGATAAAATTGTCTTTAAGTTTTATTTATGTTTATTTGTTTGCTTTACTCTTAATTTTATCTTGTTCAAGTCATTTTTTCTCCCTGTGCTTTACCTGTGTTGAGACGACAACTCCTTTTCTTTCAGTTCTTTTCTTCCCCTCCTCCTCGTCTCTCACATAATCCCGGCATGTTCTTTCCCAAAGAAATTCTAACAAACAAAAAGAAACAATGGAAGTTTTAACCCTTCTGACCTCTGCCCTTCTGTGTGTAGTGTGTTGTTTTTCTCCCTTATCCCTGTCCAGCACTCACACATTACCCAATCTTGACACAGGCCAAGTGGGCGGCGTCTATCACTCGATGATGTCACTGATGGACTCTGTTTTGTCAGTGATGGACAGCTGGGACTGTAGGAAGAAGGACGAGTGTTGTGCCCAGTGTAGCTGCCTAGTCTGCAGAAACCCGCAGCTCTTTTAAATTTGGGCGAAAGGAGGAAAAAAGATAAAAAAGAAAGAAAGAGAAGTCGATGTTTGTCATTTTTCCTGTGGTGTGCACGTCTCATATTTAAACCAATACCCTAAATTGAGGGGATACAGAGCGATGCTGCTGTACTTTCTCTGAAAGCCCTTCTGCTGTCTCTTGTTGTCTCTTAAGCTGATCGCAAGGACAAGTAGCATGGTACGGTCAACCTCAGGTTCTCTCCCGGTCATGTGGCATATTGTATCATGATGTCTGAGGGTGGGGTCGTAGTGGTGGGACTGAGCTGGATGTTCCCCAGCACACATGCGTTTACACAAAACCAAACCCACACATAGAACCATGTCCCAGACCGATAAGTATGTAGTAGCTGGTGCAGAGGCACACATAGCAGTGGACAGGGCTCCAAGCAGGTAGCTGTGCTAGTATTTGCTGCAACAGGTGGTTTTTTTTTTAATTATTTATTATTATTATTATTATTTCAAGTACCTCCTCTTGTGTCTTTTTGTTTGGTTTGTCTGTGATGTCCTTACTTCAAAATCTTTGCTGTCATTCAACATTAAAAACATCACATTGTCAACTACACACAAACACGGCCACATACCTCATCTCCTACTTTCACATAATGTATAACACCTACATCAATCACTAACATGTCTCTCACAGTCTCCCTACCCCACCGAAGCTTTATACACTGATGCACATACTTTGAACCTAAATTAGATCTTCAATAGCCCATTTCCACTGCAGGAACTTGTTCAGGACTCCAGGAATTTCTCCACTTACAATTTTACTTACGATTTGATCAGAGAAACCACAAAATTTCTCTCTCATTTTCAGCTCTGCAGGTCTCATTCATTACATCCATCAGTAAATACAAAGAGCAACATAATGAGAGTGTTTCTTTAAGTGTGACAATAGTACCTCACACACTGCTTTCATATTGTAATTCGTCTGATTTGCATATTCTTTACAGTTCCTCAGATGTTGTGGAAAGCAAACAAGTGGCCAAAGGGGACTTTGAAATCCTGAATTTATTTCCTGTGGTTCCATAGTTCAATTTTGTCGAAAAGGGCTATTTGTCTGATTATTTTCATTAGCTGCAAGTTGCATTTTCTTCTTTTGAAGGAAAAGAACATTTTGTGAACTCTTTGTTTTGCCTTTTACGTTGCTGAGAATAACGGGCTACATGTTAAAGGGCACCACAGGACTTTATCTAGCTTGGAGTAAGAGAAATCTGTCTGTTATATTATGGCTTGCCTGCGCCAGCTGTATCTACCACGACACACTCACTGATCTGTTCAGCTCAGGCCCCTCTCAGTCAGTCATCACTCCCTCTCCTCTGTGATGTCTTTGAGTTGGGAAAGAATACCCACACTGGTTGGTGGCTACATGTAATGCCCTGTGACTGGCGTGTTTGTGTGTGATGTGCCGTCGTCCCATCAATACATGAGCATGAGCAGCTTTTTGTCTTGGTTTACTGCCGGGTTTTCACTTCCTGTCCTCTCATCGATCATCTCAGGCCTCCTCTGCTGCTTTGTCCACTTTTCCATATACTGCTTAGTGTGCTGACTTGTCCTCCTGTCTATCTCTGAGCCGAAAAGTTGTCATCTGCTTTCATCAAGCTGCTCTCATTATTCTCATCATGTCCGTCAATTTCACTCTGAACAAACTTTTAATCTGCCTCTGCCTCTTTCTTTATCTTGCTGACTGTTTTCAGCAAGTCACGGAAGTGACAGGCATTTACTAATGACTCTCTTCTCTTTAATGCAGATTCAGCATGTAGTGACTCCTCCAAATCAAAGGTAATGTCGTCTTGTTTCATTTAGTTTATCATAAATCCTTCATTCCTCCATCTTTGTTTTTTTATTTTTTGTCTTGAAGCGATGAGTCTTTTAAAGCAGTTTTGGTTCTTTCTCAGCAGGGCTTGTGGGGGTCAGGGAAGGATCAGTGTAGCAAAGAGATGCTGCGCTCCTCCTTCTTTGCCAGCCGTAAACGTAAGAAGCCCAAGGACAAAGCTCATCCAAGCAGTTCAGACGATGACCTGGACGCTGTGTTCCCCAAGAAGGAGCTCCCGGAGGAGAGCCAGCAGCAGGCTCTGTGGTCCCCAGACAGCCGGACCGAGGAGGAGGAGACGGATGAAACCAGTGAGCAAGAGAAGCTCAGAAACAGCTCAGAGGAACAGCTGGACAAAACCAACAGGAAAGAGTCTCTCTCCAGCAGCCAGATGTCGCAGCCCTCTCCCCCCCTGCCTCCAGAACACATTTCTTCCACCCTTCAAACTGGCTCCCCCTACAACTCACCCCCACATTCCCCAAACCTCAGCTACCGCATGCCAATGGCTCACCAGTCCTCTCTTTCAGACCCACCTTCCAACTATGACGACACAGTGTCCGACCTTGGTACGATGAACAGCACCAGCTCTCAGGCTTCAGTGCCCAGAGTGAGACATGGAAAGACGGTGGCTCTGGGGCCAGAAGTGGGACCCAACGGGCTGGGAGCAGAGGTTTGCTCTATCACCTCTGACTACTCCACCACCTCATCCATGACGTTCCTGACTGGAGCTGAGCTCAGCACCATAAGTCCCGAGGTGCAGTCTGTGGCTGAGAGCCGTGGTGGTGATGATGCAGACGACGAGAGAAGTGAGCTTATCAGTGAGGGAAGGCCGATGGAGACGGACAGCGAGAGCGACCTATCAGTGTTTACTGTCGGGAAAGCTGATCAGCGAGAATTGCAAGAGGCTCCACGACATTTCCCATCTTACAGGCTCATCGAATGTGATACACTCTCCAGAAAGAAAGCTGCCCAGCAGAAAACCGACAGTGAGTCCTCGCTAGATGGAGCTCGGAGTGATAAAGATGCCAACAGACTGTCACGTGTTTTGGGGTCAGTTAAAGGCCGCTCAACTGGCAGCCTCAGCTCTTCATCTCGTACTGAGTTGGATAAGACAGAGCCTGCATGGAAACTGAAGATCACTGACAGACTGAAGGTGCGTTTGCGAATGTCTGTGGATGACATGTTTGGTGTGGGCAGCCAGAGGAGCCGGTCCCCAGAGGGCCGCAGTAAGAAGAAGAACATCAGACGCAGACATACTATGGGCGGTCAAAGGGACTTTGCAGAGCTGTCTGTTTTGGGAGACTGGCCACAGCAGATTGGCATTGGTTCAGATTCTCGGTCAGAGTTGTCAGCTGTGGACCGGCTAAAACCCAAGTGCAGTTCTCAGGACTTCTCCATCGGGGACTGGATTGCCCGCGAGCGCCATCGCACCAGTAATCCCGAGGTCAGCCTGGATTTTCCCGAACAGCAGGGGGGGTTGTGCAGCCCAAACTCCCAAAACTTGGGAGCCTCGTGCTCTTCTGAACTCCCACATCGTCCAGCTGAGGTGTTGAACGGGGACACCCCCCCCAGTAAAAATCTGAGCCTCTCAGCCACCGCTCACCCACATAAACTCACCAGTTCCCAGGTGGTCCATTCACGATTCTATCAGTACCTGTGAGAAGTATTGGATGTGTGTGGCTGTGTGTGTTTTTTGTCTGTGCAATGTGTTGTTACTTGGGAGTCTGTCAGTATAATGTCTGTTGTGTGACCAATCTTAGTGAATGAGCATGTTGCACAAAAAATTTGTCTGGAGTGTGTGTCTGTAAATGGTGTGCGTGCTTGTGAAAAGAGAACTACTGCACACAGGGATCGTTGATCTTGCTCACATATATGGCATGGAACAAAATATTGTTTAAACCATTTTTTTTTTTTTTTTTTTAAATGACAAATGACTTTGGGATGGGTAAGCAGGAGGACTTCCTCCCTCCTAATACAAATCCCTGTTATGCTGAAGATTGAGAGGACCTGTTGCTCATGAAACAATGAGTCTGTGAAATATGTGCAAGGGAGTGTGAACATACAGAGTTAAGATTGTTAGAAAGGTTTAGCTAAGTGGCTTTAAGGATGAACTGACTTTTAGGATGAATAGGAAGTAGTACAAAAGATTTTTAGTATTGCAGAGGAACTATTTTTGTGTAAAGAAAGTTACGATGTTCAGAGTCAGTGAGTCTCGGTAACCAAATGAAGAATGTACAGACATGCTTGCTGTAATACTGACTAAAAGCTTTAGATGCTTGTGTTTCATTCTAAAGTGTACATATCCCTATTTTTCTGTGTACTTGAATTGTGTTTTTGGTACAGCCTGTGTGTGGACTGCTTACAAGCTCTCTGCTGTCAGAGGGGCCTTTCCAAAGGTACAAAGGTGACAAGGAGACACTGGAGTTATGCAAATGGAAAAAAACAGTTATTATTCATCCCAGCTATGTGGTTTAAAGAGCAGTGAACAACATCCCTCTGATGCAAACGTTGCGCCATGTTTTAGTGTTCGTGATTCAAGCATCTGTCAGTGACGGGCAGTAGGTTGCAAAGAGGAAGAAAAAGAATGCATTATCACATCAGAAAAATCATGTTTCTTCACAATAGGAAGTGCCTCACAATGAAATGTTAAGGGTGCCATATTGTCTTTGTTGATATACACGAAGATGTTACTGTGAATGACATTTTTATTGTCGACTCTTAGTCATTCTACAGGTTATGTAACAAAATGCCGATCTTCCATTCCTTGGCATTCCACTCTGGTCTTAACATGTTTTATACTTTTTTCCCTCCTGTTTTTCTTTTTCTTTTTTTTTTTTTTATTTTAACAGAACTTGAATTTTAAATATTCCTTGTAAAATAAGTAACTTAAATGTACATATAAATGCCATGTTTTAGCTGCTTTACATTTCCATCAGATTGCAGGATTAAGTACAGTATTGTGAGATGAGGAGGCTCATGGGGTTTATGGGTGTTGTTGGCAGTCAGGTCCTTTTCTGTGGAGAGAGGTTCCTGCAGGAGGAAACACTTCATTGAGCTGGACCATTTGTACCAATGCTGTGTTCCTCTGGTTATGAGAGGGGTGTGCACAGACTCCTGAAACACTGGAAATAAATTTTGTCAATGGCAAATTCTCTTGTATGTTATTTCCTCAAAAAAGCCCTGAAATTAAATGTTAAGGCACTAGATACCGGACGTCACCTGCTTTTTGGTTTTTAAGCGATGGTAAGTGACAAAGCCAACAAACTATACATTTCAAAATGCTTTATATACAAGTTGCACATACAACATAAAGACTTAAACAATATAAGATTTATACACTTTGTACATCAGCTGACTAGAAACCACTGACAATACTAACAGAAGTGACATGGGGAGAGAGTCAAGCCATTTAGACACAAGTCAAAGAAATTCACATATATAATGATGAAAAAAATCAGCAGTTAACCAGGAAGGTAAATATCAAGAACTGTATTTTCAAACTAAATATTCTTTACATTTCCATCAGTGTAATGCCATCTTTGAAGTTATTTTGATTTCTCAGTTCTTTCCCTGTTCATCAAATGTGCCATACCTTTTTTTTTTCTTTTCTTTTTTTAACTTGGTTATGAAATCATGATTTGTGTTATCAACGGAATGCACAGTTCAAAAAAAGCCTATCCATATTTACTCATTTTCAGCATCATGTGGGCTCCTAACATGAACATTTCACCCACAGTAAGGCACAGTGACTAAAAGAAGAGTTTAATCCAGATATATGAGGAGAGAAAATATGCTCTCATACCATTTTTGTATAGACACTTCTTTTTTGGAGTACAACACATTGTGCCCTCATTTTTGTGAAGCAAATAAGGACTGATGCAGCCAGACATCCACTCATAGACACTGTACTATTTTTAAGACACTGAACAGAGAAATTCTGAGAAACAAGTAGCAGTAATCATACTCATGAACACAATAATCAGTAAGTCAGTTGGCAAAGGTTCAGAAACTGGCAGCCTTTTAAAAGTTAAATCTCAACATAATGAACTCATCTTCATGGGGGATAATTTGTGCTGCGAAGTGCTCGGTTAATGTACCTGGTTTGGAATGGAGACACTGCTCAATGGACATTATGTTGATCCTCTATTTGGCCACCTGAGGGGGCACTAGTCCACTTATTCCAATAACAGAAAGATATTGTATGACTGTTCACATCTGAGACTTATTCAATGTCTTTCTGACTGGTGTCCTGGACAGCAGGAGGAGAAGAGAGGGGGAATAGGCCAAAGGCCCCTTTTGCACATGCAGGTGCTGCGCTTCAGAGTTGAGCTAAATTCTGGTTTGACGGGTGCAGGTGTCGTGGGTTGATCGGGTTGAAGGATCCGTTGCATATTGTGCTGTAGTAGCTGGCCGAGGAGAGGGGGCTGGGGGGTGGCTGCTCAGGGCAGCAGCTTAACTGTCATCCTCGTCCTCCTCCTGCTGGTCGTCCATCAGTACCTCCGGCACCCGGAAACACTCCTCAAAGAAGTTGACCAGAGACTGGCTCAGGTGCTGCTGTGTCCCATCACTGTGCAGGAAGTGTCCTTCATCTGGGTAGATCTGTAGATTAATACACAGATGAAGGATGTATATTGCAGAGCTGCAACTAACAGTTCTTTCATTATCAATTAATCTTATATATATATATATACAAATTGCCTATCACAATTTTCTACACCTTTTAAATCACCTTAATTGCTTTCATGTCTGTCTGTATGTCTCAATATTGAGATTGAAAGTTCACCAGCAGTGGGCGACAATTAACTTCTCCACAAAGTCCTTAAGTAAGTGCTTATGACCACATCCACAGTTTTAAGTGCTGCAGACATGGACATCGTAATACAAGACCAATTGAAGAGACAGTGGTTCTGTGAAAAAGTCCAGAAGTTCACTGAGGCTTTAGCAGTCCGAAGCGGACAAACCACTTTGGCATCTTTTGTCTTTAGTGCTAATTTCACAGTTTACTTGCTGAGTTCTGATAGTTGAAACGTGCTGTAACAAAAAAAAAGAACAGTAGAAGAGTTTTTGAGGCCAAAATAGAATTAAAAGGAAAGCGAATATCAAACTTACTGGATTTGTCAGAAAAATGACAAATTAATGCCAATATTGCTCTGCTTCTTCTGAATGTGTAAATCAGTAAATATTTGCAGAACGTTCATCATATTAACATAAAAGGGTTAGTCAATGTTATCAATGTTATGTTCTTAGCGTGTTTTTGCTGCCCCCAAGTGGCAAAAAATTTGTTATTTGTTATTTGTCCCCATGTTAGCTGGTGATAGATCCCAAAACTTAACCTCATCGCAACCTTAACCTACATATATCCAACTATTTCTGCTGCTGTCAAGGCAACCTGGGCTCTAATGCCACAGGCTGTCTCTGTGCCACGCTGCATTGAGGCAATAATTCATGCTAAAGCCCTGACCAAGTATTGAGTTTGATTGATCTTAGTAAATATAGATTTTTGATCATTGAGATTAAAACAAAAAAAAAGCTTAAAATATTTCACTCTATGTAAAATGAAACTAGAATATATCAAAGTTGAACTTTTTGAATAAAATTGCAAAAATGAAAATGACTAAAGTCTAATTTGTTGAGATGCACCTGTAGATCTATTTGAGTCTGCAGCTCACCTGTAGAGTGTAGTTCGCCTTCTCACTGATTAAATGGTTGATGAACTTGGCCGTGTGTTGGAAGTGAACCTTTTCTGTGGAGGTGGTGGTGAAGACAAGATCAAAGATACATTTTAGTCACCAATCACAGTCAAATAAGCTTGTGTCTCACTCGCTGCAGTATTGGGAAAAAAAACATATTACCGTCAGCAGTTGGGTGAATGATCAAGTACTGTTTCCCCAGAAGCTGACTCGGTCTTTGTGCTAAATTTGTGATCTGAAGGAAAAGAGGAAGTGGAAAATCCACCATGTCATCAACATCCTCTGGACAATGACCATCTAATCCGGGGCTACTCAACAATGTTGTTCAGTGGAGCCCAGTTTCTACAATGCTAAGGGCCCAAGGGCCGGACATCTCCCTTACACTCTTATTGGTACTTTTATTTTGTAAGTAAAAAAATAATTAAGAAAACAATTTGTGTTGGTTTATTTTCGCATATGTACTTAATTAATATTGTGTAGCAAACTCCAACAGCATTGTAGCGCCTGTATGTGACAGACATTCACTGGATATTTCGAGATATTGCTCCAGTTTTTTGCTCTCAAATTTTCAAAGGTAACCAACTTGTTAATGTTTAATTCACTCTGCAATAGTCAGTAAGAACAAGGGCTCTGTGTGTCTGTGTGTGTGCTGACTGCACTGTGCTCCAGCTTGTGACACAGAACTGCTCTGCGACCAAATCAGAACCGATAAGATCAATCTTTAGCTTTAGAGGATTCATTGTGGCATCAATATCAGTATTTCACGAGTTTTTCTTTAGGTTTTAAATTTTATTTATTGGTAATTAAACAATTGATCAGCGTGTCACTCAGACTTGATTGACAGCCAAATTTGCCACGGGAGCCGTCAGTTGAATAGGCCTGCTCTAATCCATTCCCATTCGATTCAGCACATCACTTTTTGAATTAGGGGAAGAGGAAGAAGTATTAACTTTACCGTATACGCTCGGGAATCTGTCTTTAAGCCCAGGTATCGTTCTGAAAATGCAGATGCTGCAATTTGATAAAGAAAAAAAAAACACAGGAGAAGAAAGATCAGGCGCACTTAGACCTTGTCCCAGATGTAGTTAAGATACCCACAAAAGAAGAATATCAAGTACGTTATACCATACATACCATATAACTCAAAATCTGTGATGGGTGAGACTGCTGTTCCACATTTAAGTTGGCTAAACTCTTCAGAGCTCAAAAGCATAGTGGCTAGATATCCTCCGTAGGCCTGAACAAAGGTCAAGGAGACACAGAAACACATCGAGAAATGTAATTAATTATCCTTTGTGAAAATAATTTTACATGTGAGTCAGTAGCTGTAACTCTATGAACGAATGCAGTTTAATGAAATCTAGATTACAGGAGTTTGAGTACTCGCTCTCCTTACCCTTCCATAAACTCCCATCCGATTCTTATCGATGTAAGGCTCTTTGGATATGAACCTGAAAAGAAAACAGAGAAAATGAGTCAACCATCAGAGCTGCTGCTCGGCCTTTTTGCCGGCGGTGGTCAGTGCTCTGGATGAAGGCTGACCTGAGGGCCTCCAGCTGATCCCTCTCCTCCAGCTTTCCCAGCTTCCTCCTGACTTTGTGGAGAAGGTTGGTGCCTTGAAAGCCGCTGCCATGGCCGTCGAAGCGGATAACTATGGTGCTGAAGCTACTGACCAGAACTGTGGCCCAGTCCACATGGAACTGCTCCGTCACCATTTGACCACCAGGCGTCCCGTCCCTGTGGAAAATATATATGATGATGATAAACTTTAGGGAAGGATTCGCTGCTCAGAGATGAGTATTATATCGATATCTTATAGACATTTTCAGTTTTATAACTGGTCAAATGGGGAGGGTTTAACACTGAAATGAGAAAATTTAGAATTGCTCTCCAAATTTACTGAACTGGACAAAATAAGAAGAATGTCATATATGTATTCTTCATGAATAAAGCATTGAATGCAGGATACTCTAGTGTATATTGTACTCCACCATTATATCATAGTACTGAAACAATTCATGATTCCATTAGTTGAGTGACAGAGAATTAATTGGAAACTATTTTAAGTGACAAATTTATCCTTTTTTTAGGGAAGCGATTGCTGAGGTACTCCTTTTAAACAATGATGAAAGTAACTGATAGTTGCAATCATACGTACACCAGCAGCAGTAAGGGGTAATGGGCTGTGTCTACGAATCCAGCTGGTTTCAGAATCTGCATTGTCAGAGCTACAACAGGCAATAGAGGGTTAATGGCAATCTTATAATACAAGGGAACAGGCAGGTAATCTTGTATTTGGTAAAGTGGACACTTACTGTAGTCATCTATGGTTATGGTCTCGTACTCCACCCTGGGCATCTGCATGTTGTTGTACGTGTTGTTTACTCTTTCATTCGTCTCCACGTCAAGCACCCCTGCAGTGAGAGAGGAAACTCAATGACAAATCTGTAAAAACATATTTGCAGATTACGGAGCACGCTGATGTAAAAGGTCAGAACTATGGAGACAACACTCACTCTGTTTGTCCTCGGTGCTATAAATAGCCACGCTCGGTATATCTGGGCCTATAAAGAACAATTCAGGGAAAAACAATGGGCGAGAGTGTAATGATGGAAGTTAATGCGATTCGCATGTTTAAAAAATATTGTATAAGATTAACCTGACAAAAGGCTAAAATGCCTCAAACAAAGCAGTAATCACCACTCGGTCTTATCTGAAACAGACTTCAGAAACAGGCCTCTCAGCCAGCGCTACAGTTAATCTACTTCCGTCCCATGAAGAAGTAGCTTATTATTTCACAATGGAGCTACTCTCCAAAGATCCAATTAATGCAGAAAGCCACTGGCACTTTTCCTCTCTGGAGTGAGCGCCCTAAACAAATTAGCTTCCATGGAAACTGTGTTGTTCAGCCCCAGTGTTGGAGCCACAAGGGCAAAATAAATAAATAAATAACAATGTCTCTGAGGAACACGACGGATACATCTAGTAAACAACTGCACAATACTGACCACTGGGCTTAGTTTCCTTTCCATTTATCAAATACTAACAGCAGAGAGCCACACTCTTTGCTCAGGAGTACTCACATCACTGTTGGCACGCAGTCAGACAAGACATTTATTTCTGTGGCTAATCAGAGGGATCCAGCAGTGGTTTGAGGTTATCTGCTAATGTCCAGTTCGATATAAGCTCTCAACCTGACACACAGCACTAATTCAATTACACTTTCCACCGAACACGGCTCTCTGCTCCCCCAGAAGACTCCCTTTCTTGGGAGAGCTGGGATGTAAAAAACTCTCAGTCTGCAGTTATATATGAAAAAAAAGAGAGAGTTGACTCAAGGTCGACAATCCTCACCTTTACAGTTGAGTAAGAAGTACTCCATATTGTGGCTGAATGAAACATCCACATAGCCACACTTGAACTCGCAAGACAAGCAGCAACGGTTGAATGGGGGGATTGTGTCGGCACTGTAGGGTGGCACTGTGTGAGTATCATTATATACCCTAAAGAACTCATAGAAGCACTTATAACTTTCAATAAAACCCTACCTATATAAGTGCCGCCTTTTGGGGTCGTCCTCTGTGCTCAGAAAATATCTGAAAAACAGCCCAACATCATCATCAAATAACAATATACCCTCAACTCTGCAGCACCGGCTGTTAAAAATAAGCAAAAATATCCAAACATCTTACATGAGGTTCCTTTGATGATTGTAGGCCAAGATGCTGGTGATGTCCCAGTCTCCAGACGTCAGGGACTGAAGTATGTCTGTGCTAGTGTTGGGCTGGGCAAGAATAACACAGGGGGATCACTAAGCACTGTACCAAGTCTCTCAGAACACTCAGTTAATTTTGCCATTACCTACCAGCGAGGTGGACATGGAGATGTGGAAAAATTTTCCTCTCCCACCCTGAGGTATTGCCCGGGTGAAAAAGAACTTGTGCCCGTCTTGGGAAAACAGTGGCACTTCATTCTGCAAATGAGAGAAAAACTCAAATGTTTTTCTTTTTTAGTTATTTACTCAGATGCACAGAGCAAACACGGTCTGTTTTTTAACCAGCTGCTCAGCAATGGGGTGGCAGTGTTTTGATCACGTACCTGTCTGTGCAACCAGCTGTCACTCTCATCCTCATGTTTCTGAAAATAATAATAGGGTATGAGTTGAAAGCTTTTCTGAATCCAACAAATCACCCTAAAAAAATGATAAATCTGTCACTGTGCTTTATATTTTGTTATTGTCATCAAATCATATGAAAAGATCCAAAAAGAGTGTGTTAGTCAGTCTCTTTGACATTTAGACAAATATGCTTATTCCCTTTCTGGCAGTGAGTTTGATGAGCAGACTAATACCTTCTATTTGTTTGTTATGTGCTGGACTATTTAATGAACAGCATGAGAATCATATCAATCTTCTCTCTCTTACTCTCCTCCAGATTGTGACTGGGACTATTTCCCAAAGTGTTGAACAATTTCTTTAAAATATACTTAAAAAAAAAAAAACAATTGTAAATCAGCAGAGTATGGTAGTTGTGAGAGGAGCAAACTGTGCCCTGCGGATTTGGTGAGCTACAGTGCAGGTTTTTAAATAAACTGCAATAACCATGTTGACCAGAATGAAGGAACATATCACCCATCGTCTATGGCACAGAGGGATAAGTTATAGCAGGCTGCCTGTTACATTACATTAAAGTCATTGTTGGTTTTGGTCTTTTCATGGGATTGTTGACAGTAAGAAAAACACAGCAGACTAATCTTTTACCAGACACAAAACAGCAGATTTCACACTCTGACAAACATTTCACCTTAATGCAGACTCCAGTTGTCGCCTCACACAGTGTCAGGATGGAGTTGTTCTGGGCTCTGTTCAGCCAGTTCACAGCCAGTTTGGTGCTGGTAGCCCACTTCACCATGGTGATATAATATTCCCTCCTAGAAAAACCAGAGGGACCACCTCTGTCTCAGCTGCCTTAAGCAAACACTCCAGGGCTATTATTATTATTACCACAATAACTCACCCTATTCTGGGGTCATCAGGTTTCTTCATCACCACCGTGTGCAGGGGACCATTGAGGCTCACCACAGACAGGTGCACCATAGGGTTTTCCTCCCCAGCCTGCAAGATCCAAGAGGAAATTAGATAGGTCAGACTGGATTTCAGTTCAAGACAGTGATGGATTGTATTTGTGTTGTCTTCAGAGGTAAACAAGCTCCATTAAAGTGTTCTGTGCGGAGTGGTAGATGTAACTAGGTACATCTACTTACATACAGTTTTGAGGTAAATGTGCTTTCCATTATATGATCATTTATCCTTCTATTCAACTACAGCCTGTAATAGATGAAACTACCCAGCAGCACTTAAAAAAGCTGACTCAGTAGTAGTCTAATAATGTATGTCATATATGATAAATCCCCGTAAACTGTGGGGAAAAAATTACCTATTTTCCATATTCAGTACTTTTAATGTGTATACTTAAAATACAATTAGCTGCAAACATTTTTACTTAAAAGAGTTTTTTTTTTCTTTGTTGCACTGCTACAGTGCTTTTTACACCAGTTCCTGTGCTCAACCTGCCTTTGGATAGTGATATTCCAGGTTGGTGGGGTATGGCGTTCCTGTGAAGAACGGGACTTCCATCTTCGGTACCAGCGAGTCATTGATGGTCATGTAGGCCAGTCGCAGCCCGTCTGGAGACCACCAGTGGGCTATGTGGGTCTGCAGGATCTCTTCTGAAATACAAAATAACCAGATAACACACACACACACGAAAGAAGGTATGACGCTGAAGATCACAACACATTTTTGAACATGTGGAACAAAATCACTTTCTTTTTTCTTTTCTTTTCTATGTCCATGCACGTGTCTACCGCTTATCTGTGAAGGTTGGGCGCAGGCTGGGTACAGCAGTCTGTTTCAGGGATCGAAAGCAGAACCTTCTTGCCGTGAGGCGTCATTGTTGACCACTGCACCACCGTTATCTCTTTTCGTCTCATTATTTTTCTCTGTACCTCTGTATTTCTATATTGTGTACCCTGATGTACTGAAGGATTGGTTCCTTTTTATATTGACTCCTGTATATGGAGAGAATGACAATTCACCCACAGCTAATGTTTTCAGAATGACTGTGGGGATACATCTCAAAGTTACCCTGGAAAAAATGTGAGAATATATTTAAGAATGTAATGTTGTAATGATGCTCCTGGAAAGTCAATATTTCAATACTGATTTACAATATTTCAGATAAAAAAGCTTGCTTTGCTCTGTCTGCTGCGTTTCAATCATTTTGGGTATTGGTACTTAATATTCTGACACTGATAAAGATATTTCCAATACGTCACCATTTGGACAGACACTACTTTAATATTTGCAGTCTGCATGATTTATGATGCCCAATCCCTGTGGTGTCACTGAGGAAGAAGAAATCAATTAGTCAGATTAAATTCTGACAGTTTGAAATCCAAACACATGAAATCAGAAGTTGGGTTTTAAATGCACTTTGTTGATGTGGATTTAACGCTTGTGAATGAAATAATGACAAATTTGTGATTCATAGAGCTGTTATGTTATGACTGTCATTTTCTTTAATCAAGAACTACCCCACAGAGCACATCTCTGTGTACAGGTACAACTGTAGGGGGCTTTTTCCTCTTCTTTCTTTCCATTATAATCTTTTATAGAGCATTTTCCCTCTGTGCTGAAGCTTTCCATGCCTTTGCCTTATTGTGCCTTTTAAGGTTTTGTTGGTGGAAAACAAAACCTGACTTTGATCGATTGATGGACGTACAAAAACGGAAGGTGCTTGACATTTTGAAAGAAACAAAGACAAAAACTGCAGAAAAACATCAAGCACCTGCTCAAAAGATAAATGTGAATATTTTGAAAGGTTGTGGTTGGCATTTTAGAGTAAAACCACTTTTCCACACTGATTTCCAGCAGTTTCCTGATGAGTGACTCTCATCCAGCAGGGGGCAAGAGAACTCTATGAAAACCACAGAGTATGGTCCCCTATGTGTGTGTCTTTGCCTTTTCCTGGCAAAAGTGATCAGCTCAACCTTGATGAGGACTTTGAGATGTTCAGATGATCACTGGTGATTTCAAGAAATAATCATATTTGAAGGTTTTGTATTAACCGGATTGGAAGGGGGCAAAGGAGGCACGATATTGAATTCTCAACAGGTAATTTAGTTATCCCTCTATGGTTAAATATTTTGGTGCAGCACAGCAGGATTTTCAAAGCCTGTATTTCCAAATCTGTTATTTTCTGAAAGTGGGAAGATTTAGTAAGACTGGTATGCTGTTTTTTTGTTTGTTTGTTTGTTTGTTTTAAATGCTGCCTTTGTTGACATTTACATCAACCACTAGATTCACATTGGATCTACAGCTTATCCAAGACAAAAACACCTATATGTCATGTAACAACTCCGAAAAATAGGATGGTTTTGTGTTGCTTGTCTTTGCACATCCACTGTGACAATCGGCTGTGAGGTTGATGTGACACTCTGTACAAGCAGATAGCTGTCTACACCTTCATCTGCAGTGGAGAGACCACACGCACAGACTAAAACCCCCAGAGGTTCATACTGTATGTAGAGATGAAAAGACAAACCTACAAATTGGATTCTGGAACAAGCAGATTGTGAATTTGTATACAGTACAGTTATAGAGGCTCAGAAGGTAAATTAGAACTTCGATGAAATATAAGTCATTTAAAAACAAGAAAAAAATGTATTAATTAAAAACAATAAGAAATTTTATTTTTAAAATTAAATGTGTGGCTGCAACTGAGTTGAAATTATCTGTTTTAACTGCTGCCAATTCTGTGAAAGGAACAAAAGTTAAAGTTTAAATTGTCTTACTCAAGGTTGACAATATTTGCCTGCATAGCACTAAATACCTGTGAGAAGAAATAGACAGCCTCACCTTGAACCATATTCAAACAACTTCTGCCAAACCCAAACAATACGGTTCATCCTGCAAATGCTGTAAGTAATGTGTGTAACAGCTGTATGCTGCATGATCTCCATTCTTGTGAGACAATCTGTTATCCGCTGATATATCCATGAAATACATTGGGAGAATATAGCAAGGCAAATCTTTCTTTAGCATTGAAAATGGATTAGTTCTTTCATGTCATGTTCTGTGTTTTCAACAAAGAAATAATCCCATTAATGAAAACGCGATTAGAGACGACCCTGAAGCAGTTGCACTGTAACAGAATTTCTCTCATAATAACTAACATTTTACAATTACATTACACAATTACACTGCAATTATTATTTCAAACTGCCGTCAGAATAAATACAGAATAAATAAAATAATAACAAGAATAGAAGCCTTCAGTTACTAAGCAAGACAGCTATAAACTGTGTTATAAATGACTGCACAGTGGAAACAGTAGTCTCAAATAAGGCAGTGGATCTGTAAACAAAGTCATATTCAAGTGGTATGTAATTGGAATATCTGTCTCACATATGCAGAAAAATGTTTCATACTCAATTACAAGCAAACTTGAACATCTGCTGAGTGAGATTGCAGCACTGCAGACATGAATTAATTAAAAACTGCCTGAACACAAAGACAAGCTATGGGAAGTCGTGTGAAGGAGGGGCACTGAAACGTAGCCAGCTGTGCTCTTTCAAATGGATTCATGCACACAAACAAACAACATGCCTCAGGGAGGGGGAGGAGCAGGGCAGGTGTCACAAGACTGGATTAAAATGGTGGTGAGATTGAGTTGGTTATATACACCATATGTCCAAAGGTTTGTGGACACTGACAACCAGCCGTAAACACTTGCTGACGACTGTTTCTCATGGCCTGGTCTCAGCGTGTAAGTGCCAAGTAAAGCTGCAGTAATTTATATGCAATTTTACTTATTTTTATTTTTTTCTTCTTCTATTTGAAAGGTGTCACTTATAGTGATGACCCCACGGGGAATTATTGCCCGATCCAGCAGCAGCTCTATGGAGCGTTGCAGTGTCTTTCAGCTCATTGTTTTTGGTTTTTGGGGAATAAAATTTTAGATTTTGATTTGCTTGATCTGCTTTTAATACCCAGTCATCCTGGTCAGCATCAAACAACAGACAGACAACATAACTGGTGAACATCCACCCATCAATCTATTGTCTACATTGCTTATCCGTACAGGGTGGCGGTGGGCTGGAGCCAGTCTGATAGTGGGTGAAAGCAGGATTCACCCTGGACAGATCGCTGGTTTATCACGGGTCCAAAATATAGAGAAAGGCAACCATTCATGCTCACACTCACACCTCTGGGCAATTTAGAGTCACCAATCAACCTGATGTTCTTGCTGTGAGGCGACAGTGCTAACCACTGTTCCACCGTACCACCCCACTGGTGAACATATTGAAGCCATATGTTTTGTTGATGGGTGGGTAGAAAGAAATAGAGCCAAAGGAAGAGTGAATATTGGATTTTGGACTAGTCTCTGGAAACACAGCTTAGCATAACTTTTAATTTTGTTATTTCATATTGGGATATATAAACACAACTGTTTGATAATATGTTCAACCTATTATTTGAAAGGTAGGCAGTATACATCTATATTGTTTTATTCCAACTTTGTGGCAGTATCTTAGAGATAGCCTTTCTCTGTTTAAACATCACAGCACTCTATTGCAAAAAGCCAGGTCTGAATAGTTTTCCCACTTTGGTGTGGAAGTACTTGTCTGGCCCTGACCTAAACCTCACCCTGCAACCTTGAGATGAATTAAAATCCAGACTGCGAACCAGGCCTCAGTCGCCAACCTAACTAATGCTGTGGTTGCTGAGTGGGAGCAAATCCCTGCAACCAGCATACAAATTATTGTTGAAAGCGTTCCCCAGGGAGTCGAAGCTGTTCTAGCATGTGATTCAATAATCACATGAAAGTCTGATGCTCAAGTGTCCACATACTTTTAACCATTTAATGGTTGGTTGGTTAATTTTTACTCTTTAGAATTTCACCCAATTTCACTCACTCCCTTCATTTTGATTGATTGTGAAAGTGATAGAAGTGATATATGTTGAAATGAGGTGATATTATCCTGGGCTTTCTTGCATTTTGGTGAAACTGTTTGCAGTTGTCTTACCCTCATACAGCCAGTCAGCAAGGCCATTAAAAACAACTCCCTCTTGTCCGGTGGAAACCAGGCGGATCGCTCGGCTTTCTATCGTTGTCTTGTAGTAGATGTTGTTTTCAAATATGAAGATCTGGACAGAGAAATGCAGTGTGTCATTAGTGTGTATCATTGCTTGTAATCTAAAATGTTCATGTGTATTGCTCCATTAACTGACAACTACATTTTAATTTCCTGTAGTGCAAAGCTGGGCACATCTTTCCTCAGCCTCTGCAGCTCACCTTTTGCTATGTACAGTACAAACCCTTATGCCAAACCCACTTGTGGCTCTTTTCACAGCATGACTAAATCCAGATAGAAACACAGCTTCCCCCTCAATAACACTTACAAGCTAATATAGTTTTAGTCAACACCTGCCTTAAGCACTGTATTAACGAATATTTGCCTCATTATAGTTCAAGCTGGATTCCTCTCCAAAGCAGTATGAAACTTGTTCTGTTGCTAATCAAGGCACTGGAGCTGACTGAGGCCCTGCAGGCACACACATATAACTGAAGACATACCCAAGCACAAACACACCATTTTCCTCCAGTGTTTATAGAGACATTATGCTGTCTTCTGGGGGTGGACAATGGCTCAGTTTAACAGCAGGTTGAACTGCTGATTTAAGCCCTCGGCACCAATGATGGCATCGGCTGAAAGAATTAAGACACACCACTGGCAGATGACTGTGTGACACTTAAAGCCCTCTGTCAATCCACTCCAGTGTTTTCGCTGCTTCGCCTGGTCCCATTATGAGGGAGATGAATGTGGGATTGATTGGTATCTGAAGCTCCGGCTGTTTTTTGGCGTGACTGGGCCGTCAGCTGAAACCTCTTCAGTTAAATCTAAGCCTCAAATCGCCACCACAAGAATCTGAAAAGAGAAAGACATGGCTCCCTTCACTCTGATCTATGGCTACTGTTGAGAAAATCAAAGTTTTATATTGTGGGATCAACATCTGAAGAAAGCAGATCAATGCAGGGCTGTGTAAAGCAAAGGAAGCTGGTGGGTGGCGAGTGTTGCAAAACCGCCATGGGACAACAAAAGTCATAGGTAGCTTTCAAAGAACTACGTACAAAATTCAATTCTCTGTATTTTAATTATTATGAATTGTACCTTGGCAAAAGCTGCCTCTAGACCTGTCTTCAGGTTTAAAGGACTTACTGTCAGCAGAGAACCCATAGCACTGAGTTGTAAATGATCCTGAATGGCATCTGAATAACTAACAATTTACAAAGTAGGTGGCGATCGCTTGACTTACACATTTTCAATTAATTTAGATGAGAGAAATGAGAGAATAAACAAAAAACTAAAAAAAGAGCCATTTCAAATGGGTGGTGAAATGAAAGTAGCAACATCAAAGATACCTGTGGAGCTCAAAGAGTAGGTTTGCTTATTTGTATTTCAGCGTGTGTCCTTGTGCGTGGATATTTTCCAATGTGAAATATAACAATAATTTCCTTTTGTTTATTTTTTCAGAAATCCAACCCTCTCTTTACCCCTCCTCTTTCGTCTCAATATAACCTCTTTCTCAGGTGTGTGCGTTTGTGTGAGAGAGAAAGTGTGTGTGTGTGTGTTTGTGTGTGTGTGTGTGTGTGTGTGTGTGTGTGTGTGTGTGTGTGTGTGCGTGTGCGTGCGTGTGGGTGTGTGTGTGTTGACCCAGCCTCACTGATTGCTCTGTCACAGTAGAGTAATTGCTTGCAGTTTAATGAGGGGAACGTCGCAGGATTCATCTCCCTGCTCCTCTCACTGTACATCGGATGCTTCACTGCACACAGTCGTGCTGCCACAAACACTCACACACACCTTTCATTTATATGTGCTGATGAAACACTTGATGATAAATTGCTCCAATTCTGATAAACTTAATGGGAAATCATTATATTCACAAACCGTGGGCGAAAAAAAAAGAAAACATGTCCGACATTGCCAGGTCAGACAAAGACAAAAGATGAGAGCTCATCTCATTTTTCTCAAATAACCTCTGCTGTTCATTAAATCAGACGCGGAACTACAGTAACAGCATTGCGAAGCGAACAATCAGGTACGATATTACCATATGCAAATTAATCTGCTTTCTTCCATCGGCAGGCAAACTCATCACATACTTGAAATGTTAATGTTTTCTCTCAGCAGTGTATCTGTAATTTAAGCAAATGATATGATAAGAGCAATTATGGAGGTAGAGATAGCTTTTAAGTAACATCTGATGATACTATTGTCTAAGCACAGCAATCCAAACAGAAACTACTAAAGTCAACAAGGTAAAACAAAACTGGAGTATTGGATTAAGACAAAAGATTATCAGATGCTTGAATTAATGGTGCTTTTAAGATTGTTAAAGGCATAATTCCACATTTTTCTTACTTTCAACAAATTTCATGAAAAGACCAACACCAACGACGTGTCAGTTACATCAATACTTGATTCTAATACTTGATACGTGGCCCTCAGAGCTCCAAACCCACTGAGTCCTACTGAAGATGTAGCCTCATAAAAATAGGCAAAAAATATATAGCCCTTTTTTTTTTTTAATGCACAGTAATTTCCTAAAATGACTGTGACTGTGGCTATTAGCCAACCTTACTCCCACAGGAGTAATAAGTCCTCAAATTGAAAAAACAAATTGCACAACTTGTAACTGCTTTTCGGAGCAATAGTTGTGTGAGCAAAAGAATTACAGATTAAAAAAAAACCCTCTCTGAAGTTCATTAAAGATTTTATTAAATCATGTTTTATTAAGTTCACCAAAAACAGTTCACTTTACTGCTGCTGTTGATTTTATAATTGCTTGCATTACTTCCTTAAATTGCATTGCTTCCTGCGCAGCTTGTTACAAAAGGTCAGGGATGAAGGTTTGATAAACAAAAAGAAGTCACTTTTTCGGTGGAAAGAAGCCATTTTTGTTGAATCCAAGGACGTCAGCCAAATTGTTTTCAGGCTTTCTTCAAGAAATATTTCTGAACTATTTAAACTTTGCAAAGCAGCGGAAAAACATTGTATTTCTTAAACTCAATGCACAATGAAAAAACAAATGATTGGAAATCCCAAATAGAAGTGTAGCAAAGTCAAATTTAAGACACCAATATTGTTTTCCCAATTAGACAAACTGTCTTAATTCAACTGGTCTGTTCAGCACCTCCTCATGTCAGCGCCATGTGTTTGCTCCCCAGCAGAAACCCCAGACTGTCCAAGCCGCGAGTTGTCGCGGAGATGCCATCTGCCACTGTGGCTCTCTTCTGCTTACATATTATCATGAAGTTGTGAAATAAAAAAAATATTTTGGCTTTGCTGTGACATTGACGGAGGTCAAAGTAAAGACAGGTCACCCTAGGACCCTTAATGTAGCCATTACAGTGTACATAAACCTCTTATCACCACAACATTCGTCTGTTCCACTGTGACAGACCATAAATCACGACTGAGCCTCCTTTGCTATACCAGGCTGATTCTGACAGATGTCCACTAGTGTGCCAACATTTAGTGAGTGTAATCTCAAGAGTACAGCCTCCTTACCAGCTGCTGGCCTCGGGGTCCCCATCCAGCAAACTGCAGAGCAGCTTCATGCACCTCAGGGGGGTTGAGAGGCCAAGTTTCCCTGTGGAGATGACACATTAAAAAATAAATTTGTTTTTTGCCTGTGTGTACACTACATTCACAATGCATGCTGTACAACTGAATACAAATGCACAGTCAGAGCATGGGAGTTGTGTGTTTTTTGGCTTGTTCTCTCACTGTAGGCTTCATCAATCATCCACGTCCTTTTTTTAGCACAAGCTGACTTTGCTTGGCTCACTGCAAATACGAAACAGTGGGGAAACAAGCAGACATAGATGGATGAAAGGCTAAAAACAGGCCAGGCTGAACACAGCGCACAAAACTAAATTGAACTTAAATGCACTCCCACAGCATGGCGTCCAAAGCAGGTAAATGGGGCTTGCATCAGTAGACTGTCTATGTGAGGTCAGGCTGAGGGGATAGTGTCCTGTCAGAGATGTGTGAAAGAAAAAGGACACACAGAGCAACAGAAGACAACAGACATTAACAGAAGACACCACAGAGATGGGTCTTACTGTGACGTGAGGCTGTAAATAATGTACTTGGCCACATAGGAGTGTTGATAGATCTGCGAAAACAAACGGCATCACAGTCAAAGAAAGACAAAGTCTGGAAAAATTATATGTTACAGTGCGAGATAAGTACTCAGAGGGTTTCTCACTGGTTTTACTTCAAAGGCAAATAACACATGTTGCATGTCTGGAGACACCTGGTACTTGGCGGCTCTCGATCTGTCCTGGATGGGATTAAAAAAAAAAAAAAACACTCAGAAATAACACACATTGTACAGTATATTGTCCTGTATAACTTACGGCTTTTGAAGAAGAATAGAGATGATACTCACAAACAACTGGTTCGGCACAATAATCGCTCTCTCCTTCGTGTCAGCATTAAGCTTAACAACATCCCCGTCCCTTGTACGATACAGCAGCTCATTGTCTGCAATGGGAAAATAAAAAACAACCATCAGAAATCAAGAAGGTCGAAAATGCACTGGCATATACAGTAGTTTCTTCCAGATTCCTGTTGATAGTGTCTTTACGGTATTGGTGACTTGTCCACTCGCATCCTTCATCAAAATCATAGTTTAAAGTGAGTTTAGTCGCAAATTTACAGATTCAGCAGTTACAGAGCAACATTACCACTTGTTTAGAGTTTTAGTAGAACTCTACAGGTACAATATTGACCCTTGTTTTGTCTCTATTTTTGGTCTTCCCAGAGTAAAGAGTTAAAGATGTCCCAGTGGAAGACAGACGTGTGATGAGTCCATGCCAGTACTCAGCACAGTGTGTCTACCCTGTGGACTGCTGTGATGCTGCTGTTCTTACCATCCTACTCTGCAAACAACATTTTCTCAACCTCTATGAGAAGCACAGTTACTGGCCTGTTGTGCATGCTTTGCTGTAAAGTAAAGCTCAGGTTCAAACTAAACTTTCTGTGACACAAATCCTCTTTTTTTAAGTGTGATTTTCCTTGATGACTTGATTTTAATATAATAATTTAATATTTCAAATGTGTTGCATTGTGATAAAACATCAAAGAGAGAAATGACTGTTAATGTCCCTGGCTCAGGCTGTGACACACTGGCCAAACGAATTTGGTGTCTGTCTGTTTCTGGTCTGTTTGCGACGGTGGATATTTTCATCTTGCAGATGCAGTTTCACTTTATTACCAATTTTTAGTGACAAACAAGAGTGGATAATGTTGGTGCATACTCAGTCTACGATGGGAACTGTATCTAAGCCAAACCGATTTCATAAGATCTAAGCTGGGGGGGTCATAAAGAGAAGTGATGGTAATTCAGTTGCCAGAGTTGGTGCTTTTGTTTCATGAGTAGATTTGGCCACAGATGCTCCTTGTTGATAGCCTGTTTTCATTGTCAGGCAATATTACATTCTGTTACATCTAAAAAATATGAATGCTGCATCACTCTGAAGGTCGAATTCTGTGTCTTTGTATCTGAGTCTGTGTGAGAAACTCAGAGGTGAGTCCAAAGACTACAGAGGCAAGTGGTGATCAAAGAGCAACGGGGATCAATTACGCACTGCTGTGAATGAAGCCCACAAAATATTGATGAGGACTACTGAAGTGTGAAGTTGTCCCATTGGGCTTCTTATCAGAAGGTCATTAGCACCAAATGGAAGCTGACTGCATTAACTTAACTGACAAGATGCAATGTCACACAATTGATTGCCAGGGTTTCGTCAGGTGCTGAGGACGTTTTCATCACTGCTGTGAATGAAGGGCAAAGAAACACAGGAACTTAACTAATTATATGTTAATAACCCTGTAATGTAAGTAATCAGGGGAACAGTCTGCACTGTAGAATAGAAGGACAGATGTAAGGTCGTAGTGTGTCTGTCAGCATGAGCAGGAGCTGTGACTTTTAAGTTGTTTGTCTCTGAACGTGTGGGTCTGGTTATTGAGGAATCCAAATTTTAAGCTTTAACTTTTGCCCACTTTTCTAAGTACATTCACTTGTCTTAAAACACGACAAAAATACACACATTATATCTGTTGCTTTTTTAATCAAATCTTTCAAACATTTCAAACATTTTCACAACACAGTGTGTGTAAAACTCTAAAAAAAACCAATAAAATCAGTAGCTTTAAATGTGAAGAAAGAGCTTTAAATCTGGACACTAAGAAACTTTTTAGGCCAAAGTAAAAAAATCTATCATGTGAATTCATTACAACTAAGTCTGTCCTTGTTAGTGAGACAAAAGACAAAGCTCAAAATGGTTAGTTTTAAAAAATACCAAACATGAAAATTCCTTCAACTTTGGAAACAATATTTTAATGAAATTTTTTTTACTAGTTTTTACTTTAGCTCTAAACAAACTCTTGAAAAAGCATTTTTGTGAAAAATTAAAAATATCCACTCAACTGGTTGATGTTGATGTCCACTCTGTAAATATCTGAGAACACATATAGCTACCGATGAATCCAGATGTTAACAGGAGCATCTACCATTTTCCACACTCTTGTGAAAATCACCAAAACCTGTGTTGATTTATTGACTTGATAGACACATCATTATTCTTTCTAGGCAATCAGAAACTGCCCACTCCCATTTTAATTTCTTTGAATTCTTGCAATCTCTGTTTGCTAGATGATGTAGTTTTGAAACTCAGTTTTCCCTTAGTGATGACTGGTAAAGCTGCTTCAGAGATCCTCCTGTTCTGTGACAACTGGACCAAATGCAAGTATCAGCTGATATATTCCTTGTATTCTACAAGCAAATTGAGTTATTAATACCCCTAATACTGCAAACACTGAAGTATCACTAATTACTGAAGCCGAGACCGATTACGGAAGTACTTTTCCTGTCAAACACCAGGGGGCGCTGAGCCGGCCAATCCAACATTTATGAGTTCAGCCGGGAGCTTCCTACATGCTACCTTGTCAAGGTTAGAGAGGCAGAAAACCCATTCAACTGAACATCTGTTCACTTTAGACCATCTTATCATCCTAGAACACAGCATGCTGACTTCATAGAATATGCTAAATGAGCTGGAAATGGTGTATTTGTTGTCTGTGCAAACAGATAAATCATAGCTAGATTGAGTTAATACAAATGTACATAATGTTTCCTCTGTGTCTTTTGGAAAGAGGATCATAGTTAGGAGACAAATTGAGTTTCATATTTTGGCTCATTTTCCAACTACCTCACATCTCTTCCTTTATTTTTAAATCTTGAGTTACCTTATATTTTTTATGACACTTCTATTTTGTTGCTCAATTGAGTTCTTCTGGATGAATGATTAGAAAAAAAAAACTTTGTGTTATTCAGATAGCTGAAGTTTAAGAAAGGAATTATTTTCATCGCAAAGTTTGTTGCTCGAGCTTCAAAAAAGAGACAGTTCTTTGTTTGCAATGTAATGTTATAAATAAGTGTTGTTTTAGCAACGCATTGCTTTTCAGTGTCTCTAAGTTCCTGTGAGTTGTGCACTTGTACGTGTTTGACACAACTCCAACTACTGTGTGGATAAACCAATAAAAGTTTTTGTATTGTATATTATACAGTTGAATGTAAAAGTTGGGACATCCCTGGACAGGTTCCACATTTTGTTGACTTTCGCCATGAAAAGAAGGAGAAACAACCTTGGCAACAAACAGACATAGAAGCTCAAAGCGAACATTTCCACTCCCATGCTAAATGTTTGGAAAAATGTTCTCTTCCACAAATGCTGTTGCCTTTCTTCTATAAACACAGCTTTGGTGGTTGTGGCCAAAGTCCTATTGTCTGTCTATCACACTTCCCCCAAAACAACTCTCTCTTATTCAGATGTTTCTTTGTATACTTCAGACGTTGTGTTTTGTGCATCAATTGGCTTCACTTCACATCCTCGACCCATGGTTGTTGAGTTTTACCAGAAGGGTTGAAGAGTGAGAGAATTTATCATCGGCTGATGACAGTTCTGACATTTTACAAGCAGACAGATGCCCAAGCCTTTGCATATGTCACAGTTCATTAAATAAAAAGCAACAGTGCGGTAATGTTCAAAGAAAAGATCATTTTTTTTAACATCTCTTTGCTGCAGGGGTTGTTTTTATTTATTTTCTTTACATGAAATTTGCCCAGGCGGACCCAAACCTTTGTAGACAACTGTACCTTCTGAGTTGTGGACAACAGCCTGTCATAATACATTTGGAAATATTTTGCACTTTGATGTCAGATCCTAAATGTCAAAGACAAACTGCTCACTCACCGCTGAGCCATTTGGCATGTGGGTCATGGATGTGAAGGTCTGGACCAAAAACATCCTCTATAGTCACTTTCTTCTTAAGGGCAAGGCTGTCATCTTCACCTGTCAAGTGCATCAAGAGACAACAAATAAATAAGCATAAATTAGATATGATGTACAAGATCACATATATATATTTTCAAATGTCTTGTAGATTTTTTGGGAAGACATCAATGGAAAAACCTGTCTTTCAGTATTGTGACATTTATTCACATTTCAATCAATTAAGTTTACTAGTTTCTGAGAAAAAAAGGATCTTTTGACTTTTTCATCAGCAAGTTGCTTTACTCAGGGAGCTGAAGCCTCATACCAAAGACTGCCACCGTTTCACTATAATATACTTCTTTTCTATCTCTAGAGATAGCACCTCCATCAACTATTTCCCACTATAGGTAGAGCAATTTGGAACAAGGCACAAACAAGAAAGGGGCCCCGGGTATTGCTCTATTGATCTGAGAGCATCAGATCACACCTGCCTTCTTCATTTTTCAACAGCAGGCGGGCAACTCCTTCCATCCCCAAAACTCAAGATGAGATCTGAAGCTGACAGCTGAACTGCAGGTGGAGCAGACACCAGGGGAACGCAAATGAGTTCGTGTGGATGTGAGGAAAGAGACACAGCAAGTGTGAGCCCTTTAAATGTCTTCTACCACACCTTTAGTCAGGAAACAACCATTAGAGACAAGTTGTCACGATGGCTGACAGCCCAGTCTTAGTGTATAAAACGGTAAGTTGACAGATTCTTCGGCAGGCTTCACAGTGTGACTGAGAGGAGGGATCTGAGTGTGTAAATACCATGTCAGACATTGTCAAGTGTTTATCGACTTGAAAACTCAGAGAAATTCTCTTGTCTGGCAAGGAGCTGCAGGGTGAGGAGAGAAAGCTAATTTCCAACATGAGGCAAATGGTATCTCTGATGCTGCTCCAATCTGACAAATAGCTGGGGCTATTACTGCATAATCATCTCCATTAAACAGGCCTGAATGGCATTACACATTAAAAGGCCCATTACCTAGTGAGACGATGACCCTGCCTCTGTATAAAACCGTTATACAATCACCAACCCAGAGAAACATGTCATCTGTAAAACCTTGAACCCATTGAAACAAGGTTATTAAATTAAAATAGCTGCCTGCTCTGCGAAAAGAAAGCTGAATGCTGCTGCCAGGAGGAGGGGAAAAAAAGGGATTTCATCTGAGATGTGTCTGGAAAACTACATTTAAAGCCCAGCATGTGTGTAGGATATATGTGTACTAAGGCAGCAAAAATCATAACAGCTGTGTGTGGCTACTCTTCTCTCTACTGACAGGAAATCTGAAAACTGTAGAGATTTTAAAAGAATTTAGTACAACATTAGACCATGGCCAAAGAGCAACAATGATTATCTTTTGATGAGAATACACTTCTCTTTTATAAATTCTTTGCATCAATAGAATTTTTGAACATTTTCTAATATTGAATTAATCACTTTGGCAGAGGTATGTGGTCTCTCAGTTTTATCTGTTGTGTAAAACATTTTTGAAGTCAAGGCTGTGTAGACTACATGTGAGCTGAGGCAGAAGTGCAAGAGAGAGTGTGTATTGTGGCCTCCACCGGGGAAATCGTGATCTCATTTGTTTGCCTGTTAACAGAATGATGTTGATGGAACATAAGGTCACAGCCTCAGAAACAATATTTTGTTGTTGCTCAGAATCCTGAATTTATTTTTTCATTCTTTACAAGAACGCATAATAGGACATTTTTCAACATTAAAACTATTTTCCCACGAGTCAAGGGTGCAAAACGTGGCAATGGCACCACGTTACCGATCACTGTCTATAACTTTCAATATTTGACGACCCTATTATTAAACAAGACCATGATTTGCAAAACCTCAGATAATTTTGATTTTCAATGTTCAAATGCTAATGGCTTTCTTGCTTTCTATGAGCAGGGCCCCAACAGAATGGTTAAGGTAGGAGAAAGTAGTGGTACAAATACAGCAGTTAAGTTAGGGGTGGGGTTAGGCAACTAAAACACACCAGATTCCTATCCACCACCTTGTTACCATTCAACATGATAAACCAATCGGCGTATGTGTTTGTGGGTGTGTGTGTGTATGTATGTTGTGTACATACGAGGAGTCAGCAGGATGACTGAGGTGACAATCAGTGAACAGATGATGAGGATGACCAGCAGGGCGATGGCTATTCCCTTCCAGTTCCTCTGAGGCGGTGCGCTGCCCACAAGGTCCTGAAACATGAACCATACAAATTACATACATTACACTCAGCAAACACACACAACACATATGAAGTATCACCTTTTAAGTGGTAATAGATAAAAATGATTTCACTGCTGTGGGATCCCAAAATGGATACAGATAGTTTTAGAGCTCTTCTCATCCTACATGAGACAGACGTATTTTGTACCATCACAGTTGGAAGCAAAGATTGGCCGGAGGACAGATCATTCTCTGTCAGACAGATGCAGACAACTCAGCCACTTACGTGCAGTAACACTGTATCCTCTAGCTGCTCCCTGCTGCTCGCATACGAAGAGTCCCTGCAGCTTTGCCTGATAGCTGAAGAGGAGCTATGGCTTCAATTCAGACAACAAAAGGCAGAATAATGAGCTGCTCTCTTCACACAGCCCAGCAGATGGTAGATAGCTAATCAGCTCTATTCCAAACACATATACTGCAAAAATCCACAGGAAATACCAAACAGAAGTTGGGAAAGCAGCAATCAGGTGCCCTTGAATAATCCAAAATACTTATGTTAAACTTTTTCATCTAAAACCCTTTTAGGCATTTTACTGTGATTTCTCTAGTATAAACAAACAAACACTAACCATCGTCTGCTCCTTAACACACTTCTCTGTCTGTACAGAAACAACAATGAAATAGCCTCCTTCACTACATTTGTCAGCCACTTGTATCAGGACAGGTTGAGCTGGAAATGTTATCACTTGGCAGGAGTGGTACAACAGATATTCTAGGACAGAGGCTCTTGACCTTTTCAATCTGAGACCCACAGGTCTGACAGGTTAACTTTCTTCTGCACCACCTGTTGTCCACTTCAGCCTCTTTATATGCACGCCCTGAACTGGTTATAAAAATTATGATATTAACATTATTAATGAATAAGTCTTATTGAAGTAGTTCTTTTTATGTAATTACACAGTCAATGTTTGGCTCAGTTTTGGTGGCTGTTTCAACCATTTATTCATTAATTCTAACTAATGTTTTTAACACTATTCAACTGCTCATTAATGCTGCTTTTAGCCATTTATTTCATTCATTATGTTTTGGCTAAATATTTCAATTTAACTAAAAAATTTTGTGCTTTCTGTATCAAGCATTTATAAGTTACTTTACTTAACAATTTTAATAATGAATTCATTAGTTTCACCTTCTTCATTTATTCATTGAAGTTTAGACTTGGTGTTCAGGTGTGACAGACTATTCTGGATGTGGATTTGTGTTTTTCTTTTTACAAATTACTTGAGCCACTCCACAATATTTCTACTGAATTAAATTTGCCCCTAAGGTGTCGAAGGGATTCATTTTAGGCGTCAGATGTCACTCTTATCTTTTTAGTCCTCTCAGACTGTGTGTATACATAGACACATAACCACATTTGATATATCTGGTCACACTCAGTGAGGAAACTGAGCAGCTCAAACCACCCGTATCAGTCCAGCTGTTGATACCCTTGTAACCAATTAGACCTGGTCTATACAGCATGCAGCAGCTCAGTGAACCATCTACAAGTTAATGAGGGGTGTGTGTGTACGAGTTTGCACGTGCATGCACATGTGACAACGAAACAGACGGCTCAACTCTTGGGCGTAGTTGATGCTTTTCTTGAAGACTTTAAATTGCCACATTGCAACTTCCCATTTCCATTAAACTGCTTGAAATATACCTGTACCTGTGTGTATGCGTATGCATTTACGTTACCTGTGAACCTAGTGTATCTTAACAGTTTGTCTCACAACAAAACAAATCAATATTGCAGGCAGGGAGAACACAGAAAAACAGCAGGAACATCAATAAGCTGATTTATTGCTGCAGAGGTAAGGATTTTCGCGATAACGTGCGCAGGCTTGTGTACTGGATTCACAAGATATTAATCTCCCAGTGTTATCGTACTCTTAAAGGAAAGATGCTGTTGAAGTTGCCTGTGATATCAACTATCACTTCAGACCTCTGACCAAGGCAGAAATAAAATGACAGGCATGTAGATAACACCCATATGTCTGCATCTGCTTTCTTGTTTTTCTGTATATACCTGCACTGAAAATGGAAAACCATTTAGTGTTGGCAGGTGATTTAAATGAGCCTTATACCCAGCTCAATGCAGCCTGTACCTGACTGAGAGGTGCAGCTCTGTAAATGTGACAGCTGGATTCATGCCACGTGGCAGAGCAAAAGTACCTCTCAGCACTTTGATGCCAGCCGGGGAGGCAAGTGAGTAAATATTTAGTTTCAGTCATTTTTTCACCCATGACAAATCCAGCAAACTAATTGTGGCAGAGCACAAAAGGCACAAGGTGAAATAATTTCACAAAGCCTACTTTTTGAATCTTAAATACATCTCCCACAGGCCCTTTGTGTTAATTCAGGCTGTGGAAATGTAAGATGTAGACAACCTGATGAGCTTCCCTCCTGAGCTTGGCATTTCTGTAAACAGACACCCAATTATTCAATCAGAAGTCAGGGAGCATTTCCACGATTCAAATCAGTACACATCAAATACCGTTGAACGTTTCCCTTTTCTCTGACTGTAAAGTCCTCAATAAAAGCACATCCAGTTGAAATGGATATGACTATTAGCACTCACTGCCAATATGTTTGGATACTCTATATCAACACTGACTTGAGAAAGATGTGATCAATGTTTATTCTACTACCTGTGACAGGCTAAGCAGTGGTCAACAGAGCCATTAGAACTGCTGTCACTGTTATTTAAACCACCTACTCAATTAACAAAAGGTATTGTTGGGTACAACATTACAACCAAGAATCAGGAGTTTGTTGGATCTTTTTGCTATGCAAGATTTTCTTATTCAGTCATGATGATTGCCTCTTCACCTAAATTCATTTCTTCTGGTATATGGACACATTTCCACCAAAAAGAACAGTTAAAATGTGGGAGGGAAATTGCCATTTAAGTAACATTGCTCATTCGCAAAGATAGTTTTGAGAATAGTTCCCATATTCTACAAGTAAAAAGCCTGCAGATTAGGTTATTCACTGACCCTTTCACTGCTAAATCAGACAATTTGGAACCCCCATTAGTGGCACACAGAAATGGTTGAACTGTGTGAAAACCAATTTAAAGGAAAGAATCATGGAGTCTTGGAAAAGTGCACCCATGGAGACACATCCCAATATCAAACACACAAGACATCTTCTCAACCAATCAGAGCATCAAGCTGTCCTTCTTGACACACATATATAAGAGTTGCTTTGGCCATATCATAATACAAGCTTCATTTGAAGTTTTAAAGATGTATGAAAGTATCTTCTTATTCAAATAATATCCATCCATCCATTATCTATACCACTTATCCGTGCAAGGTCGCAGAGGTGGGGGCTGGTGAGGGACTGGAGCCAATCCCAGCTGACATTGGGCGAGGGCAGGGTACACCCTGGTCAGTTCGCCAGTCTATTGCAGAGCCGACACGTAGAGACAAACAACCGTTCACACTCCCACTCACACCTAAGGGCAGTTCAGTGTCACCAATTAATCTAAATGTGCATATTTTTGGGACACATGTAAGAAAGCCAGAGAAAACCCACACAGGCACAAGGAGAACATGCAAACTCCACACAGAAAGGCCCAGGGTTCAAACCCAGAAACGTCTTGCTGTGAAGCGACAGATCTAACCACCGTACCACCGTGCTGTCGTTTATTGCTGTTCTTGTTAGAGACACTGCCACCACCACATTGTATTTAAAGTTGCATCATCTGTTTTACATCAGCTCAGTTCTCCGACACAATCCACTGTTATTAAAGTTTATTAGCTCTGTGGAACCTTTCATGCACCTACTCGACCACAGATGGACAGGCCAAACAAACTCAGGCGGGAATATCTCTCATAAAATGTACCAAAATCAGCAGCTCCTTTGTTTCCAGCAAAATGAAAACCCTAAAGAGACACTCTGCACAAAATCTTCTGATTTCCCACGTTTTTGTATATAGCAAGTTTTGCAGCTGTAAACTTGAGTATTCTGTGGATGTTGACCTTGCTGAAAAGCTTTTAACAAGGTAAAAACAAAAAAATGTGTTGTGTGTGAGAGATCTGGATCTTTGGCACCGTTTTCAGACATGGTGAGACATAACTGGCAGTTTGCATTAAGCCGTCTTTTTTCTTTAGTCTGCGTGAAGGGCAGGCATGCATTCCTTACAGCTGATAACAATAAAAGCTGCATCAATAAATGACAACTGCAGCTATTTTCAACCCCTCAAATCTAAACAAACCCTGTGCATTTCAGTGCCGACAACTCTAAAGGGTAGAGAATCCCATGAGGGGAAGCAACAACATTTTTTTAAAAATCCATTTGCTACTATTTTTGTTCTATTTTGAGACAAAGGGGCCATAAGAATGAAGCATCTTTTAAGGTCAAGCTTCTTTTCTTCCTTTATCCACCCCCCCCCCACAACACACCTCTGTCCCATCCACCCCCTCGCTCTCTCTCTCTCTCTCTAATCCTCTCTCCCTTCCACTTTCCCTTTGTCTAACCATCTCTTTGTCTCTCTGTTTGCAGCTGAAGTGTGAAATGGATCTTTCCTGATCTCTGAGCACCTGGTTTCCAAGGGAACCAAGAGAGCCATTTGAGTCACATTTGCAGTGAAGATGGTGCTGGCTGCTACACAGTACAGTGGGGACTAGTATTACTGCGTAATGTGTGTCTGGAAATCGACTCTGGGGGGGGGGGGGGGGGGGGGG
>CM076662.1:11710392-11721411 GCA_038496675.1 Rachycentron canadum
ACACAGAAAGGCCCAGGGTTCAAACCCAGAAACGTCTTGCTGTGAAGCGACAGATCTAACCACCGTACCACCGTGCTGTCGTTTATTGCTGTTCTTGTTAGAGACACTGCCACCACCACATTGTATTTAAAGTTGCATCATCTGTTTTACATCAGCTCAGTTCTCCGACACAATCCACTGTTATTAAAGTTTATTAGCTCTGTGGAACCTTTCATGCACCTACTCGACCACAGATGGACAGGCCAAACAAACTCAGGCGGGAATATCTCTCATAAAATGTACCAAAATCAGCAGCTCCTTTGTTTCCAGCAAAATGAAAACCCTAAAGAGACACTCTGCACAAAATCTTCTGATTTCCCACGTTTTTGTATATAGCAAGTTTTGCAGCTGTAAACTTGAGTATTCTGTGGATGTTGACCTTGCTGAAAAGCTTTTAACAAGGTAAAAACAAAAAAATGTGTTGTGTGTGAGAGATCTGGATCTTTGGCACCGTTTTCAGACATGGTGAGACATAACTGGCAGTTTGCATTAAGCCGTCTTTTTTCTTTAGTCTGCGTGAAGGGCAGGCATGCATTCCTTACAGCTGATAACAATAAAAGCTGCATCAATAAATGACAACTGCAGCTATTTTCAACCCCTCAAATCTAAACAAACCCTGTGCATTTCAGTGCCGACAACTCTAAAGGGTAGAGAATCCCATGAGGGGAAGCAACAACATTTTTTTAAAAATCCATTTGCTACTATTTTTGTTCTATTTTGAGACAAAGGGGCCATAAGAATGAAGCATCTTTTAAGGTCAAGCTTCTTTTCTTCCTTTATCCACCCCCCCCCCACAACACACCTCTGTCCCATCCACCCCCTCGCTCTCTCTCTCTCTCTCTAATCCTCTCTCCCTTCCACTTTCCCTTTGTCTAACCATCTCTTTGTCTCTCTGTTTGCAGCTGAAGTGTGAAATGGATCTTTCCTGATCTCTGAGCACCTGGTTTCCAAGGGAACCAAGAGAGCCATTTGAGTCACATTTGCAGTGAAGATGGTGCTGGCTGCTACACAGTACAGTGGGGACTAGTATTACTGCGTAATGTGTGTCTGGAAATCGACTCTGGGGGGGGGGGGGGGGGGGGGGTCAAGAGATGAACTCTGGCCTCAGAGAACTACTCTGAATTATAACATGAGAGAATGTAGACATTTGAAACGAAAGCAAACTTCAGCTGTGTAAAGACATCGGACACTCGACACATGATATATCACTCTGCTGTAATGCAGTTGCTGTCTGAGAGCAGTCAAACTCGAAGAGTGAGCAGTAGCCTTTAGACATGGGGGTAAACTTTTCCTCTGGAACACCATCAATAAATCATGGGCATTCATGAATGAGATTAAGAATTTATGCCAACTGGCTTTTGGTTCATAGATAGTCGAGCATCAGCCCATCTCTGTCTATCGAGCCTGTCTCAGTCTACTCTGGAAAAGTGCGTGGGGTTAGAACTGAAGCAAGACAAAGAAAAACAAAATGTTCTTTCGATGAGATACTGTAACCTGCAGTCATATTTGCTGATAAGGGATCAGCTCTGATAAGAAGAGGGAAGTGCAAAATTGAGAATTAAAGCCATGCAGCTTCTAACCACATCACATAGATAAACACATCTGATGAATGACCAGCATCTTGGAAAAGTACCGTAAGGCAGTAAATGGGAAATAAAAATGTGGGGGGTATCTTCTGTACCATTGTGATGGAGAAACTGACGGAAAGGGGAAAGGTACCAAAGAGAAGAGGAGATAGAGAGTGTCATCACTGCTGCTCATGTAAGGTGTAAGGTGAGAATACATGAAGTTACATAAAAGGTCATCTTTAACTCGATTGTGTGGTGTTCTGTACAGTGCAACAAGAGCTACGGACCATTACCATGATTGAAACACTGTCATAGTACAATTGGCAAGAAGAACAACAATAACAAGAAGCTAAGTACCAAGCTCTAATCTGATTATGAACAAATCTATAATATAAAACAAGGGTCACACAATCATATTTCCTAATTAATCTTTGTCATATTTTCACTCCTTTTTGACACAAAGGTACTGAGCTGAGCCCTTTTTTATTACAGGATATTTCCCCAGATATTGATCAATGATGGTGAAAGCCTTTGGCTGGGTGACAGATTCACACAATAAAAAAATTTAGGGGAAAATTTGGTGATAACAGTTGTAATTGGAAAGTAATGGATCCTTAAACGTGTCTTTCAAAATCTGATTATCTAGAGTCACGTCATGGGTGTAATGTTGTAATTTGGAGGGAGGTTGTGTTGCTACGAGTTGGGTCTGTTTCTCTCCCGATTTTTTTTTTTTATATCAATTTTACAATTGAAAATTGAATTGAAATTTAAACTAAATAGAAGTGAAGAAATGGAGACACAAGGCAGGTTGATTGACAAGTTCTCATGTTTTTCTAACTTTTCTGACTTTTGTTCAGTGTGCTTTGAAAATTAAGTTAGCCTACTGATAGCTTCAGCAGTCTCCATCTGTAATATGACCTTGCGCGGTATAATGGTCCTGTTGAGAGTCTTTCCTCGTCTACAGTGCACCAAGTGAGACATCAGGCTCTTCATCTGTTAAATTCTCCTCTATGCTCACCACCTACTAACAGTGTCTGTCTGCTGTTTTGTGCTGCACTGACAGCATGTTTGATTTATTTTTTAATTTTTCTTATTTTTACCTTAAAACGGCGACCAGAAACAACAGCATAGAGAGTGGAGTGGGTGAACCAAGACAGTCAAGCCATAAAACCATAACAATGAGAGGAAAAGTCGTCAATGTTTCATGGAGCTGTGAGGGGAACTGCGGAGTCAGAGACTAATTCTCTGTTGGGTCATTGCTATGAGCAATATCAGTGGCACTGCACATAGTCATCTGACCCACTGTTAATATTAGATATTGATTATCAGCTTTAAACATACTGCCCTATGCACTATGCACTTTATTAGATGAATGGTACTAGTAGTGGATGTAGTGTGTGGTGGTTGCAGTAGTATTATTAATAATGGCACTATTCATATATTGGTGAGGTAAGTGAGAAGTGCATAGTGCTGTTCTTTCACAACAAGTCAAAAATAACATTAAATGATTTAGACCACTGCCTTTCATACCATTATCTGATTTCACCTGGAAATAAATCATTCACTATCTGATGACATGCTTTTTGCTCTTCTGTGGCTCAGACACTTTAATTCTTCCAATCAGCTTCAGTAATCTGAATGTTGACAGTATCAAATTAAATTACACCCAGTCAGAATGTCTCATTTAAAAATATCATAAATGTAGCACCCATCTCATTATGAGAACGGATACATTAGCCTACTAGACTGAGAGGGAGGCACTCCAAGGGATTTATTCTATGCTATATCTGTGTATGTGTGTATGAGTGTGTTGAGTGTGTGTGTGAGTCTGTGCTGCAAAATTTATTAATACCAAAAAGAGCTGCAGACTTTACTAACTCTTTTATTATTACTACATTTTATTCACATTTATTTATATAGAATAAGTGATTGAAAAAAATATTATTTAAATATATAAATAATTTGGATTATTTTCTGTAGTGAGCTGTGATCAGTATAACTAATGTTTTTTCCTGGCTGCTGTGATATTTCTGTTATAATACACATTTTATCATGTAATATTTTTTATATGCCATCAGAAAATACAGAAGCGCATATACACTGTGTACAGTACAACATACACAGTAAAAATAGCAGTGTGAAAGCCATTATTAAGTTAATAGGAGACTACAGCCACTCTAGCAGCTCTGAGTGGCTCTACTTAACCATGGCTGTGTTTTAAGGTAATTGCCAATGTCAGCATGCTAACATGGTGATATTTTGCATCTTCAGTGTTTACCATGTTCGCCATCTTATTTTAGCATGACAGCATGCTGTAGCATTTGCTAATTAACAATGGAGGTTTTGCAGGTGTTATTATGTATTATTAGGTGTAATTACTTATAATTTTGACCGGATGGTGGCGTTAAATGAAAAGTCAAGGATCATCAAAGTCATTACGACTCATCCTGTGGCAAATATGAAATCTGTACTGAATTGTAGCAGCAATAGAGAAAGGTTTGAGACCTTTCACTAACATCAACATCAACAAAAATGTCAATCTCACACAACACACGTAAAGACACACACACACACACACACACACATGTATATACAACGATTTACAGTTAATCATACATACAAACAAGCTACTAAAAAAAGATATAGAGAAACTCGGAACAGTAATAATCAAATAATTACAGCAGAGAGCCAAGAAATGATCTAAATTAACATTGAGAGAAATAATTGAATAAAATGTAATAATAATTCTGTTCTGTCATTTTCTATTTGGCATTAGAACAAAATGTTTCCCAAAGTTTGTGGCTCTTTTACGCAGCAATTCTGTCCTAAAACATTTTGTAGCAGGTGGGAGTGATGAGTTGACACACACACACACACACACACACACACGACATTCACAAGCCTGTCCAAATTTTCCATCTGTAATGTGGCTTAGTGTATTTGTTAAAGAGTAACTATAGAGGTTCAGTGTGTTGCCATAATTGAAAGTGTATAAATTTCCTTGGTGACCCTTCCTGAAGTTAATGGTTTGAAAGAATCCACTAAACAGATTGGGATGAAATCCAAACCAATCTGTGTGGAATAAATAAATGTTTGAGTGGCTGCTTCAGAGACTGAAGTGAAGTGAGAAGGTGCGGATGGATATGCATGAAAGTCAGAAATGTGAATTACTGTGACAAAAAAAGAAAAACAACAAAACTTGGAAATATGAGCTGATTTTTGTGTGGGTTTTTAATTGTTTAATAACAAATACTTTGGAAAAAAAAGCAAGTTTATTATAGTCATATTTTTGCTCCTCAGCTTTTAGAAAATATCTTATATATATATGAGACTTAATTCCTTATATAACAGCTCACTTGGTCAAAATCTCTGTGCTCTCATGCTCAAATCACCACCATCATTATCATCATCATCATCACATAACATGGCACCATGACAAAGAGGATGTTGTTCAATGAGAAATACCAAATACCTAACTGCAGAAGTCCATGTAAACACAGATACACCAGTTAAACCAATACTAACCTTATTAAGTGGTTTTGCTGTGATGATGTATATTTAAATGCAGCTGCTGCCTTTAAGGGCTCCACAGTCTGTTGGTGAGCTGATGCTGACTAAGTTTTAACCATCATAACATATTTCTGTCCTAATGTTATGTTTTGTCATGTTTTTATTGTTTAATAATGTCATACTGAGTATATAAAATGGGATGGGATTGAGGAAAGTAAAAACGAGGTGGCGTTAGCTCCTGCTGACTCTATTGACAGGAAAAAGGCAAGACTGCGGAAAAGGAGCATTTTCTCAGAGGACGTGAATTACCACCTGCCTCCGGATAAAACTGACACAGTATCTTTTAATCATCAGAGGAACCACAATGCACAACAACGTGACTGAAGTTAAATCACTAAAGAATGGATGAATTCGAAGCAACACTTGCCATTTTTCCATTTCATTTTTCTTTTCTAAATCAAATGTTTCATTCAAAATGTCCCTGAAAATTAAAATCCATTCTGAGTTAAATGAAAGATAAGAGACTCACTATCCTTTCAGAATAATTATGCACATACAAACTGGATTTAGCATGATAGAAGTTAAGGGAAAAAAATCCACAAAACATTAAAAGTGAATTCAATCAGAGCTGAATTTTTGAGAACTTTGGTGTGCTGTACCCATCTCATCCATTTTACAAGAGGTCTCTTTATACTGCATTAGTCACCTTTGTTCCCCCCAGTCTGGATTTTGTTTTCACCGTAACCATATGACTGTTGGAAAATGAAATACAGTGAAAGTGGATTCTACATTGAACATGACAACGACCTGAAGTTGTACAGCAGTGGAGTACAGCAAGGGCTCATAAACTGAAAGCAACAAAGCTTTGTGTGGTGGCAATTTCTATGCACTTTTAAAGCATCATGGACAGCAACAATGTGAGGGCTGTTTGCAGTGGTGTTCAACAAAAGCCTGTGACAGTGATGGCGTATCAGATAAAAAATGTTGAGATGCATTTCCTCAGCCTGTAATGACTTCACTAATGAAGACGGCAGCATTTTAAATGGAGAAGAAGATAGCTTGAATTTTCCATCTACTTATTTACTTATGTTTCAGATTAAAGCTTGATATAGCAAGTGCAACACATTGCCTGAATGCATTAAAACCCCCACCATCAGCAGCAGTTATGTTGCAGTCCACAGGGCTGGGGTTCAGACCTCAGCTTTGCTTCTTAGCTACACAGTATTTCCTGTGCTATTATATCTTCATTTCTCTGCCTCTGTGTTTGCATCAGTAAAGAGTTGATGCACAGGCTGGTTGTTCAAATTTGAAACTGATATTACCACTGAGCAAGGTCATTGCTGAAGCTACAGCGTCAATAAAGAGGGGAAATGGGAAATGGTGTTGTTTGTACAAACTGAGAAAAAGAAAGGAAGCCAAGGCTGGTCGCATATGAAATCATTGGAGCAAATAAAGATGAATGGTGATTCATTCTGTTCACTGACAAACATGAAATGATAGCTTCATGTGTATAATGGTAACTATCTATTATGTTGTGTTGCAGATGAGCATATATGCAGCTCGCTCTCTGTGAAACCTCTTTTTAAGTCTGACATCCTATTTCTTCACAAAAGCTCACGTCCTCCCCTCCCTTTTTTTTTTTTTGATCTGATTATGGTTAAAGATCTGCTGTACTGCTGTGGAAGCTGTACTCCAGCATTCATAAATCCATGAATACACAAAATAATGACTGTACACTTAAAATATTCAAAGGTGCTGACTGCATTCAATACACAAGAAACACATCTTCAGGCTAATGAGAAAGGGCACTGAGAAGCAAGAAATGCTGCAAGTGAGGTTTTGAAAACTTTGCCTCCTCCTCTTCGTCCATTCTTTGCCAGATATGATATTAAGTATGTCCTTTCTGGGCAACAAGTATGATCAGTAGAGAGCCTTAACCTCAACCAATGAACCTTTTTTTTTCCCTAAATCAACAACTGTTGATGTTGTTGATGCAACTAAACGTATTGTCAAGATGTTCCCATTCCATCTGAGTAAACATGAGTTTATTTCAGTGAAGCACCTTTCAACCTATCTTGTGATATTAGTTCTAGGAGCACAGTTATGTAAACCCAGAACAGGATTGTGTGTCTATCTGTTGTTATATCATTTCAGTGTTTCCTATGCCTCATACAGAGCAAAATTTAAACTCAATGAGATGAGAGAACAATAAAGAGTAATTAACACCCACTCTTTGTCTTTTCCTGCTCTCTCCCTCCATTTCTCTGATGCACATACACATACTGAGATGCATGGATGTGTTTGCTTTTTAGCTCTGCAAACTTTTATCTTTGGTTCAGAGCTGAAAGTGAGATTTTTGTCGCTACATGCAAAAGCTCTTTAAAATGCACAGGACGGCACACAGGTTGCTATTGGTACAGAGGCTGCACCTGTGGGATGAGGTTACAGTGGCAGGTCATTAAATATTTAGGCAGAAGTTTAGAGGTTGTGCCTCGCTGGTGCACATATGCATTCAAAACAACAGCATCCAGCCAGAAAATCCAACCGTCAAACAGAAACTGTGACTAAATTCTCAAACAGATATAAAGGGGTGTTGAATATTTTTGGTTTCTGTTAAAATCAGGGGTCGACTCCACTGCTCCTACACAGGGTTATTTATTATATTATATTTATATATTATTATTATTATTTCTGAATCAAAGAGGACTTTCAACTGGCTGGATGGGACTAGATTCACACAGGTTGGCCCACACACCACCTCCAGAGCAGAGCCAACATAGTCTCTGACAGCAGCTCTCGTCCTCTCCCGCCCACTCCGCCTTCATCTGTAACCAAACTAACCATGTGTATAAATGAAAGCACTGCGACCATAATGGAGAGTTTAGACCACACACATCGCTGTGTGTGCGTGCGTGTGCGTGCGACAAAGTTTAGCATGTTTTAAGCAGCGCGAGGTGGACATTGGCGTGTTTTACCCTCGGGGCTTGCCGTAGCTGTAGTTCTCTGGCTGCCCGGAGCCGCAACCCGGCTCTCCAGACGCTCGGCTCGGCTGATGCCGGTCCGTGGGTCCGACATGGTCAGACAGTGGCCTCAGTGCTCGTGAGCCTGTAGATGCTAGTTTGCTCCTGTTTCCTGCTGCTTGTGAACTCAAATGAGACTCACTGCTTCAGTTCATGTTATGCAACTTATTTAGTGCTTATTAGTGTTAATAAAGTTTTGCAATTAGATTAAAATACTTAGGCCTAGATTCCCCCCCCCCCACATACTTATCGCCTATTAGTTTAGTTTAGTTACCGACTGTAAAAATACTCACAGGGGGTCAACACAGTTTTCAGCCTTCATGTAACCAGCTGATTCATATTTTGAGACGATGATGAACTATATTGTTTCATTTGCACGGGTCAGTCTGAGTGTGTCCTATGGTCCATAAGGTGAATCATCCAATACTGGAAAACTGGAAATACTCGATTGCATTCGTGTACTTGGTCCGCACCCGGTTTATATCAGAGATTAACAAAAAAATAAATAAATAAATAATAATAATAATAGTAAAAGAAAAAGAAAATATGTTGAACGTCCCTGTGAGAGGTGACACACGCAGGAATAATATGTTAGGAAACAGGTCTGAAGTCCTACCTGATCCTGCTGCTGAGCTGCCTTCACCGGCCCGTTCGCCTCTTTGGCAGAAGTCATGACGGTAAATAAAGAGGAGAGGAAGAGGAGAGAGAAAGAGAGAGAGGGGGGAGAGAGAGAGACAGAGAGAGGGAGAGAGAGAGAGAGAGAGAGAGAGAGAGAGAGAGAGAGAGCCGGCGTCCGCCGCTGCTGACAGGTGCAGAATAATGAAGCGGAGTGAGATGCAGAGAGAGAGAGAGAGAGAGAGAGAGAGAGAGGCGTACAAAGTGTTCAAGGGTATCCAGTGATTTGCTAAAATAAAGAAGAGACCGTGGGTGGGTGCAGACAGCGCGGGGATCAGCAGCTGATGTGCAGGGAGCTGAGCACCGCCGCGATGTGGGAGGCTGAGATCACCTTTCAGAGTGACAGTGTCATCACCCACACCTCCCTTAAGCCTGACTATACACACCTGATCGTTTTTTTGTTGTTGTTTTCTTTTGGTGTTCAGTCTTGGATTTCCGCCATTTGCAACCGAGACGAATTCATTCTGAGAGACTGTGAAATGAAGCAAAGATCTTTCAGATGTCCACCCAGTAAAAAAAAATAACAACCGCAACAACTCTAATATCAACTCATTTCCTTTGTCGTCATTATCTTCAAAAACGTGTGATTCATTTTTACAGCACAGAGAAACCACATGTCAAATTTAAACAAGAATCTGTGGCCAGAAAGAAGCAAAAACACTTCATTAACAAAAGCTCCTGGTAGTGTAAAAGTCTGCTCACACTCCTCTGCAGTCCAGACTGAAACTTAAAATTTTTACAATTTCATTTCATTTCTTTGCTTTGCCTTTTCTTTCCCGCCTCAATATAAGGGAGATCTTAAGGTTTTGTCCTTCCACCTGGACCTATATTTAGTTTACCCGCTCCACAGCTTGGCTCCCAGCTCGCAGCAACTGATAATATGGAGACCCGTCAGTTTGGATCAGGTCACTGTGCGCACTCATTACTGGCAAGTCCATTACACGGGAAATGGAAACAGGAATCAATGCAAGAAGAACAAAATACTTTCAGGTATCAGCGGACTTCTCTTCCGAAAGGATTTTAAGTCTTAATCTTGCTGGAGATAGACTACATTCATGATTGACAATGCTCTGTGGTACTACAGTTTAGGGAGTAGGAGAGAAAAGATTTGCATAGTGTGTCCAAACTCATAAAGATCATATTAATTCCACTATGCCAGTGCTGCTGCATTGTCTGCCAATAAAACAAAGGATTGCTGGCCTGGCTCTTGAGAAGCAGTGCTACCGTCCTCCCACATAGAGCAGAAATAGTTCCAGTTCCTAACAAAACATTGTTTGTGCCGCAACTCTCACACTGTGTGTCACATCTCTATACACACACAATCCAAATTCTTGTTAGCACAGCTTGTCTGCCTATTTGTGCTGCACACACACACACACACACACACACACACACACACACACACACACACAGCGCTCTTGTGCTAGAGAGAGTGTTTCTTCGGATCAAAAGTCCTGCATAGTTTCTGCACAGCTCCTGGCCTCTTGAACTGCTCATCTGTTAGTGGGAAAGGAACAGAACAATCTCATAAAGGAAAGAAATAAAGGAAGCCTGAGATGTGAGTCACCATCAGAGAGGAGGATATGTTTCAGTGTGAAGGAATGATGGCTTTGTTAATTTAATGTCTTCAGTGTGATGTGTGGCAGTGCCTTTATTGTTACCCAAAGGGCTAATAATTGTTTTTAAAGACAGCAACGGGATGTTGTGTCCTCGCTCTCTTTCTCTCTGCCATTTGTGGATCTAAAAGTTGACAGAAAAAAGAAATACAGAGAGGCAACTCTAAACATTAGAGGAAATTATCCATTTATCTTAAAACCATACAAGTGTGTGACAATTATAATATATGATAGAGTAAATCGTGAAATGTTTTCATTGCTCCAGGAAATTAAACTGTGCAGTCTCTGATTACATCTTTGTTCATTACTTACTTGGGAATTCTCAACATGAGGATATGAGGTGCTGCCAGATCATATCGTCAGATTAGGTAAAAGCATCTGTTATTGACTGAGGTTATACTTTGGAAAGAAGCAAGTTTATATAAGCACATTTTTGCACCTCGGCTTTTAGAAAATATCTATCTATCTATCTATCTATCTATCTATCTATCTATCTATCTATCTATCTATCTATCTATCTATCTATCTATCTATCTATCTATCTATCTATCTATCTATCTATCTATCTATCTATCTATCTATCTATCTATC
>CM076662.1:11724406-11873691 GCA_038496675.1 Rachycentron canadum
TATATATATATATATATAGAGAGAGAGAGAGAGAGAGAGAGAGAGAGAAAGAGAGAGAGAGACTTAAATTCTTATAACGGCTCACTTGGTCAAAGTTTCTTCTCTAATCTCTACCATCATCATCATCATCGTCATCACATAACATGGCACCATGACAGAGAGGATGTGGTTTAATGAGAAATACCAATTCACAGTTAAATTGAAGTAGTGACATAGAGAGATGCCCTAAATGCGGAGGCCCATATACACCAGTTCAACCAATACTGACCTTTTAAGTGGTTTTGCTGTGATGGCGCATATTTAAATACAGCTGCTGCATTGTGTCTGCCTTTTGGGGCTTCACAGTCTGTTGGTGGGCTGGTGGAGACTAGTAAGTTTTTAACCATCATAACAAATTCTTGTCCTCATGTTAAGTTAAATAAAAATGATCCCAATTAGTTCCTCACCATGAGTTGCGTGAGTACAAAATCATAGTCGCTACAGAGAGTTAAATTGTAGTACAAAGAAATGTAATATCAATAAATCCTCAAAAAATGAATTAAGTTGGATTCAAAGATAAAGTTTCATAATGTTGCAGGTGAGACACATATTTCAGTGTCAGGATGATTCAGGCAGTCAACCTTAAAAGGTCATGTATCGTAGCAAACACAACATTTGGCTGTGCTGTCGCTGCGCTGCTACACACATGGCCTGAGGGAGCTGCTCCACCAGCTCTCTGCCAAGACTGATTTCAGCACCACGGCTGCGGACAGCTCCTGTGGGACGTGAACAGGAAGCCTGTTTACTTCTCAACACAACACATTCAGATAATCTCATTCAGATATCACTCACGTGTAATTGGGTCTGTTTTGAATAGACAGCGCAATATATCAGAAAACTTCATTGAATTAAGTAAATTTCATGACTGACAATTACAGTTTAATCCTCCAATCTGCGACAGCCTCTGCTCCCCTCCACTTTTTTGTCTGTTTTCACACATACTAATGTGCTCAGAAAAAGATTAAACTAACCTCTCTGTCAGAGGATAGAAGCTCGTGACAATTAGCTGCACAAACAGTTGAACAAAGTTTTTAAGTAAGATGAAAGCCTACAGGATAGTATTTACAAGAACTGCATCAAGAGACCTGCCAGGCTCTAATAAACAAGAAAAGAGGAGACCCAAACACAGCGAGGGCACAACGACTGATTATCACAACACATTACACTGAGCTTCCTGGCAACAACAGACAATCAGGCTTAATTGGAGAAGCCAAAGAAAATGCAGCCACGTGGGGTCAAAGCAAGCCAGCAGAGACTTTTGTTTTTACAACACATGCTCTCCATCAAACCGCATTTCTAGCAGCTAATTGACATCATTTTCATTTAAACTCTATTTTGTAAAGTAATGTTTTGTGTGCTGTCTGAGAGCATCTCTAGGCAGCACTTGTCAAATAAATCCTGTCTTCCAAAGCTCTTAAACAAGTACTTTACACCAAGCAATGAATGTAAAGTCTTGTTGAAGCTATTGGCAGTGACTTGTTTCTTTTTTCTTTCTTTCTTGGGGACCAACAAACAGCCATTTATTTCACTGTCAGTAAACAGTGGAAAAGTCTTCAATTGCATGCTAGCTCCCCCCAGTGATCACTAGCTGTCTAACATGTTTATGTTGGTCAAAAATAATAAACACAGTACAATTCCTCTTTTCATTGCAGAAACAAAGAGACACAATTGGATTTTAATAGAAAGACATTTATTTCACTTTATAAATGAAAGAAAAAGTGTTCTTATGATGGAGTTTGTGAATAGTGTATACAAAAGTCTGAATCCCTGATGCTCCTGGCCATCAGTCTGTCAATTCAGACCAAAGAAAAAAAGAAAAAAGCGAGGGCGAGATGAGGACACCTGACAAAGGCCGAGACGGTTTTGTTTGATAACCAATTGCTATCAGCTGTGCTCTCTCCACAGACCAAACAGCAGAGCAAAAAGCCTCACACAACCACTTCAAACCAACAATGCCAGGCAGTGAACCATTATCTTCCATGCTTTTGTATAAACTCATGCCTGGAGTTTTTTTTTTTGTTTGTTTTTTTTTGCAGCATCCAAACAGCACAATACCACTACTGTGATAAACTGGGGATGCACATTATACCGTCATCATATATCATCATCACTTGTTCAATATAATGCGATACAATACAACAGCTTTGAATAAAAATCATGTGCATGATAGTTTTTGCTGTTATAGTGGTGTTAATGTTTCATACATTATTAAGCAGCATTTTTGGATTTGGCTATTATTTACTGACAGTCAACATTTTAAAACTGGACCTTTTCAAACAGCATTTAGTGTAATATAGTCTTGGCAGAGCTGCAGTAGCTAAAACTGAGGTCATGCCGTCTGTATTTTTACAGCAATCTGAATTAATTTTAGCAAGTTAGGAGAGTTAAAAGTTATACATTGTTTTATATGTACATACAGTATATATATATATGTGTGTGTGTATGTGTGTGTGTGTGTGTGTGTATATATATATATAATTATTATTATATAATATTATATATATTGCACACAGATTCCAGTATTTGTACATCTGGTAAATATATCCTTTATGTTTATGTTTTGACTACTTCCAGGCCATGCACAAAAGAAGAAGAATTTTCATTATTGACAGCTCAGCACTGCAACCAAAGGTTCATGGCTACATTTTGAGCTACATGTCTATATGTTTCAAACACAAAACATATTCAAAAAAACATTTCCCTCCTGAGACATAAAGACTAATTATCTATTTAAATTACAAAACAACAACAAATAATTATAAGAAAGATTTTTCAAAAACAGAAAGAACAGTAAAAATAATTATAATAAGAGTAATTAGATTACAACAAAATGAAAGAATAAAACATTAAAACCACGAGGAACATACAAAGTAAAGGAAAAACTGGATAAAAAGAGTGATTTGAAGAAAAGGCTTTCAGATAAAAGTGAGGTGGCTCATCTGAGAAACAGGCTGAAAAGGCCTGTTCAACAAAGCAACACCCGTGCCCGAGGATCCCAGGCTGTAATGTAGCTCATAAGGGACTGACATATCAGCAACATAACTGGGAGCCCAACCACGCAAATGTGTTTTATGTGTTTACGGAACTTGTTTTGCCTCTTCGACAGAGTTTGGACACTGAAACTGATATCAATTATCTTCTTTAAATGTGACCAGTTCTCTGAGGCACGGTGACCTCCTGTCATTTGTTAGACTGCAAAAGATGTTTAGGTTATTCAAATGCAAATGAATAAATACATCAGATAGACTGTAAATTTAAATTGTTCTCGTGCACAGTGCCACTACAATCCTATCAATCAACAATAGTTGCTGATTTAGGAACAAGCTGTTTCCATTCAGCCGTACTGCCAGCTGTCAGCCTGGGCCAACTCAATCATCAGTCACGTCCCCTTCGCCCCTCTGGCCTGCCGTGACTCCTTCAGCTGTCCAGCTGGCAGCACACCGGCCTTGCTGAATGTAAATACTGTTGTTTGCATCTCCACTCACTGTCTGCTCAGCTGCAGCTGTAAATCATAGGTTAAGGATAAAGCACCTGTGCGCTTCACAGTTCATCACAGATCATTACTGTATTAAAGGGCATCACTCCGGCCCTGAGAAAGCACGCCTCTGTATGTCGCAGAGTGATGAAAGGCAGAGAAGTTTTCAGACTGCAGGCAGAGGCCGTTCTTCACTGTCTGGACATTACAGAGGGGTAATTAACAAGTCCACAAATCTTTAATCAGACTCATTATTGGTCTTTTACCAAGAGAGGACTTTCAGGGGGAAACGATTAATCTACCATTGTCTCATCTGAATTGTTTGGACACACATACATGCACACTATAAAAAAAATTACATTAACTTTGAATCATTCCTTAGCCTCTGAGCCTCACTCCTCGACCCTCATCAATACTTAACTGTTTTACTGGAAGGCTGCACCACTGGCCACTGTAGTTTTAGATTACATTAACAGTAGCAGTTGTTTCGTGTTACTCTTAATGACAATATTCTGCAGGATTTTTGTATGATATACGGTACATTCCTAAAGTAAAACTTTAAGTTCATTAACATCAAATCAAGATTGTTACATTGTTGCATTTATCTCTCTTTGATGCTACACAAGGATGAAAACACCATACTCCTGACATAGACTCTACAGTTAAGTGTGTTAATATGTGCTTTTTTAGTGCCTCCATCTTATAATATACTCCGCAGGATCTTTTTCCCCAGCTGTATTCTGACATTTACACTAAATCCGATATGAAGGTAATTACATCCTCCCACCACCATCCTGATTCCCATCTGATCATAAAACAAAGTAAAATCAAATCTTACAAGGAAAAAGAACATTTGTACAGAAAAGGTAGAGGGATTGTACCTCATTAGTAAAAGTGCACAGAATATTGAAAAGCACTGTATAACTTCTGGAGAAAAAATTCATTTATTTATTTTCCCAGTTGTGTTTACATTATGGCAGGTTCACATCCTCTCCTTTGACTGATTCAGGATCATGTCTGTAGTTTCTTTTTGCACCCTGCTGTCTACTGTGTTTCTGTGTGCCCCATAGAAATAATCTCACATGCAGTAACGCTCCTGTGAACCCTAAACAATTCGATCCCACCAGCTCTATCAGCACAACCCACACATCACAACTTTCAACCTGAGACTCTCTCCTGGGGAACAAGATTATCTCATCTGCACAACACGACAAAGCAGCATGGCGGCTTTTCAGTGAATGCCTCCAAACTCAAGCAGAAATAAAAGATCTGTACACATTGCCTAACAAAAACAGCCCCGGGGATCAAAATGAGACACTACCAAGGGAGAACTGCACCCCTGGAGAAAATAAGCATGAGGGAAACAGTATTACAGTACTGAGGCTGCCAATAATGGAGGCTCACACTGTGGTCCCGGTTTGGTCTCCACAGTAGATGTCAATAGTCCAGGACATCCAGACCCTCAACCCTTCTTTCATTGCTGGTGTTACATGAGGTTCCTATATACTTACAAGCTCATCTTAATGCTCCTGGAACCTAATTTCACTCAAATTTACCAGATACTGCTAAAATTTGGATCCCGATATCTCCAGGACACGAGTCTACTCAGAAAGATCAAACAAGTTAAACATACAAGAACTAAAGCAGCCACAGGTTTTATTGGCTTTGGCGGCAGTTTTCAAAGAACTTATTTCTCACCACTGCCTGCTGATTTTCACACATCATGCTTTGTTTATATGAATTCTCCATAATGATCCCCTCCAGACGTGTTATAAGACAGAAAAACACTCAGTTTTGATAGATATTTTGTGTTTGCCACAAAAAAGTTCAGAGTACCTCATTAAATATTCTTAAAACCATATGTACTCTAAAAGAGTCCATGACTAAAAAAATACTGTTCATTTGGAAAGTGTAACTCCTGAAACTTAATGTCTACTTTACTCAACACAGACTCCATAGGTTTGTGCAGCATCCACTTTTTCCAGTTCTTCTTTTGGGCATTGTTTTGCTTTTATTCTAACAGACACGGTGAGAGAGTGACCAGAAAGTCAGGAAGAGAGATAAGGGATGATATGCAACAAGGGCGATTTGTCAAACTCGAACCAGGGCCTCTGCAGTTAGGACTTCGTACTATGTGATTTACCAGGTGAGCCACCAGGGCGGACCCAGCTTCCACTTTCCCCATCACACTTGTGTAGGTTAACATACTGGACTATGACTGACTTCCAAACTTGTGATGTCACAAAATCCTGCTCTTCTGTACGTGTTAAACTCAGATTTAATATGAACATCAAGATCAACAAATGAAAGTGAAAACAGCCTTCAGGCATCAAAATCTGCACATCGGCCAAGTAAATCATCCTAACCCAATGCGTGGAAAATTACAGCAACTGAGAAAACACCTTAATGTCTTTCATGAGTTCTTTTCATCAGTGCGTCTTTTGAAGATTGCAGTAATTTACACAAACACCCAAAGGCACCTTTATGCAACTGTGAGCTGAAAGAAATTGAGCAAACAAAAGTTGAGCGCAGGTTCTCTGAGCGGTTACAAGTGGGATATTAAAACACAACGGCATGAAAATTATGCCAACAAGAAAACAGTAAAGTTGTTCATTAAGTATAGCACATGGGCAGCTGGCACGCACATATACATATATATAAGAGACAAGTAGGGTGAGTCAGCATGCATTTATAGAGCATTAACCCATCTGCTGATCCAGTCCTCATAAAGCAGACTTATGAGCCTCATGAACTTTATGTGTGCTCATCAATGACTTACAAGAGGGTTATAAAATGAAAAGAAGAAAAAAGTTAATACTGCAAGTAGTTATGGAAATTTGTTGGAGCTGAAGCACAGCCACAAGGGCAATAAAGGAGGAATTAGCAGCAACGTGTGCTGTATATTCAGATCAGGGAGTTATAAATCATCACATAAACAAAAGTCACAGGAGTAAAAAATTGTGATTCAGTGGGCCAAAAGAAATGATAATGAATCACATACAAGGTAGGGTAATTAATATATCAGTGCTGTTCTTCTATTCTTCTCTAGAATGGGTGTCGTTGAGATACCGAGGGGAGTGATTAAAAGCAAATTAGAAGCATCTGAATGAACAGAGCTTCATTCACTGCAGGTTTGAGAAGGTTTTCATCATCAGGCTATTCCACGTCTCCAAGGAGCCCCGCCAACTAACTAAAAATTTCCAATCTAGTTTATGTTTAATTATTCTCTCTATCGCTCTTTATTAGTGTTTTAGACCTAAATGAGGCATTTTACACACACACACACACACACACCTGTATCTCTCTCACACACATACACATGCAAATACAGTAGTAAAGACAAATCCAATAAGCCTCCCACAACAAGCAATAAACAAGGTTCACCAGTCTTGTTGTCATTCAACCTTCATCAATTTTGCTTCGCCCCAATGACAAAAAAAAAAAAAAAAACTTCTTCTAGAAAAATTTTCTAGAGAAAATAATTTTGATCTTCTTGGTCCAGGTTTTTAGATGCCTGTCATATTTCTGGGTCCATTTTCAAACTATGAAGGTTAAAAGGTCTTTTTTCTCTTTTTATTTTCTAAGTGTCCCTTCGATTAAAAAAAGAAAAATCACCTCCATTGTAAAGGTCTGGAGGAGGATAAAGGAGGATAATATAGATAAATTCCTGTTCAAACAAAACCAAAACGATCTGCCACCTGCAGTTCTGTTAGAGAGAAATAACCCCTTCACTTGATGGTCAAAAAATGTGTCAACCACAGTCTATGGACATACTAATATCTCTTACTTTGCTATGAGCTAAATGTTAACATGAAAATGCTAACATGCTCACCTTGACAAAGCAAATATGCTGACATCTGACAAGTAGACTACAATATTAAACTATGTTAATTTAGTGCATTAGCATGCTAGTGTTTGTCTTTTAATGGAAACACAATGCACAATTAAGGCCTATAGAACTGTCAATACATGAAGTTATGATAGAAACTGAATTTTGGATGGAATGTGATGTTTGATGTTTCCTTCAAAGTTATTCTATTGCTTTATGAGGCAGGCGTGAACATCTGGACCTTGGATCTTTTTTCATTTTTTGTTTAGACATTTCACCTGAAACCACAAATGTCAACCTCATTATGGGGAAAGAGGAAAAGCCACAGGGTCTCTATATCAGTAGGAAATATAATCAGGCCAACACAGATATCTCACAGCAAAACTTCATGGAAATACATCTGATAGTTGATATTTTAGTCTGCTCCAAAGCGATGGACCAACAAACTGATGTAATCTGTTAGTCTGCAGTCATAGTGGTAGTAGCAGAACTAGTGATAGTGATAGCAGTATCCTTGAAACACAGAAAATATGAAAATATTGTGACAGCTTGCACACTGTCAGCTCTCTGCCAGATCTCAGCCTCTCAGGGGATTCGGATGCAGTTTTGAAACACTCGTGTCAAACTCATATCATGTCAAAGCAAATGCATATTTCAGGCATCAAGGCCACCACAAAAACAAAACCCCAGGACACGACGCCCAACTAGATCAGTATCAGCTGCTAAGCTCTAGCCTGAGTCTATCAAAGCCAGACAGTGTTTCATTATATTGCCTCCCGCTCCCTGTGTGACGCTGATAGCATCAAGTGAAACATCTTGCCCTGCTGAGCTCCAAAGTGTGTGTACAACACCAAGGGATAGTAAATGCACCGCAAATGCACAAATGCACGACAAAAACTATTTCATTTGTGAGCAAAAGTAAATTTATAGTAAACAAAGAGAAAGAGATGGGGAATAACATGCTGTAAAGATCCACGGTCAGACTCAAACCAAGAATGTTGTAGTTGCACATCAGTGAATTATTTACACTAGAGAACAGGGACTCACCATGTTCTTAAACAAAAGTAAATCATATTAAAAGTATAAATGGTTTGTGGTTTGGTGAAATAATTAAGCTTTTCTCCACTTGAGTTATGGAAGTGTATCCAGTCATTAGATTCAGTATAATAACTCTTCCCATCAATTGTTTCATACTATTTGTGCGATTAAGGTCCATCTTTGTCTAGTTGCGGTCCGCTTTCGTCTCATGGGGTGTATATTAAATATGCATCTTACTGAAAAAGCTGATGATGCATCATAGGAATGAGGAAGCACTCTGTGCATTACAATGTAACCTTTACTTAACCACAGTTAATGCCTTTAAGGAAAGTGCATTAAAGTGTTCCTATGCTGGATCTTGCTTGTCTGGATTTAGATTTTACATCTTACTGCAGCAGTAAAGAAAGACATTCAGGGAAAAATGTGTTAAATACCATTTATACACGCAGGTGGAGAAAAAAGTGAGTGTTATAATGACACAATCAAATATTCATTTCACTGCATAAAATTTTATATAAACTGTAACGCAGCACCACACCAAATTGCCCATGTGTGTCCCTAGAGATGGCCTTGTGATTAAGATTACCCGCTGACAAGTTTCTATATATAATGACTATGATTTTGCAGCAAACTCTTAACAACAACAACTTACAACAGTGGCTGTCATCTGAAGTGCTCATCAAACAGTTTGAAAGCTAAATAAATAAATAACCAACGCTGACACTTCCTCAAACCCAGAAACAGCTTGTAATTTCCCTTGAAAATGTCCTTCAAGTACTCAGTAACAGATTGATTAAAAGCATAATTAGAAAGAGGAGAGATGCTAACATGCTTCAAGATTAAACAAATGCAAATACGAGTTAGGTGTGTCCCTGAAAAGATTTGACACACTCACCTTCCACAGTCTCTCCACCCGGGACAACTTGCGTGTTTTCATTGTGACAGAGCAGCTGCATAGGAGTGTCAGTGCTAGAAAGAGAACGAGGAGTGATGTGGCTGCAGAGAGAGACGGTGAATAATGACCTGACCATAAACGAGACACACCTCAGCTCTCTGTAAGAATAATTCCATGGTCAGCATCTCAGCACTAAGTTCCACGCATTAAGTTGAAGCGAACGATCTTGTGAGTGTGTATGTGTGTGTGTGTGTGTGTGTGTGTGTGTGTGTGCGTGTGTGTGTGTGTGTGTGTGGCTGTGGATGCTGGCATGGACATTTTCCAGCTGAAACACTGCCCTGCTTTCTCAGACAGACCATGTCATCAAGCAGACCCCAGAACACCTTCAAGAACCTGACACTGCTGCCGTCACGCCAGAGGAGGTCAGCTGAGATCACCGAGGGAGAATTGGACAGAACATGGTGTCTGACAGGCACACTAATCTCTGAAAAACAACCCCACAGGAGAGTGAGAAAGGATGAAGCCAAAGCAATCGGCCCCCTTCACAACAATCAGCACTGAACCACTTACCTGGGCCATTAGCTGCAATCTTGCTGTTCAGCACAGATCAGCATTACACACCGCATGCAGAGCTGGGCCACTTTATGGTGCTTTTTACCCAGGGTTGTTTATCCTGTCTCCCTTCTACCTTTCTCTCAGGAGCAATTTAACCACAACATCACCTTTCTGGATTGATGAAAGGGCTGCTCATACAGCTACAAGCTAGAACTTCTTCAGGTTTTGGGAGGTCACAAGGACAAAGACTGCAACCTAGTGAAGCTAATACCTGTAAGGTGTCATGAAGTGCACACACCACCAGTGCCCTAAAGGCTTTGCAGAAATGCTAAATGAAGTGTCAGATGTGACAGCTGCTGTATTCGCTGTCTCTTGAGCCTATTTTACTTGTGAATGATTAAAACATTCCTGTTAACTAAAAATCCCTCAGTAAGCAAACTCCAAATTATGTTACGCTCACAGATGCCATTTCTGCAACTGAAAGCTACGAAGATCAATTTTTTTAGATTTACAACAGAAAAGCGAAAAATGTCACTCACAGTGACTTTTAGCAGCTTTCAGCTCATGGTTTTGGCTTTTCAGCCCACAATATGCTGTTTCCACTACTTCCACTTGTTTCTTGGTATGTCAAAAAAAAAAAAAAAAATTACAAAAGAAGAAAGACAAACAAATTAGCTGATAGCAAGTAAACATGGTGGGATTTTATCATTTAGCTACCAGGTATTTCCCTCAGGAGTTGGTTGAGACCTCTCCAGAGCTAAAAGAGAGGATGAATATTAAATTAATCAGGTGGGCAGAGAGAGAGAGAGAGCGGAATCTAAATGTTGCTCCATGTCTGCTGGATGTAAATAAACCACTGTTTGCTAACACGTTAGCAACTTTATAAAGTGATAAGATGTCACTGCCTGTTCTGCTGCCCCCAAGAAATCTATCAATATAGGATTTAATGCCAATTTCTTTATCCTAAAAACATACATTTGGAATAAAAAGAAGCTTTATCTATATTATTTGAACTCAAAAAATCAAGATGTCAAACAAACTATGTCCAAAATCAGATCCCCACCAAAATATAACTAGCCACTTTAGGGGGAAGCAATAACGTGAGTATGTTTGTCTCAACACATAAACAACGTGTGCATAGCAAGAGGCTTTATGAAACACTTCCAGGAATAAAGTTTCTGTATTCCCATGATGCAACAGCCAATCTGGTGAGAGGAGTAACATCAATCATCATGCTTTGGCTTTCCTGTCTTTGGTGGGGTGCGATTTGACAGGCTGCCAGCTACAGAATAGCAAATCACTCAATAGTGCTCCCCGTATTCGCCACCTCTGCTACATCAAACAATCATTATCTCCCCCATCTCTGTTCTGCTCCATGTGAGCTCCATGCTGAACATCATCACAGAAGTCAGCACTTGACTCCCAGCTCAGGGAAAAGCAGTGTTCTTCCACTATTCCCAGAGCTCCGGGTTCACTCAGACCCCTGGCTCAGAGGAACAGGGGAGAAATATCGATTCCAGATGACGGCGTACATGCAATGAAAGCTCTGTAATACCGAACATGCCTGACAGAGAAAGCCTTCCACTGTGACAATGACCTACATGCATCTGTACAAGTCAGCGGATATACATACTCAAACACAAACACACACACCACAAATTCAGAGCTGAGATGCGGCAGACAACTTGTTACTCTGTGCTGAAGCCAACTCCATGCTGAGCTTCCAAGCAAAACTAACAAGCAGGAAACCCACCTTCATTTTGTGAGCAATCCAGTACCAGCTGAGCTGTCACAGCAGACATTTTACCTTGTCAAACACAGGTGTAACTAACTACATTCATAATGGCAGCCTTTCATTTGTGCATTAAAAGCTCCAGGGCCCTGGTATTGCGCATGTTGAGTCAATGGCATGGATCACTGGCAGGCCTTGATGCAACACAGCACTCGCTAATGTTATTAGTTATGTCTGTGCCTTTTATGTGGTGACAAATCAAAGTGCCTGATGTGATAAAGATCTACAAGATACCAAAAGCGTAGAGCATTTGGGCATGATTGTTGCAAATATTCAGAGTACTCCTTATTTCATTCAGCTTCTTGTTGAAGATTTAAGTTTGTTATTTCTGTCGTGTTTTTGTGTGTGTGTGTGTGTGTGTGTGTGTGTGTAATCTAATAATTTGATTGCTGTAATAAGGGCTGTTAAAACATTTAGAGAGTTGGACATTTTCAATAATACAAGTATTTGCTTTCTTGGTAAGAGTTAGCTACATGCACGTCTCATGTCTCTACAGTTAGTAGTTTATTGCTGACCTTTTTTTTTTTTTTTTGCTGTACCACTATCTGTCCATCTGCATGAGCCAACGGGGCCACAAGTGTTGTTCTAATAAGATCATAAACGTTTTTTTTTTCTGAGGTAACGTGGCAACAAATGTACAAGCGTTAACTTGTTGCTTCTGTTGTTGCCTCCATGCAGGATTTACTATGCTGTAATATGACCCTGTTGACTTTGCACAGTTGCCTCTCTTTTCAAATTCTGTGTGTGTTCATGAGCAGTTAAATTATGTGGTTGTGTGTCCGTGTGCATGTGTCTCCCATGGGTGTGTCGCTGCTGTATCATGGCTGGGTCGATAAGAGAATCTGCCTGTGTGACACAACAGATTACTGCTGCCTGGTCTCAGCCCAGAAAAAGCCTGTGAGAGGACTCGGGAGAGATGATAGCTCCACTCTGTTGCTCTAATTCCAGCTGACAGAAATGTTGTAGCAGAAATTTCCCTCACTTGCTTTAAAGATCTGTCTTCGTTATTGTTTGTTACTGATGACTTAATTTCAAATCTTTTCTTTTTTTTATTAGAAGAGTTGCGAGCATAGAATAGAATAGAATAGAATAGAGAGTTTTAGCTCACACAAGAATAAAGACACATTAGCAGAGCACACTGCAGTGGTTTCACTACATACCCTGTGCAACCAATATGATAATTTGATCTTTTCCCCCCTTGAATTAAATGTTGTAATTAAGCAATGCCACTGATGGTTCTTTTTTTTTTATCTTTCTCTGACAGAAAATGGTCTTTACAGGTCAGTGATCCCTCAGTGTGGCTAATGTTGCTAGGTGATTGTATAACCTTTCCAATCCTAATGAGAGGTGACATTATCTTTCTCTTCTTGGATGTGGATGAGACATTTTGCCAGTTGGTTGGTTAGTTAAAGAAGATGTGTAGAAAAGGCATCTGGAGTTTGTTTTTTTTCCCCCCGTTTTTTTTTTTGCTTGCAAAATATCTTTTGAAATTAGTGATACAGATGGCACATTACTTCATTAATAATGCATGTTCATTAAAATCAAACCTGATTGAGCTCAGATGTGGTTCCTGTGAACAGTGTGGTGTGACTGGAACACAACAGTCTCTAGTGGCAAAACCGATACAATGCATGGCAATACAATTTTTCCTGCATCTTTGGTATTTAAACATCAATGAAATGACACTAAATAAAAACTCTTAACAGTGAAGTGAACTAATGCTTGATGTACCATACATGCTATTTCCTCCTCTCTTAAAAGGAGCTGCACTGGTGATAATCAACCACACAACAACTAAAGCTAATTCTCAAAAGGAAAACACTGAGAACATCGCCTGAAGTTATAAATAAAAAAATTTAAAAAAAACAAAAGAAAATGGGAACAAGCTGGGTTAAAAGACAGCTATATTTAGCTGCACACTCATAAACTTGTTAAAAGCAGCAGAAATGTTTAACAGTGAAGTTACGTCTGTGGAGTGTTGCTGTTGAGCTTCTGAGGATGTGACTGCCATCCATAAGCAGAAGATCAAAAACGAAGGCTGACAAAAGGGGTGGGATTAATTAATTTATTCATTTTTTCCTGCATGTATATTTAATCAGCTAAATTTCGACCACATGGATTATAGTTGCTGTTAAAATTAAAATATCTGTGAAAAGTGAAAGGGATTAAAAGTGCAATGTGAACAAAACAGAAAATCAAAATGCCCAAACGGATTCTTAATAACAGACGTGATGTGTTTGAATCTTCAGAGAAAATTAAACTACCACAAGAGACTGAAGCACAGCATCAGCAGGATCCTCATCTCATCACGGGGTAATAAAGCCTCTCTGTATTTAAGCACTGACTAATACCACTGTCAGCTTGTGTAATAATACAGTAAATCATCAAGAGGAAGAGGGACAGTCTCACAGCAAGGCAGCAAAGAGGCAGCCTGCTGATGTGCTGTTGACAGGTCCATGGAGGTGCATGGGGGGGTGGGTAGGACAGTGTGACGAGAGGGATGAGGATGATCGATGGTGTGTCAACAGAGGGTTTAGGAGGCGTTGGGCGGGGGGATGGATGACCTGTTGAGAAGCCCTTTGGGAATAGAGGAGGGGGGAAAAAAAACCCCAAAAGAAACAGGTCAATAGTGAATAAGACTGTCAGCAGCTACCATGACAATGAAAGGAGGAGTAGAAGCTCATATTTATCAGCTGCCAAAGGGGAAAAACTGTTTTTGAAAGGGGAAAATAAACACAGCGTGCTCGTTGTGGCAAACGTAGCGTGCTGTGTGACACAGACAACTGAGGAGGTTCAGTTTGCAGTGTGAGACCTGCGTCATCTCCAGATGGCAGTCAGAGCCACCAGCGAGCAGCAGTGTGTGTGTATGTGTGTGTGTGTGTGTGTGTGTGTGCGTTCCCAGAGCTTACAGCCTTACCCTCTCCACCTTTGCAACCATGGCAACGCCGAGCAAGAGGTCCTGCCGAGGATGCTGTGCTGTCCTGAGGGGAGGAGCTGCACTGGGTGACAGCAGATTCGCCTCGTGTAGCCTTTGCTGCATACTGGTAGAAATGGTCAGTGACCTTGCACTGGGCTCTCCCCCCCTTTAATGCTCTTTAATTGTAATTTTCTCCAACTTATTTTTTGTCTGATGTTATCCACTTTGTCTTTCCAGATTGTTTTTATGTCGGTAAATAGCTAGTAATATTTGGTTTTTAATTTGTTGCCTTGTATGAAGCCCAAGTTTTTACGTTTTGAGATTAGCTTTATGATGCAGGTCCTTCAACCCACCACAGTCAATATGTTTTTATTAACAATGGCTCAGATGACTACATGTTATAGGAAAGAGATCACTCATACTAAAGAACCCACAGAGAATTATTACTCTGCAGTTCCTCTTAGCTCTACGAAGCGTTTCACTGTCTTTCAACTGATTACTTAGATTTTATGGACAGCAGCTTTACTGTTATGGTCCAGTCCCACAGCCCTCATCACACAACCTGCCCAGAACCATTAGCATACACACAGTTAGCAACTAGCTGGTGAAAACAGAAGTCAAAGATTAAAGATATTTCCCTCAGGAGTTGGTGAAGACTAAAACAGAGATGAAAGGAAAGGAAATATAAGACTTGTGTGCATCATATGGACACAAATACTACTCAACATAATTTCTAATGTTTCTCCTTTACTGCTGCATGTGTTAATATCCAACTGTTTGCTAATCACTTCGCCATATCAATTTAGAGTGATAATATGCTAATGTTGTGTTCACAGCTTGTCTTTGACTGCCAGATAAAACAGTAGGTTAATTGTGACCACAGCACCTTCCTTATGACTGTTGCTGTCAGATCGTGAACTGCTACACTGGTGGTTTGACTCTTACCAGTGGCATCTGTTGTACGTCATTCCTCATCGCTCTCTCCCCTCATTCCGTGTGATTGTTCAACTGCAAACAAAGCCATAAAAATCCCCACCAAAAAAACTGGATGGTAACTTGTGTCCATACGGCACATTCAGGCTTTTTGTGCCACTGGTGTTGTAAGAGACGGGTCATTTCAGGACGCGTTGTCATTTAGGATGAGTGCAGCAGGTGATAAAATCAGTGGCAGCCTTCAATAAGCAGCCATCACCTGAAGCATACAATTAACACAGCAACAGATAATGAGAACAGCCTATTGCATCTCGTTACTATCTTTCTTTTATCTGGCTGTTCTTGTTGAGCTCTTTCTGGCTGATTTAGACGAGCACTGGACCTTAAAGACAAAGGCTGTAACACAGAGCTAAACTAAGACTTGGGAATCGGGCCAAACTGTCTAATTCAGATCTGGAGTATCTTTAAGTAGAAGGCACAGTCAAGTGCATACAAGCACAGGTGTGTGTGTGTGTGTGTGTGTGTGTGTGTGTGTGTGTGTGTGTGTGTGTGTGTGTGTGTCAGCCCTGGCCAGAAGTATTACTAATATGTATTAGATTCTACACTCAAGTCACACAGTCTGGGTGATTTATGATTTTCTTCTCCAATTCCCTGAGATCCAAAACAGGATAACAAAATTATGCAGACAGGGAATTTACCATTGATAAAGTACAGTTTTACCAACATGAAACAAATTAATTAAGAGATGACAACCATCCAGGTATATTAATGCTTTTAAGCCTAGAAATACATTGTGAATGCACTGGTTATACTATAAAACACTCCAGTAATCTCTAAAGAAATCTCTAAGAAATCATGGAGCTCATAGCTGTTTGTGTTTGTCCCTAGAGATGAACATTGTGGAACCTCAATGTTTCAAAACCACTTCTTTGCCAACAGCATCCTCAGGGAGAATATCACACTCACTATGTTATAAGGACACTGGTGTATAAGCTTAGGAAATTTCACGAAGGAGCAACCGATCAACGGTAAAATTAAAACACTTTTCACTGTATTTTTTATCAAAGGTCTGTGGTCTAAGAGGAGAGAAAAATGACTACTGCATTAAAGAGTAGCATGCATGTCTTAGATTAAGACAACCCTGTGGGAAACGATCTTATCATTACTGTGTGGTGCTTATAGCTACATATGAATCCACAGTTTCCATCACACAGATCATAATAAGCAATAGCCCTGTTGAGTAAAAATGTCATATTTGCTTATATATATATATATATATATATATATATATATATACACAAATATGACATTTTTACTCAACAGGGCTATTGCTTATTATGATCTGTGTGATGGAAACTGTGGATTCATATGTAGCTATAAGCACCACACAGTAATGATAAGATCGTTTCCCACAGGGTTGTCTTAATCTAAGACATGCATGCTACTCTTTAATGCAGTAGTCATTTTTCTCTCCTCTTAGACCACAGACCTTTGATAAAAAATACAGTGAAAAGTGTTTTAATTTTACCGTTGATCGGTTGCTCCTTCGTGAAATTTCCTAAGCTTATACACCAGTGTCCTTATAACATAGTGAGTGTGATATTCTCCCTGAGGATGCTGTTGGCAAAGAAGTGGTTTTGAAACATTGAGGTTCCACAATGTTCATCTCTAGGGACAAACACAAACAGCTATGAGCTCCATGATTTCTTAGAGATTTCTTTAGAGATTACTGGAGTGTTTTATAGTATAACCAGTGCATTCACAATGTATTTCTAGGCTTAAAAGCATTAATATACCTGGATGGTTGTCATCTCTTAATTAATTTGTTTCATGTTGGTAAAACTGTACTTTATCAATGGTAAATTCCCTGTCTGCATAATTTTGTTATCCTGTTTTGGATCTCAGGGAATTGGAGAAGAAAATCATAAATCACCCAGACTGTGTGACTTGAGTGTAGAATCTAATACATATTAGTAATACTTCTGGCCAGGGCTGACACACACACACACACACACACACACACACACTAAACTCCTGTGATGATTACTTGTAGAGAAATCAATATGATCAAGTATAAACTTATCTACTGATGTGAGTCAATGGCTAAAATCAGTGATTAAAAGTAAAGACAGTGTTAAAAGCTTTGAGATTTAGCTTGAGGGAGGAATTTGTGATTTGCTTTAATTAGCTATAATCAGTAAAATGTTAAACTAATTCAAAAACCTGACAAGGTCATAAATCCCAAAACTTTAAAAACATAGCCTCCCATAGCAGAGAGTGTTTAGATCACCAAATCCTGAAAATATGAGACTCCACAAGGGAGGATACTGAGGAATTATGAGGTTATAGTGAGATTTGACTAAAAAACAAGGAGTCAAAGCATTTTCAGTACTATCATTATTTTCTTTATTGTTCTCTGCCATTGGAAGAGTCAGACAGAGAATAGTTGTGCAGAATGGTTAAAATGAAGGACATTGCAGCTTTTGAATTATTCATTGTATAAGAATTCATCATTTCAAAGGGAATTAGTCAAGTTTGGTCTAACTTTATAACTGAAATTAAGAAGGAAAGGCAACAGATGCTAATATTCCCACTGTAAGAAGTGCTGCCATGTACTTATATCACATTTTATTTGTATTTTTTTATGTTTATTGGTTTGTCTTATTTTAGTGATTTTAGCTGATGTTTAATAGCTGTTTTTTCCGTTATCTGTTCTTTGATGATTTATTGTTAGATGTTGACAAAAAAAAAAGTTTGAATTACAGAAAAATTAATGAAACCATTTCAGTGGGAAGTTTGCAGCTTCATAGTTCAGAGAAAAACTGCATGAATCAATGTTTTGTCACTGGACATACAGTGTCCAGTGACAAAACTGGATGTCACTTGACATCCATCTCAGCCTCTCATACAGATATTTTTCATCTTTCATGACCACAATGTGAAACACAAAGAGAAGTGTTTACTCTCTGCTGTGATATGTACACATCAAATCAATACAGGAGGGGGGTGATGAAGGTGTCGCTGGGCGCCAGAGTGAAGGTAGAATCTCACCATATTTAACATCTACATGAGACAACAATAATTGTTATCATTAATGAAGGAAATCCAGGTTTCTGTTTGAAGTAAATCCTACCAAGGAGGAAAGAGGGGCTACTGCTGATATCTCTCTCTCTGACTAAAACTCTAACACAAAATACTGATGCCTGCACGCAGAGTACAGCAACAATTAATCAATCCTACAACACATTCACATCACCTACAAACAAAGATGCAGCCCCTGCGTTTTGTGAGCTTAGAAAAATACCGCAGTACACAAATTAGAAAAAAAAATCTAATTCCTTCCATTTTTTTGATACCAGCTTTGAGCAAAATGCTGCCTCAAACAGTTCAAGCTGCACCTGGAACTGCAGGATTATGGAAAGACACTGAACAACTGTGCAGGTAAATATGTGGATAAATGAGAGAAAAAAAATACATGCAATTTCCAAGTCAATTTTTTTTTTTTTTTTTTTTTTTTAATAATTTCCTTCTACAAAGTCAATGGAAACAATAATGGCTCAAACTTTTACTGGAGGTAGGAGGGGTCGGCCATAACACTCCTTGAAATGGTCTGCCCTTCTCCTGAGGCAAAAGGCAATTTCATGCTTCAGCACGACTCAGGGGGACAAAGGGACGAAAGGTGACCTCAAGGTTAACAGTGCAGAGCTAATAAATATGTTGGGAATCCAGCAGTACAATAACAGCTGACCAGACTCTAAAAGTGCAATCCCAAGGTTTAACTGTCATGAGTTCAAATTTTTTCCCCATAACAAGTGCTTCATAAAATGAACAGAGGCTTTCAGGAATATGGTCAGGGCTGAGAAATTTCCTGCTTGCCCTGTTGTTGTCATTGACAACCTAGGCGTGTCAGCATCCAGGCTGTTGCCAACCTTATCACTTGATTCTTGATGTGATGGATATCAATAATTCAGAGGATCATCACAGTGTTGGCAGCCATTTGAAGATAAAAGGCCAGTGAAGTACACTGGTGTTTGCTGGAGGTTTGAACTGGTGTCATCCACAACAAGCAAGACGTGTTAACAAGTGTCTTCATCAGGCCTGCATGGAGGCAGAGAGGACACAAGTTTTCAGACAAACCAAACGCAAATGCAACTGATTTCACTTGTTGGTTATTTCAGAATAACAGAATATAGATCTACGGCTGTATCATCTTAAGTATAAGGTTTGCAGAATAAACCACATTGTGCCTTAGCGAGAGAATAATAACTAGAATAGCAGTAATGTAGCAGTGAGAAATTCTGAAAACACTATGGACCAAAGCTGAATACAATCCAGAATAAACACCCAAATCTTCTCATTGATGCTTGATTCTAGCCCTGAAAAAATAGGAAATAGGATTTCTTCCCAAAACACTGTACAGCTAGACATTAAGATAAAGGCTTCTTGAGTTGGTGTTTGGTCTCCACTTGCCAAAGAGGCCTAATCTGCCACAGAGTCTTCTGTCACCTGTTTCAACCAGGTTTTGATTTTCTGGCTCCAGCACAATAAAAGCCAAGATGGTGACAAGCATCAGAACCAAATAGAGAATGAATCCTTCTGTGAACCTCTGAGTGATGTGACAGCAGTTATATTCATGTTGTGCCACAGTGTTTGGGACCAAAACATCCTGCTCGTTTGCAATTTCAGCACCACAGACAGCGCCAGAGTAAAAGCAACAGTCTCCCTGCACAGACACAAAAACTCCAGAGAACCAGGAGGTTTCACATCATCAGCTCTGCAGAAATCAAATGGTGACGTTCATGTTGTGAACATGGACTGCGACCACACCAGGCCCCCTTGTAGCTGTTTTTCCCAACAGTATTTGAAGACAGGTTGACACACACACACAAAAATTGCATCGCTTCCAAACACAACATCAGTGCAATCACACAGCTGCCGTAGAACTTTCTTGGACAGTCTGTAAAAGTTAAAAGCAATGATAGAGCTTCCCTATCTCCAGGGAGAGACTATATGGGCCTGTGCATGTGTGCATATTTGTGAGCATTTCTCTCAAAGGGAAATATCTAAACTATGCATTTGAGATTTTTTATAAGGGGGAAGTGGGGGGTTATGTTGGTTAGTAAAGAATAAGTGTCTTACATCCTCATCCTCCCTCAAGCATTTTTTGCGGTACTGGACGTGAGGTCTGCCATCGACGAGTTGCTGAGTGGTCTTCGCTGCGTTTTCCTCGTCTGCAACCTGTCCACCGAGGAGATGGCTGGCCTCAGGTGGGTGCGGGAAGGAATTGGTCGTATTGATCTTCCCGGTGAATCTCTGATACAGCGAAGCCATAATACGGGTCCAGTCCAGATAATACAACTTACAGCATTTCAGAGACACAGATGGTTATTACCTGATTCGTTTTTTGCTTTTTTTTGGGGGGGGGGGAGGGCAGATCTATTGCTTTTCTGTGCGCTTCGAGGAGAACCGATGGCAGGCAGCCAGTTTTCACCTCCGGAATGGAGCAAACAAAAAAAAAAAAGAAAAAGGTGAAGATGCTTAGTAAATAAGCCTCTGTGGATAGTGGATGAGTCACAGTCTGAAGTGATAGACCGATATAAAGCTGAATCCTTCGCTCCGCTGTCCTTTTAGCTTTGTCCAGGCGCGCAGCAGACTGGTGGGCTGTAGGTGTCAATAGTTGCTCTCTTCTGTATTCACAACACGTTGTCTGCCCTCTTCAGTTTCCCGATGCCTCCTCACAGCGAGATACCAGGCGGATGCGCCGAGTTTCCGATCAAGATATTCGTTTCAGCACCTGACTGCCTCCCGCAGCGATTGTCCACAAAACAAAGGGGCAGAAGATAAGGTGTCCGCACTTTCGGCTCTGTTTCTTTATCCTCCTCCCGCATGGAGAGTGTGGAAGACGCAGGGAGCCCGGCGGTGTACTCTCGGCAGACGCGCTCTGCATGAGAAGTGACCAGCACTGAGAGGAGCTTTACTGTAGCGCTTACTGTCATGCAGCACCCCACTGAATGTGTGTGTGTGAGCGGGCGCGCGTGAGTGCGTGTGTGTGTGCGTGCGTGCCGCTTTACGCACAAACATGCGCCACCGCTGCACAGTCTTCACGTGAATTTACCTTCATCCATAACCTCTACATCCGTCAGTCGCACTCATTTATGATTTCATGAACGGGGCCATACATTTTTCTCCCAGGTGACTGCACGCGGTCCAGCAACGGATCTCGAGTGCCTCTCCGTGGCGCACTGCATTAGGACAGGCTGACCACAGACCTCCAGAGAAAACTGCTCCACTTGTAAAGCTGCAAATTTTCTTAGGTTTTCACTCTTATTGCTCTCAAAAAAAAAAAGAAAGAAAGAAAATCCGCCTCTCATGAATGGAGTGAATCAATAACCCTTTAAATTTCTCTAAAATATCCAGAAAATGCTATCACAAATATTCTGCAAATAGTAAACTCCTACAAGATAAAACGACAGGAAATGTATTTTGCTGTTAATACCAACTGACATAAACCTTCCTGCAGCAAGTACTTTTCTTTAAATCCCACCAAATAGCAATAATCCAAACAGTGTCTGTTTCTCCCCTTAATTTATGCAGTTTTGCTCCTTCTATCATACATTATCAGTCAGTTCACACTCTCAAGTGGTATTCAGCCCATACACTACACTGCAAGTGTATTTGAAGTTTGAAGTGCTCATAGAGGCCACAGCAATGTTGCTCTCTGGTAAATACAGAATATTGGCTTATATGTGGCGGAGAGAGAGGTGTGTGTGGGGGGGGGGGGGCTTGAGTCAAAGTGCCATCCCTGTCATGAATGCCACAGGCAAACACCCCTTAGCCTCCCACCGTGACAGCTCAAACTATCACTCTGCCAGGGCCCAAGCTGTATTTCTGGGAAATAGGTCATCTTCACAGGGGTAGTACAACTTCAAAGCAGCACTAAAGCTCAGCTCAAAACAGCCCCCTACATATTCAGTTGAGTGCCACCGCTTTGCATCTGCCATTTATTGAAATCAAGTTCATTTCACAATAGTTTGCAGAGTAAGTGCAATCAAGCCAGACTTCAACAGCAGAAATGGAAATATTCTGTATTCTACTCTGAACAAAGGGTAAGTTTCAATTACATTTTTTTTTTCCAAATTGTGAGTCATCTCAAACTCTGAAAGAGCCGCCGGAGGCTCATTGATTCATGGCCTGAATTATGAATGTAACCTTTATAATAGGATATGTATTTGGAATACAGAATATTGATTTCAAAGGTTTGGTCATTTATTCAAAAATGAGGACATAGGACATCACTGCCTTTGCCTAATTAAAGTTAATCTCCATCACTCCCATTTAAAATCAATTTTCCTTTGACTTTGAGTATGATTCATAAATTAATTGAATCACAACTTGGTTTGATGCTTTTGCATACTTTTTAATTGGAGTTTCCGCAGAGATTCATGTTGTGGGCAGAACATCTGGGCTTCCGGTAGCCTCTTCTTCAACAGTGGCTTGCTTCGGTCCCTGTCATCATTTGTTTCTGTAGTTCATAAATGCCTTTCCTGGGTCTGCACGCCCCTGGGGAAATAGGTCCAAGTCACTTGACATCCATCTCAGCCTCTCTGATAGATGTTTTCTAATCTCCCTCACCTTGTTGGGGAGCTATTGTGAACTCCCTGGCTGCTTTAACGTTCCCCTCAGGACCATGCTGGGGAGCCTGGGCTCAGTTTAACTCCCCATATCGCCTCCTCGCAGATACAGCAGCTATGCCTTTGCCCCGCTCTCACAAACATCGCTGCAGTCAAGCTCTGCATTATAGGTGGTACAAATTTGGAGAGGCATGTAATAACAGCTATAATGGTGATGATAGTTGGAGCATACATAATACCTCTGCGGGAAGCTGATGGAGCTGTTGGAGCCAGTACAAGTTCGAACTTACTTCAGGGGAGATATGGGACATAACAGATGCATTTTAATCCAAATGACATGATGGCCATCAGGCTGTGCAATGGAGTAAGCTCTTGCACTTACTTTTAATTTCTGTGAGGAATTTACACACAAAAGTTAGTGGAAAATTTACAACCTGAAAATGCATGGATGTTATTTTATTATATAAGTGCCAAAAGGAAGCCATTCACTTTCCCCTTATTGCTGAAACCAAATAATGCCAAAATACTAATGATCATTGTGTGCTCCATAGAGAGCAGGAATACTCGGAGGCAGCCTGCAGGAAAAATCCCACCTCTGCGTAAAAGATACAGTAACTTTATATCAGTTTTGTTAGCAGGAAAATGCTGTCACGCAGCATAGAAAAGACAGTGGTATAGTGCAACAAATAGAGCTTTTTGTAATGTTTTGCTCTTTAAGCTTTAAAAGTTACAATCACACCTTGAGTTAAAGTATGATCAAGCCAATTTATGTATTTTCCTGTTTAAATGTGTGTAATACAGAGGTGTAAGAGGGGTGAATAGTTTGAGGTGCAGTTGAGCGTCAGACTACAGCCATTTGCACGATTCATAACATCATATATAGAGTAATTCACTTTAAATGCACACATTAATGCATTTGCATTAACTGAAATGTCACTACAAGCCAACTTGTTTCCATCAGCATGCTACACACCACAACAAAATTAATTGGATGGAAGAGCAAACAGATCAATCAATGTGTAGTGGGAGAGCAGTAATATCTAATTTCCTCCAAACATCACTCAGCTGAACAAGGTAATGACTGTGCCTCTCTACATGCATGTAACGGAATGGATTTAGTTACAGCCCACCATAATCGCATTTTTGCACAATTTTCCATTCGGCATTAGCTGGACATTAATGATTTCCCTTGATGCTGAGCATAGCCAACCATGGCAACAAGTTTTCTTCATTCTGCTGCCTGCGTCGGATTACCTGCCAGGCTTTGCTGTGGACTATTTTATCTTCAGGCTGTCCTCAAGCCAACTATTTTTGCTGTCTTATAAAATAACAATAGCTAATCATAAGTCTATTTAAAATTTGTTCTGTATGTTGAATTTGTCAAATTATCAGAACTAGTCTTCAAGCAGGAATTACAATAAAAATAATTATAATATAAATCATTATAATAGCCTCCTTCTAGATCAGGGGTTTTGTAATAGTGACGATAGGGGGCACGCCCGAGTTGAAAGGGCACACAGAAGAGACTTGAGACAAAGATACAGCAGGAGGTGAAAGACGCAGGTGCATTTAGGTGCAATAGGTTTAGTTTGTCCCACGTTGATTTGTTTGCCTTGCCAACATGGTCATCATCAGCACCAGCACCTACGATGCACACAATTCATGGAGGCATTTTAGTTACTTTTCAAATAGCAGTGCAGCACTTTGTGTCAAAAATCCTTGTTTTTCTACTTTTTCTCTGAATCATAATTCGGTTGAATCTGAACACAGAGACATGATACATACATTTTACACTTACTTTGAAAAAAAGTGAAAAAATACATATCGGCAACTTCCTGTGAACTGTAGTTCCAAAACATAGAGAAATAATAAAATCATAAATCTCAAAAGTCATAAGAAAAGGATTTTAAAAAATGTACTTACAAGACAGACAGACAGATAGCTAGAAATAAATTCACATACATGTTAATATTTTGTAAGTTCTCATTTCTTACTCACTTGATACCCATTTTTCACTGTGTAGAATTCAACTTTGTTAACTGCTTTCCACGTCTGAAACTGGCTGAGCATGTTGCCTTTTGGTAGTGGCATATTGTTTTCTACAGCGAATGAGTGCTGAATCTTCCAGTACATTACAGATTAAGGGAAGCCATGTAGTGAGCGGTAATTGAAATGGCAGCAGATAAGTCACTGAGGAAATGGAGTTTAATGTCATCTGTTGTGGTAGAATAGATTGTGGCTATGTTTGAGGGGAACAGCAGCCTACAATTGTGGACTGTGGCTGCAGCAGATGATGAGGAAGAGGGAAGTGGGGGGGGGGTGTTAGGCAGTGGAGAAAAATCACCAAAAATGTATTGTCGCATGTGTGTTTACGTGTGGAAAATGTGTGGGGTAAAACAAGGGCCGAAAAGGGGTTTTGAAAAGAAAGAGCTTATCATACGAGAAGTAATAAAAACCACTCTGCCTCTCCCACTCTTTTTTTCACTTATTGGTTGCATGGTTTTTCTGTTGGCTCAAAATGTGCTGTAACATCCCTTTGGCCATTAATATTCCTTACGGCTCCTCATACATCATTCACATGCACTGTTATGATCTCAAGTGGAGCAATGACCCTCTGGATTACCGAGAAATTATTACCTTGTATATGTAGCTGTTTCTCAGCTGGAGAAAGATTTAGAAATTCCTTTATCTAATAACAACAAGAAATAAAATAAAATAGTTGTGTCTTGTGTTGTGTTTTTAAATTTAAAAAAAAAAATCACATTACTTGTTTGAGGGCAACAAAAGTTATCCTGAACTTCTATTCTTCATCAATCTCCCCCACAGTCCATTTGTATGCAAACATGAGAACAGCTTAAAGTCAGCATTTAGTCAAAGCTGTGCAATTAGCTGACCTCAAAGCTCTCTAATGGATTTTTACATGGACAAATAGTAAACAGAGTTTAGATTCAGAACATGCCAACAAGAAATACAAACCAATCACTTACAAATATCCAAATATCTCACATGGGAATGCATATGTACTTCTATCCAACTTTTCCCCACAATGCCCAGTTCTCACTAAAGTCATTAGATGGCAACACATCACAAAGAATTACAATGAGGCACTAAGCATTCACCACAGCATATGTTACCAACCATTCATTAGAAGTCAGCGCTTGACAGAAAATTAAACGAGCAAAACGTTTGTCCATCAAGATCCTCAGAGGGGACATCAGGACCTGCCGCTCCCTTCCTGCCTGTCCAGCTGCTATCAGAAACAGCCAGCAGCTTTTTCTGTCAGGAGCAGGAGACTCACCCATAAACACAGACATCCCCCCACAGCGTGCAATGCATGCTAAAAAGGGCCCCTTACCCTTCTGGAAGGAGTGCTGGTGTCTATCTTCAGCTGGGTGGCTATAAGGACAGACATGGTGAAGTGCCACTTGCCTTCCCCCCTTCGCTGTGCTCACACCTTTGTGCTGTGAAGTTGGGGCTGCTGGAGGTGTCTGAGAAGTTCTTCCCCCACCCACACCCCCCATCCCCCCTCCTCCTCTCCTCTCCTCTCCTCTCCTCTCCTCTCCTCTCCCTCCCTTACAGCTAAGGGAGAGGACGAACCGGGGGTCCAGGAGCCCCGACCAGAACGCCTCCCTCTCTCCTCTCCAGGGTGAATCAATCACACAGACACTGGCATTGCCTCCACGGGTGGGGGTGGGGTGGGTAGTGGGGTCGGTGATGGGGTGCGATGGAAGTGCAAGTCGTTTGGGGGGTAGGTGGGTGGGTGTGCATCTCCTCAGCTCAAGCTGCTCCAATTGCGACTTATCCCTCCCTGGTTCGCTCCCTTGCTCACTTACTCACTCTCTCACACACACAAACTGTCTCAACAAGATTTTTCTCAGCGAAGGTGAAGAGTCCAATAGTGTAAGTAAACACAAACACAAACAAACACACACGCACACACACACACACACACACACACACACACACACACACACACACACTGCATGTATAAACAATAAACACAAATTGCTCCTCAGCACATCAGTGCCAATACTGCCTGTTAGGCATTTTTCCCTTTGTGTGTGTGTGTGTGTGTGTGTGTGTGTGTGTGTGCGCAGTGTGTAAGTAGATGTGTGTTTTCCCAATCTGAATGTGTGCACATATTACGAAGAAATGGATCAATTGAAGTCGGCTTTGCAGCTGGGTTGTGATTAAGCACAAGTAATATTTATGCTGCCTGTCTTCCACATCATAAAATACAACTCCCCCCCCCCCCCCCACTCACAGACACACACCCATCAAGCCATGCTAACAGGACAGAAGCCTGGCACAGGCAACGCTGCTGCTTTATTTATGAAGAGTTTGTGACGCCTAGAGCTGAAACTGAGAAACCAGTTTGTTTAACCAAACCACAGCATGGAGTCATGAGAAAGAGGGAAATTAAGTGCTTTTTTTTGTTTGTTTTATTTGAAATAAAAACTAGGAGTAGAGATATTGCTCCTTCCTTAATCTCATCTGCTCAACTGAATATGACCAAAGCCAGAGGAAAAAACCACCATACCTTCAGAAGACCAGCACAGACAGCATGAACAGCAAAACATTCATAACTCATTCATTAAAAATGGTTCACGGAGGCCTCCAAAAGCAGTGAATCACAAGCCGAGCCATATTCAATCCCCGGTCAGTTATGGACTCGGGCTGAATCATGGCTTGTATTGATGCTGCTGTCCAGCATTTGGCTTGTGTGTGAAATCAAGATGCTCAGCCGGTGTGAGCGTGGAAGACATATGCGGTGCAAGGTCATCAAGGCGCTATCATATTGCAGAACAGCACCTTACATTTTACACTTCACAGCTGTGAAAGTTGGGATCTAATTTAACATTCATGAGCAAAATGTACACTATTTCCATATGGCCTTGCCAATTATTCAGGGGGAAAGTGAATAAAGTGACGTTGGGATGCCTATTATTTCACGGACAGTGGTATGTTTTATACCCTGTGGAAGGAACTGGTTTGAGGTTTCACAGCGCTTCATAAATACTTATATTTTAAGTCAGCAGAATTTCTTTTCAACTGTGACTCATGGACCCGTTGAAAGTAAGTCCCCCCCCTGCAGCTGCAGCAGTATATCACTAATGGCTGCCAGGCTTCAGCTCGTATTTTACATGTTTGATTTGCAGACAACAAACCCACAGTGACAGCAAGAGTTGATAAAAAGCTGCACTTTGTTAAAGGTAGCAGTAAAGTCACAGAACATTAGACGATAAAAATGAAAAAAAAAATGTATTCAAAAAGCAAGAACAAGAGAGAAGAGCTGCACATGCTGGATTTTACAGTTTTAATCACGCCGACATGTGAAGCCATAGTCTATAGTGAGGTTAGAGATGAACTACAGTTCATACTTGCACGCACACCACAGGAGATAAAGTTTCATCTGAGAGAATAATTGCTTGGGTTACTCTACCAGGGAATAATGAAGTCTTTTGAGCTAATGCAATACATGCTGGTTATAGTTAGAGCCACTGTTGTTAACAAGCTGACTTTGTGCTATGACATTTCCCCAGGGTCTCTTAAACAGGTCCCTGATTGGTCATCTTCCGCATTTATTCTTGTCACATTTACAGTCATGACATACACTCCTGTGATCATGGACATTGCTAGCTCACAGTAAGTCATGGTAATTGCAATTAGTGTAAAAGGTCAGCGCTGTTATTGCTGTAGAGCACAGAGGTGATGCAGTGTTTTATCATACTGACCGAAGATTAACAATGCACAGCTTAAATTGCTTTACTTATTTACTTTCCTGTAGAGCACTGTTTACATAGATTTACTAATATCCTCCATTTGTCACCTCCTGCTGATTTGGCAGAACGTGATGCTGCCATTAAAGCATTTCAAGAGCTGATGTCAAAACAAAATCATTAAGTCTATGATTGATGGCACAGACAAAGTGAAGGAGACATATTGTTTAATATTAGAAGTTAAAAATCCCAATGATAGTGTGCATTTTGGTCTTTCCAAATCAGACACATCACCATTTTCAAGGTAAACGCAGAAAGCATACATGGCTATCTAAATCTGTAGCTGTAGCTGGATTTATTATTCAATACTGTGGGGATAATGAAAGCATCCCTTTAGGTTTTGACCCATCTAAGAGTATCTGCCTCACAGTTCTCTGTAGCTGCTGAATTAAATTGATCAATCATAAACTGATCAATAAATAAGGCTGGCAAATTCCAGACATCTCATGTGGATGGCAAGGAGCAAATTATCCCAGATATTGTGTTCCTATTGCTTTTTCTCTGTGAGAAGCACTTTGCAACAAAGATTAGGCTTGACAACCTTATAGAACGGAGGTCTAAACCCAAATGGTCACATTCACAAGATTTATGTAACTATGTGCATGTGAGTGCATGTGTGCAGACGCGCATTCATGTTTCTTTGTGTGTGCTTGCGTGCAGTGTGACTGTAGTATCTAAACCCAGTTTGCAACATTGTCCAATGATGCTGTCAAACCTTTATGTCCCCAGACCAGCCCTGATCTTGACCTTCAGCCAGGCGACTCTACCTGTCCCTGGCAAAGTGACTCAAAGGCCCCAATGTTCCTCCTCCAGGACTTCCCCCCTGTGGATCCCATAGATGCATACGGCTGTACTTGGTATGCTTCTCAGAACAGCTCCTTTTTGAGCTCAGGGAAGGGCAGTGGTGCACGGATATGAATAGAGAACACAACGCTGTTTGTCAGAATAGGAATCAATCCAGGAATACGTGCATATCGGGCAAAGATGTGTCTTTATTAGCAAGATGCAAGCGGGTTCACAACAGACAGAGCTCTATCAGGTAATCTGTTTCAGGTGACAGGTACAGATGAACCCCGCACTCCAGGGAGCAATGCGAGAGCATGATTGGGTCCAGGATGAAGAGCTTTAGGTGCTCAAGGGTGGCCAGGAGCTGCAAAACCTGTACAGCTTTCATAAACATGGTTCTCATCTACAGCAAACCTTCCCTGGAGTGCCAAACCTCAGCACAGCAGTTAGCGGTGACAAATGACTGCTGTTGAATGGTGTTGTCCCTGGCTGCCGGGCGTCACTGGTTGTTTCTCTGTCTCCGAATTTCATTTCGTTGAACAATGTGCTATTGTTCACCACTGCATTATCACTCTCAATACGGTCATTGGATAAAATAAACAGATGGTATCAAAATGTGAACAGAGTATGTGTGTATGTGCAGATCAGGAAAATGAAAGCCATTTTGTAACAGCTAATAGTGGCTGTGGGCAGCAATACAAACATTTTAAACAGCCGATTCAAAGTGCAATGGTTCAGTGCAGAAATACAGAGGGCTCACTAGATGAATACAGAATGCTTTTGAAAGGCATTTCATCCGTACATATTCCTGCTGCATACAAATCGTTCCACTGAAAGTTTGCCTATGTGATTCTACTCTGGGGAACCTTAACATTCAGCTCAAGGTACCAGTAAATCCTTGACACATACTCCTTTGCAGCTCCGATACGGATTCACTCCAAACTGCCCTGATCATACAGATTTAAGTTATGATCATATTCTCCAGAAACATCAAAAAACACGACTGAATAAATAACACTCAACAGGTCGGTATAAATATATTTATAGAAACATTTTACAAACTTGTGTGCCTGGACACTTAAAACTGTTCTATGAGTTGAATGATTGTGCAGAGAGTGAAACAATGGCGTTCATATCTTGAAAACAGAGAGCGCTGTCAGCTGACTGACTGCCTCTCAGTCTCTCAGTAAATACAAATGATGGAAGTCTAGACTCTGGAGAAAGGTACTGGCCTCGAAAACGCCAGGCATCAGGCAACACCAGAGGCAGCCAGCACAACAGATGAGACAAGATACCGTGGGGCAAAATATGAAGAATATTTTCAGCTTGATGGCATGTGAAATACAGATGAATGCCAATGATTCAATCAAGGCCAGGTCTCAGTATGATTAAATGAAGCTGAGTAACCTTTTGACTTGATTTAAATGCATTTCAAACTGTGGCTGTAAGATGCCAAACTGTGGCTGTAAGATGCCGATCATTACAACAACACTGTATGTTCGGTGTTCTAAAACACTACAAGATACTAGAAACTGCCGACACCCAGGTTGATGTGGCAGCCTGGTTTTCACAGAGCATTTCTGGCTCTTTTGGATTTGTGCATCCTCTTGAGTGACGTTTCATTATGAAAGCTGCCATGGACATAATCTCCATAGAAAACATCAAAAACACTTGACTGCAGAAGCTGCTTATGAACTGACAACAAACACTGCAAAAACGCTCAATGCAGTGTGGTTATAAACAACAGTAATTTACACCCAAATGTGGAGACAATTTGGGACATTCACATGGCTCAAAATTAAGCAGTTTGCATGTAGAACAGGTACATTTCAACACGTTACATGATAAACCCAAAAATAATATAGTTTGTCTTATGGTTAGTCTCGTTCTCACTATATTTTTTAATATAAATTTTTATAAAATATAAAAACTTCAAAGTCATACTTAATAACAGTAACGGAATTGATGGGATTAAATGCTTGAAACACACTGACTATTGACCTGAGATTTTGACACATCACCTTCAAGAGCAGCAGGTTTATTCTTGGCTGTGACTATTATACTGACGATTGCTACAATTATTCAACACATCTATCGGATAAGACAAGAAAGAAAAACAAGTAGAGGAAAAAATGGGGCAAGTGGAAAAGAAGAAGATTCTGTATGTATGTCTCGGTAAGTCAGTGCTCTCTCATTCTCAGGGAAGGATCATAACAACCACATCAGACGTAATAAGTTTTAGTGAAGACATGTCTGCATTTCCTCCAAATTTGTTCTGCCCCCAGAGAAGGGAAGGCAGCTCGGATATCCACAGCCAGACTTAATGATTTCTTTTCTATGCAAATTGACCACAGATTATGGTAGAATTTAATAGGCTATGCCTGGGAGTCCATAAAGAGTCAAAATTTGGTCACAGAAACTTAAGACTTCATGACTTTAGGGTGCAAGCTTTTATAAGGCTTTGCTGTACAGTATATGGTGTCAGCGGAAATATGTCACATAAAGCAGTAGGGGTTCTCTTCTCAGTGGTGAAAATGTGTTTGAAAGGAACTGACTGGAGGCCTGTAAAGCCTGTAAAGCTCCAAGATGCCGACAAATTGGAAAAGCTTGGCAAGGAAATCTGATCTCGAGTGAGTATGTGACTTTGAGCTTCCAGCAGAGGGCAAACTAACTCCAGCATGGATTGACCTGAACACGTCGAATATCAGTCATTCAAAGATCCAGTCTAAGTCTAGTCTACGGCTGTCCAGCACTCACAGATGAGTGAATGCCTGCAAAAAGCAGCCACACATTCACAATTTAATTTGGAATTACACACTTATAACACTGTGCAGACACTGCAGACATTACATACACTGGCTTCATAGGACTCAAGTATGTAGACTATTATATTTTAGTGATAAGTTAGAGAAATTAGTCTAGTCACATTAAGTCTTGTTTGGGAGACATCAGTCTGACTCACCTCTTAGAAAAAATCTAAAAATAACCTTTACAGTCTGTGATCAGAACACATTTTTTGGGATGACCTGCCCCCTAGAGGCAGACAGATTTGTCACAATTTAAATATTTCACAGCTCCTCCTCAAAAACACATGGGGAGAAACTGATTCACACCTCAACATATTTTTGTCCCTTGTTGAAACCACAATCAATACATTCCCCTGTGTAATTCAAGTTAACTTTGGATCTTTTCTGAGTGTTGCTCGGAAATGGCATTATGGGAGTGCTATTGCTGGGGCATTACTGAGTGGTCTACATAAAAAAAAAGGCTGTTTTCCCCCCTGTGTGTTGGTTTGTGATGTTGTGTTTTCTTTGTCTAAACAAAGTAGGCAGCACATAATCTGGCAGACGTACACAGCAAATCAGAGCTGTAAGGGAATAGAAAATGATAAGCCGACTCTAATCAGGACAACCTCATTTTGTTTGCACAAGGAGAAGCTGTGAAGAGACTCCATTTAGGCCATGAACTTCACAAACATCAAATAATTTTGTGGGGAACTATATACCCTTGAGCTGGCAGCAAGGTTTGTTTCACAATAATGACACTTACTGTTTCCAGAAACCTCACTGTGGTAATGATCCTACATCCTACACAAATTTGTGTCAAGTATGACATTAAAATGACACTTGCACAAGGAAACTCTGAATCATATCTCGAAAAGTACCTTAAGTTATTATCAAGATTTAAAAAAAACCCAAAACATGTCAGGACAGGAACAGCGCTACAACACATAACACGACTCTGCTCTGTCACTGCTGAGACAGAGAAATAAAACTGTCTCATGGCCCATCGGTGCACCTTCCAAAGTAGTGCTCCCAACAACGTTGTGCCATTTGGTGCATTTTTAACAGACTCTAATCAGGACAACCTCATTGTGTTTGCACATGGAGAAAAACAAATGCCACTTGAATGTGAACAAGAGGTGGAAAGAAGAGGTTTATAATGGAAATTACCTTCTCTCCCTTGGCGGATCCCCTACGGTAGTTTCCCGCACCTGCTGATGAGTTCATGGTCCCATATAGCAACAGTCTGCAACACAAAAACATTCACCTGAAGCCCCCTCCCTGAACAAGCAACTTTGATATCTCTCCCTCTCTCTCTCTCCCTCTCCCTCTCTCTCTGGCTCTCATACACACACATGCGCACACGCACACAAGTAAACAAGCGCGTGCGCACACACACACACACACACACATACACACACATACACAGCGAGGATACCTGCGTCTTTTTCTTTTTTCTTTCTTTCTTTTTTTTTTTTTTTTTTTTGTTCTCGAAACCTGCAACTTGAAAAGCCGCAAGTGGCGACGACCGCTCAGTGGAGAGTCCACATGCAGCGGAGCTCCAGCTATTCCGGCGAGATTAAACACCGCCCACCTGTAGTAGCGCTATTTCAAAGAGTTGTCCGATGGACCGTCGAGGCGCTAAAGGCGCAGCCTCCTCTCCGGGGGCGCCGTGTCCGCCCGCAGCAGAGAGACGGGCGGCGACCAGCGGAAAAGTTTCCACACGGTGACAAGTCACTGCGATTTCAGCTCAGCCGCTGAAGTTTGTTTCGTAGTTTCGTGCAGACGCGCTGCTCAAAAACGAGCCGATCCGCGGTCAGGTTGTGTTCTCCACATCAGGGGAGGGTAAAAGTGAGGAGGAGAAGGGAAGCAGCCGCTTTATCAGCAAATTGCACATGCGTCTCTGTTCCGGGGAGTAGGGATCCACTGCAAGCCTCAAAGTGTCCACGTTGAACTGTGCGGGGCTGAATCCGCTCTGCTGAATAGGAGTCTTTATTGAGTCTTTATTGGCCATCTCGTCGCCACCTTTCAGTTATATGTTCACGCCCCATCTAGTCTGTCAGATCATCCACGGGCGTCTTTGTGGGGGCAAACCGTAGGCTATAATCAATTCACACCGGCATTTGTGGTCGCTTTCTTATCTGTGGAGGTTTTGACTCTGCGCTCACATCTCGTTTATGATTTGCCGGTTTCCCTGAAGCAGTTAGGAGCCGAGCGAACAGACGAGCCATGCGCGTCTTTGTGCACAAGCTTCCACAGGGATTAAAAGCTTTTAGCCGCGGGTGGTGGTCAGAGGCGAAAATACGGCACCGACAGACTCCCAGAGGTTAATATTTTTCTAAAGGCCTTGGCGAGGAAAGGGATGCAAAAGGGTTCATTATAGGGAGTAAAGTGTGAATTTAGTGAAACCACGGGGAGCTAAGTGGCAGAGCACTCTGCAAACACTAATGATCCGGAGCTGGAGACTTTCCTTCATCTTCAGCTGCAGATAATTAAAAGGAATAACGGACAGAGTTTGCTCATGTTAACAAGAAACATATGATTGATATTATGTAAGGGGTGCTTGTGTGACTCCAGTAAAGCATAGGCCTGTTTTTGTCTTCGCTTTCCCTCTACACAACCTGCCATCACATACATCTGTGCTGAAATCACACTGAGGCACAAGACTACAGTGGGTGGCCAGTAAAGACAACCTTGATACTGCTCTCTGTGGAGCTTTGAATAAGTGTAGAGAGTACAACAGTAACAGTAAAGTCTGTGCCGCTACCCTCAATTTTCTTTCTTTTCTGTTATTTCTTTGCTGCATTGCACTGGCGTTGGATCATAAATAATTGAACAGTGAAATGTGGTATATAATACCCAAAGACACAGTGTAGGTATGACAAATCCCAATTGGGTTGCGTTGGCGAATAGCAACAAGGCAACACACAACACACTCATGTGTCCTCCAGGCCTAAAAAAGAAACAACAAATGCACAATTTGTGACAGTCGTAATCTTAGTGGTAGCTGCAAATGACTTTAATCACTAAAACAATTTAAAATTTACAGAATTAGTTTTTTAAAAATAAAAATATGAGAACTATACAACCACAAAACCTCACTACATGTAATGATGGTGTTATAGCATGGCACAAAAGTCTCATAGCAATCATGCATGAGACAAGAGAAAGTCTGAAAAAGTGTGTGTGACAGAGGGTTGAACAGCATGGAGGCATCCTCCATCACGAAGCCATCATTTACAGATCACCACAATGGACGGCAGCCAGGCAGCTCTGTGGTGGTGTTAATGGAAGAACAGGCAAGGCGCTCTAAAGCCACAGGAGACCAATTACAGTTGTTATACTGTTGTGGAAATGTTCAAGTGGAGAGGAGGTTTTAGACCAGGGGCTGAATTACATGCTGAAGCCAGATAAACTGGAAATCACCCAAATGAAACAGAGCAGAGGGGAGGTTGAATGAAGGAAATCTACAAAAGAAAACACGCCTCACGATGATCATCTCTTTTAGTCTTTCTCTGTGTATTTATGGACCAGCTTTTCAGTTTCATCGCCAACAGATAAACACCGTACAGTATGACTGAAGCACAGGAGACAGCTTTTAGAGTGTATTAACCAGAGCCCAGAATTACTTTAGCAATAACTTGTGGTAAATACACTGAGTGATGATAAAACTTTCAAGAACTTGAAAAAACTCATTCAAAATGCAGTAATTTTATGATTCTCTCTCTGCTTAAGATGTACTTCCTAAAATCACAAAACCTTCCTTTTATAGATTCATTGTATATTTGTTTGCTTCAATACTTTATCTGAAAAACAAAATCGTAAGGTAGAAGTATGTTGGTAATGAATAATCACTACATTCCCTTCATTAATAATTACTGTACGATCTCTGTTCCCTGTGCCATGAAGGATTATCCGTACTGAATTACATCTTTAGATCAAGAAATAAGCTGACTATTACATAGTATCAGTATTCCCAAGATCCTGTTAGGGTAAGACATTTCCAGTCAGACTGCCGTGAATCCTGCGCTGCATTTGCAGATCCTGTTTCAGTCCCTGTGGTCTCCAAAGACTTTATTGGGATAAAGCTAAATATGCTTCATACATGGAAAAATAAACTTCTAGCACATAAAAATATAGGTCTTTGTGAACATTCCTCTAAAATCAATCAGCAGCGGCAACTGTTTTTATCAGATCAGCTCAAAAAAGTTTTTTTTTTCTGTCCTTTGAACGAAGCATGAAAAGTTTCTACAATTTTGATGTTGTAAGATAAGAAACCAAAATAAAGTGAATTTCAAAATGAGCCCCATGGTTTTGCATGTAACTTCCATCTTCACCTCTGAACCAGTGGTCCAGATGATGAGTAAATCTTAGACTTCTTGCTGGAAATCCATTTTTTCTCCCTCTTGGCCCCTGTCCTCATTAGAATATCAACAAGTTGACCACATGAGCTGTAGGCGATACATACATCTCTCTTCCAAGCATCACTGATTTAATGAACCTGAGGGTCTCGTGGGTTGGAAGTGTATGTTTTGGGGATCACTGGCAGCATGTGGAAAGCCAGGCCCTAAAGTGATAATGACCTGAATGACCAGGGGAAGCAGAGCTATCATCTTAAAAAGCTCCCATCACTTAATGATGTGTGGGCTGCTGATGGACTGACATGAGGTTGGACTGACACAGGGCTGAATACAGACAGCAACAGCAACACCCCTGCCCTTGACATTCATTTTCACTCCTCCACTTTGACTGAAATTACTTAACACATTTGCCTGTGGGAACATGGGTCATATGATGCCACTAAAATCCATTTGTAGCACCTGACTTGGTGAGGAGCACTTTCCAAAAAAGTACTTGTAACAAAGGAGCAGAACAACTAAAAGGACAAAAGTGCTATAGAAAAGTTCAAATGTGCTCTACTTGTAAAGAGAAAAAAAGGTTGGTAATATTCTATATATATTTTTTACTGTCAGCAAATCCTACAGAAAGACCAAAATCAAAAACTCAGCAACATATCCATTTGTTCCTACTAAAAACATAGGTCAAATATGTTTGTTTTAAAAAGCCTGAATTAATTTTAAAAACAAATAACAAATGGACAGTCTTGTTTATGCAAAATGTTACTCAAAGGAGTAAAAGAATTTGCTGAGGAGTATTTTATGCCAAATATTTAATTTTATATAATAATGATTTACAATGTGATGCTCACTCACATGGGTCACTGCTGCATTTTTAGTGGTTTCTGGATAACAATGGAGCTCTATAGCAGAGGAATAGAGGAACAAGATATATTGGGATTTGGAAGTAGAGGTAACTCTTGTTCTTAGGACAAATAATTGATGATTTTGGTCTTTTCGTGGAATATGTTAACAAAAAGAAAAATCCCACAGCCCTTTGCAGCATGTCATCCCCACCCTCTCTCTGTCTCTCCCTCACTGACACTGTAAAAAAAATCTTTATGGATACAGCACTTTTATAAACCCACATTACAGAAAGCTGTACATAAAACAGACATACAGGTCTAATAAAGCAAGAGAGTGAAAACAAGCAAATCAAAAATTCAATAAAAAGTTTTAATATTAGTGCAAATTATTATACATTTTTATTATATATATAAAAATATATATTATTATTATACATTATTATAGTGCAAACGTAAAACTAGGTCTTAAACCTCAATCAATCCTTTGAAAGAATCACAAGGATAGAAATACACAAGCACACACACATACACAACATTACAAAGACCCACAAGCTGCATCAGCTTTCAGAACCAGGTCTTAGACTTCCTGCCACTTTATCTCAGGTTGTGGTCAAGAGCGACATGTAGCCTTCCTGTCGTATTTCCTTTCAGTATTGTAGTTCCACACAGCTCCTGTTTACCACTCCATCAACATCTATACAGTAATTACAGCTGACCCCAAAAAGGACAACATTCTCAGAATTTACATAGAAATAAAGTGCACAGACTGCATGCAGCCTGTAGATCAGTTAGTCCATATATGCTGTCTGTATATTAAATTTGAAACGTGCATCTTTTTCTGGCAGCTGCCAGATAGTGAAACTCCTTCTTCTGAGGCGTTTGTTGCAGAGTAGATGAGACGATTAGCCATTGGGAGATCCAAAGTGTGACTTTCTGTATTAAAATAAGCACTCGTCACCTATGCCTACGCCTAACACTCGAGTAGGAAAAACTAAAGCTTATGTGGAAGTGTTTCTGTGCCACTGGGAGATATTTGCGATGCTCAATTGCATGCAGTATGGCCATTTGTTTTAAAGCATAGTCAAATTTGTTTATGGGATTTTGTCAGAGCTTTCATGGTTGCCCCATATGGTAAACATTCATCAAATACTGTTTAATATGACAATCTTACATCGGTGTGAAGAATTCTCAACCCAGAGTTGGTGTTGTGGTTGTATTAGAGGGATAAATCATGCCATTAGTGGCTATGCTGTTTCACAACGCCACAAGGAATATGTTGGCCCAGATTAATCTTCAGAATGAGCCAACAATTCAATAATCTCCACGGTCTATGTGCAAACTGTCATATTTTATTATGGAATTTGTCAACATGAGGATGAGAAGCGACAGATAGTACACACAATGAGCCTGCAAGAGATTTGATTTGGACACATTTGTGTGGGATCACAGCATTGTGTTCTGTACCAAAGCAAACAACATTATGTGCACACGCACACACTGAGTAAGTGGCTGTCATGTAAGGTACATGCAGCATGGATAAATCTGTCCATTTTTTTTCATCTGAGCTGTATTCCTAGTCATTTGCCCTCACTACAATGCCTCTAAAATGCTCTCAATTACAGATGTCAAGAGGTCAAGAGGCAGATACACTCCAATCAAATCCTCACAGAAAGGAAATCATCACTCTTGATACTGTTGCATCGCATTATTCTGCGGACACCCACCTTCATGCATCACCTTGGTAGCACATTAAGCTTTGTGCGCTTTATAAAGTGGAATTATAATGTGAAAAGTGAGCCAAATATCCCATGTTGACAGAAATATAATGCACGCACAAAGGTCAAACTCCAGCACAAAAACAATTACTCATCATCAAAACCTTTTGTCTCCGTATGCTCATGTTTTGACAAAAGGAGGGGGACCATTCATCACTATGAACAGAGGGAGACACTGAATTTTTACTGTACTGTACTTAAGCATATTCAGCCACAGTCAGTGCTGGCAGATCTTTGGCTTGACTGTGGTGATTTGTGGTTTATGATGTATGATTCTTTGTGCTTGGAAAACAAACCTGTGCTGCATGTGTAAATATTTCACTATTTAAAAAGCTGGTTTTCTGTAATTGTGTCCACTGAGGTAAGTTGAACAGGTCAGGAGCACTATAGCAGGACTCTTGCTATTCACATTACTGCTATTACAATACTATCATCACAATCAAACCTCCAAAGGGTTTGCAAAATAAATGTGATAGGTCTTGAAATAATTAACAGCAACAAAAATGAGAAGTTCTTGCTTTGTTTATCGTCATTATGGGGTAACCTTACTTTTTAAAGAATCTAAGAAGAAAGAGTTCACGGCCACTGAAGGTTCTTGAAGCTAAAAGCTAACTTTATGGCAACATTATCACAATTTTATAAACTATCCTCTCCAACAAAAAACAACCCATGCATGCACTTGTTAGGACCCAGAGTTTAGAGTTTACACTTTATTTTCCTGATACCTCCATTAGCCATAGTATGACAGGAGCATAGGTGAAATCATGTATGATAAAGTCTGAGAAAAGTCTTATCGACCATTCAAAGCACTTTACTCATTTAGTGTTTCTACCATTGACACACTCATACTTCTGATTAGTGGACGACCTGCTGTATCTCCTGAGCTACAACCGCCCCAACCCAAGGTCACAGTTCAGAAACGAACAGCAGAAATTGCAGTTAATGTGGCATGCATTATAACCATTCGCCCTCTAAAGCCCACAATTTAACCTAAACCACAATCTTTTCATAATCTTAACCAAGTAAACAAAATGTGACCTTTCTATATTGTGCAAACATTAGTTAACTAGCACTAAACACAAGTTATACATTTACATTTACTCATTTAGCAGATGCTTTTATTTTCAGTACAGCAGAAAACTTATAAACAGGTACTACATCTGATACTAAAAGTGCAGGAGATCATATAAGAAAGACATGGCAGGTATTCTTGGAAGAGATGAGTTTTCAAGAGTTTCTTGAAGATAGAGAGAACACCCCCTGTACTGCTCTTGCTTCACCATCTGGGAATCACAGATGAGAACAGCTTGGACTGCAGTTGCCTTGTCGCAGGGTTGGCAGTGCCAGATGACATTCTTTGGAGGAACGCAGTGGCTGAAAAGGAGCATAAGGCTGTATGACTGAGTTCAAGTAGATGGGTGCAGATTCGGTCACTCCGAAGGCAAGCATTAGTGACTTGAAATTGATTTGGGCAACCATGGGTAGCCAGTGTAGGTCAATGAGCAGCGGAATGACATGTCCCCTTTTGGGCTGATCGAAGACCAGATGGGCAGTCAAGGCAAGAGATAACCGAGGTCTGGAACAAGACGTACATGGAGTACTGAGTCAGGTAAGACCTGATTTTCCTGATGTTGTATAGAACAACGTGATTGTTATTAAATTTGAAAGTATTTGGTCATAAACCAAAGGAAGTAGTAACATGTTATCCTGAGATGGACATGAATGTCTGTACCAGATTTCATGGCAGTCCATCCAATAGTTATAGTTATGCAAAACCACAAATTTGAACTTCATGGTGCTACAGAAAACACATGGCCTCAACAAAGACAGTTGGATTCATTGTCTGGGAACATCTGTACAATATTTTGTGCCACTGTCCTGTAGAAGAAGTAACTTTTATGTGCCAGTGGCACTAGAAGAAAGAAGAAAAAGTATTTTCTTCAAGAAGTACTCTTTGACTGAACCAGGGACAAAGGTTTGCAAGCAGATGCAGTTTTGCTTTAGACACTCATGAGTGAAAAATGGTGGTTTTAATAAACCACTGTTCTTCTGTGCAAACATAAAATAGTGGCTGGTTGAAGAAGGCTTCACTTGGATCAGGTGGGGTTTTACATATACCTCAGCTGCAGACGGTTTATTTCTTACACTGTTCTTGCACTATTTCTGTCCTGATAACCACTGTTTGTCTAAGGATTAGAGAAGACCATTACTGTTTTATGTCTGAGATTATATTTAACGTTTCAAAGAGCCCTTGATCTGCCAAACTGCAGGGCTTTTTTTGGCTGTTTCCAGACATCATGCAGAACCTTAGCAAGAGAATCTGAAAGCGTCTCTGTCTATCTCTTTCTGCTGATGTGTTACTGCTGCACATGCTGGCATCAAACTGTCTCTATCAACACCTTCTTTATTGCATGTAACTCTAGCTATGTCAGTCAGGTGAATAAGTTTATAAAAGCAGCATTGAAAACTATCATTGCTTTTTCACTTGCCATCTCAGATAACTTCAAAACACCTGAAAAAACCTTCGTCAAGTTTGTGTCGTGTGCAGTCTCATCACCTTCCTCATCAAACTTTGAAGTGATCCCTTGGTTGCCAGCAAAGAGAATTCTGGCAATTCCCTAATGGACTTGGACATCATGACTTATTCAGCAGTCTCACATTCAGCCCAGCACCTGAATTTGGGATAGTTTTCACCCATTTCATGTTGGTTCACTGCATCTTTCCCTGGACTGTCAAAGAGCCTGTTCTAAAATACATGAAAACATGTAGGTTTATATTATGGACTTCTGACACTTTTATGGAAGGGTTGTGCAAATAACCCAAGTGACCTCATTTAGATAGCATGTATATTATCCTAATTAGTCTCTTTGATAGTTCAATTGACCTTCAGAGACATTTTTAGATATTAATCTTAAAACGAACACTGATACTGATGTATGATTTATACCTGGGAGCCAGCATGAACGATAAAGCAGTGCCTATTCCTTTTTGGATTTCTAAGTTGGACTGGACACCTTAGCACTTTCTTTCTGTTGCCGAACATTGGGCTGGGAGTTCACTAAACTTGCTAAATAATTTTTTGTGATGTATGAATTGAATGGCATGTGATTTTTCAGATAGATAACAGCAAGAATGTTTTCAACCCTTGAGTAACCTAAATACTACCTGCAAACTTCATTTCTTATGAGTACACGCTTCATTATTGACAGAGGGACGCCTCAGTCTTTTCCCTGGCAGAGAAATCTAGGACAGATGCGTCAACTGGTTAAACAAACAGTTCCATTTGGAAATAATCAATTTTGACCCCAAGATCACAGTTAAGGGGAGGAAAATTTAACAAGATAACGATTGATGAAAACATAATCTAACACTCGTGACCCTAATGGTCCTACAACTGTCAGCTTGTCATTGAAAGGTTGGATTAATTAGTGAGCTCTGACCCACAGTCGAACAGGAACAGGGATGTAGTTGGCTAGACTGAGCACCGATATCAAAACTTAATGAAATGCCCTCAAAATTTATGGCATTTGCTGCCACAAACAGAAATGTTTGATCATGAACAAGCTGCACCAATAACCTGCAGGAAAGACAGGTAATCATGCCACATCTATAAGAGTGTGCATGGATCTGTGCGCATTCACTGATCTGCACACCTTCAACAATGAGAGAGATTAATCACTGAACCTGCTCCAGTGTATGAAAGGGGTCAACAGCCATGCTAGCAACTCAGCAACGCTACAATTGCCTTGAGCTAAATACTTGGTGGTGCCATGTTTGTACAATTCACTGTCTTAGATTTGCATGTATGTATGCATGTATGTAATATTTGTAGTAACTGAAACAAAGTACAGTTGCAGCAGACACGTGTCGTTGATCTCTGTTGTTTTCATTGGTAAAAACCATGATTGTCCAAAATATGTTGGTCCCCGTGCCTTTAGCCTCCAAGATGTTAACATATAGGAGTAATATCACTGCTTGGTTTTATGTATCTCAGTGAAATGTGAACTGTTTTATTGCCGACATTCTCTAATGTAGCTGAATGTTGTTAATGCATCAGTTGGTGTCTGATATTTTATTACTTGGAACATTCAGTCAGTTTATTAGAGCCCATAATTTAAGAAAAGCACTTCATCAAATAACAGAATGAAACTAAAGCTGTATGGACAATTGTAGATTATTCAGATGCAAAAAGGCCATCATCTCTGTGGCTACTGCTCTCAAAGGAGATCTGGTGAACCACTGAAACATACAGTATTTAATTGGCTCTACTGAGGTCTGTGTTAACCCTGTGGTAGACTGGCAGCCTGCCCAGGATGTACCCCATCTCTCACCCAGTGTGCACTGGGAAAGGCGCCATTAGCAGATGGCTGCATGGATACTGGGATCTTCTTTTAGGCTACTTGTCCTTTACATGTAATTTCAGCTCAATACCAAAATCTATTAGACATAAGTCATGTTAACCTATCAGTTATATCCAAACAACACAGCGATGACTACAGTACGAGGTACAGGAACAAAGGACAAGCAACATATATTAAACACCTCGGTTTTCTCTGTCCCACCCTGTTTTAACAGTTATTAATCTTTCCTCTATGATTTCTGACACCATTCCCAGTCTAGGCCAGTAATGAGGAGAAATATGAATGTTGGTAAATCACTTCCAAAACAATATCCCACTTCATCATAGCTCATTGCTATGTAAACAAACAACATGACAGCTTGATAACACAAAGTGTGAGTTGCTGCATTTCCTGTCAAGTATTCACTATCACACTTGCAACAAACTGTCATAGATTTCTCCCGTCAGGACAAGCCTATTACCACGATTCATATTTCTGGGGAGAAGAAAAAATGAATATAACAGAAGCAAATTGAGGGATGGTTTGACATTTTCTGGCACACTGATATTGGCGTAAGTGTGATCTGTTCTGTAATGTTATAGCATTGTTCCAAAAGGTTTGACAAGCATCTGTGCAGTGAATATTCAATGAATTTGGACTCTCATCAGTGTGGAAAGAAAACCCCCCACTGTAAACACAGATACATCCAATTTCCCTTTGATGTCTTTGGTTTTTCTATGAAAACACATCAGGTGGCTGTCATAGCAGGCTACAAGGAGTGAAATTATCTGCAATGTCAACATACAGAGTTGTTCAGAACTTTACCATAGTTTTTAAAACTAAGCCTGAAGAGTTCAGGCGATCATCCTCAATCTTGTGAATAGTATGATTTCATGACAGATCAACGATACAAAAGAAAAAGAAAAGCTGAATTCCAAAAATCAATAAATCAACTTTAGAATGTAGAGGTTGAAGAATTGAGATTCATCATCCATGAAATCTGAAAAAGCCTAGTTTAGCATTAAGACTGCAGGCAGGAGGAAACAGCTAGTCCAGCTTTGTCCAGCACCCCTAAAGCTCACTGATTGTACTGGTGATGAGAATTATCCCATAATTGTTCATTTTAATAGTTTTGCAATTGACAAACTGATACTTTTGTATACTAAAGCATAAAAATACTCATCACAGCATCTAATAGACCTATGTTTACATTCCTCTGATGAGTGAGTGAGAGCCCTGCACTGTCAACATGATCCCATAGCAAAGCCCACTTCTATATTCTCTGTCACATTCACTCTGCTCGAGGAAAGAGCATCAGTTCTGGTGTCTCACGGCCCACTACCCTTTCTCCTGGGTTTAGATGGGAGCTTGAGCCCTATGAATTCATCTCTACTGGCTCGAGAAATTCCAAAAGGCATTATCTGAGTCAGACAACTGATTTATGCAGCACAGAGGCTGCTTTATGGAGCCATATGACCAAATGAAATTTTCTGATATACAGTACATAAGATAATGCTAGAACAAAAGAATTTCACAAGGACGATTTCTGTTGCAGTTTTTCATGAGCGAGGAAATCACTATAGGAAAGGTGACAAATTTGATGGCTCACCTGGGATTGTAGGAACATTGTTTGCCCGCTTCTTCTAAAAAACAACTTCTAATGATGCATAATTAGGGGAAATAATCTCTGACCCAAACCCAACAAGTTTAAGACAGCCTATTATTTTCCTTTCCTCTGGGTATTAAGAGCAAAAACAGAGAAGCATCTCACCTCAACTCATTGTAACACCACCAGGATTACTGTATCATCCTGTACAGTTCTCTGTGTCTCTGAGGAGTTCAAGTGCAGCATATCCAGGATATTAGAAAAACCTTTGAGTGGGTACTACTATGAAGTATAAGACAAAGCAGAGTGGGATTTAACCTTGGCTCTAATAAGGCCTCTTGGGTGTGCCGGCAAGGGAGCCTACTGTCTACCAACTCTTTGGTTCTTCTCCAAAAGAGAAAGTGGACAGGGGCTGAGTCTCTCCTCAGTGGAACAGAGGGACACTTCAAGTAAGAGAGAGAAGATGAAAACATGGAGATGATGTGACAGGGAGGGATGGGGAAGAACCTTTGTTTGACAGACAAAAAAGTCATGTTTTATATGCTGGTAAGATAGTTTCACTCTGGCACATCAATGAATGATTGCTGGAGCAAATCAGGATGTTATAAGTGGATCAGAGGCTATTTCAGTTTGTACTATTTGTGTATCCTTACCTTTAAATAAACCCTCTAAATAGACTTTGGCTCATTTTTTCTTACTTTTTTATGCATTCATTTTAAAACCGTTCTCACTCCACATCCTTTTTTTCCCACCATGAACCTATTCTGACTTCTCATTTTGTTAATTTATCAAACTATAAAGCTCCAAGGAATATAATGTGCAAGAAAAATGACACAGGCATCCGTAAAAATTTAAAACATCTTTAGTCATAATCTGTCAAATATTATTAAAGAACAACTCTGGGATGCAAAAAATATAGTTTCACTCTGTATACGTAGATACAACAGAGAGAAGAAATAAAACCATAACTCAGTCTATTTACTCTCATTTTTGTCTCCTTTTCATTAACTATATATCTGCAGACTGTGTTAAAACCCTAATGTGATCACTTGATTTATTGAGTATATATAAATAAAGTTATGTTGTTATAAATAAAATGTTTAGTGTATTCACTGATGACACAAGAAGGTTAAATGAACTCTGGCTGAGAAAAAAATGTATTTCACATCTATGTTAATGGAACATAAACAACTCATATGACAGGGACTAAAGCACAGTGTATTGACCTGTCTGCTTATGCTTTTGTCCCACTTTACACTTTGTCTGTGCACATGTGACTGGATGTTTTAGCAATTCACGACTCCAGTCAGACTATTATTGGCCCCATGTCAGTGAATGATGGGTGGGCCACATTGAACGTGTTGCTTTGCATCTGCTCTGGGTCATATCATTGCATAAACATAAGTGGCTGGCTGCAGAAAGCCAACAGCACGGTCATGTTTTTTGCACAAAGCAGTGAAGCTGAGTCTGTTTCTGGCTCTTTGATGATGCAACTGCTGAGTGCAAATGAAGGTTAGCCAGACTGGTTTACAGAATTACAATATTTCTTGTTTGATATATAAAAGTATCATAATATTATCTTGGCAAATGCATTGTGATAATTTGATAATTAGAGGGAACACATTTTGCTTCCTAACTTTCTCTTCTTCTTGTCCTCATGAGGACAAGAAAAAAGGTCTCTCTGCACCGTCCACCATGAGAGCGTCATATCAGACTTCACTAGTGAAAGCCGCAATGAGAAGTTTCCGAAACTTGTAACTTTAAAGCAATCAAGTGATTCAAGTTCACCACTGCTCATGTGCCTTTTGTACTACTCAAGAATGTCTTGTAAACTGCTCCTGCAGAAGAAAAGAAACTCCATCTTATCTGTGAGAACCTGTTAATTTGGTTTTGTCTGGCTCCTTGGATGTGAACTTCTTGGTTTCAGATATCACAGCATGCAGACTGATTTTATGACACACACCCTCCCCTTTAGTCCCTTCTCCCTTTCTCTATCCTCTCTCTCTCTCTCTCTGTTAGCTCTTTGGATATATTCCCCTATGATTATAAATAGATTCTAATTAGCTCCTCCAGCCATGGGCAATAGAATTGTTCATCAAGTAGGGACTACACTCAGAAGCCTTTATACATTAAAGCTTGTGCAAAAGTCAGAAGAATAGCAAATCCCCTCTGTCTGAATTTAATTTTTTCTGCAAAGCAGGGATTAATTTTCCTATATTTTATCAGTTCACAAATAATTCTGCAGTGCAATCACTTTCCCTCATGGTTCAAAAGGACTAAGAAAGGTCAACTAAACCTTATAATTCAGTGTCACACAAAATGAGAGCGATCTGTTGTGGCACAAGGTAATGAAATATATGTTACAGAATTAAAAATAAATGCAGTCAGTTATATAATTCCCTAACCCTGCTGAAATGAGTGTCAGTACATGGCCGTGGACCCACTCAGTTTCTCCATTGATTGCTTGATAATTAATTCTGTGCATTGCTTCCTGACTCCTTCACATGGATTAGCAATGTCTGTACACTAATATCTGTCCGTAACATCTAAGCACATTTGATATGTGTTGTAATTTCACTGAGACCTAAAACTCTCAATCCCAACTTCTATCTAATTTACTCAAAGCTTGTCAAGACCAAAGACTTTTGATTTCTAAGAGATATGGCCAGAAGAAGAGACTCTCTTTCCTTCTTTCACACTGCCTCCCTCTCTCACATTCTCTCTCCCAAATTTGCCTGTTTAATGTACCCCAATTAAACAAAGTCCCTCTGAAAGTTTTGTTCTTAAAAGTTCACATTTTTCTTCTTTAATTAGAGTGTGATGAAACCGCCTCTCTATTTAAAGGTAAGTAACAGTCACTCCACACTGAGTTTAAACTCCCAGTTGTCAGAAGAAATTATGATGCAGATTTGTTTCTGAAATATTTAAACATTTTATCTCTTTGAAATTAAAGATTAAAACAGATTCCCTATCCTGGAGCCTTTTTGAAGTTTGTGTACTCTCTGTGGTTTTCACCACTCACACTGAGCCTAATTTTTACAACATATGAAGTTTTGAAGTGTGTTCTGCATATAATTGTAGAAATTAATTATCTGGGTGTGCAGTGAATTCATATGAGCTGGATTCTACAATACCAATACAATACCTGTTCTTCTGCAAACAAAGAGCCCAGACAGCATCTGGTTTCATGTTTCTTGTCTCTCCTATTATGTTAATATGATCCATCTGCTCACCTGGTAGCTGTCTGTCCTGTTATTCCACAACTGCCTTTGCAGCTGCCTTTTGCCCTACCTCAAGCAGCATCAGTGCTTTGCCACTAAAAGCTTTCTATAAGGAATATGGAGGGAACAGAAATGTAAGGTGGTTGTTAACCTGAAACTCTGATGTTATCAGCAGTTTCATTCTTGCTGCAGGAGCAAAATAATGACCTGATATTTCTCCAGACAATTTTGAGTCTGCCTCTTCAGCATTGGCATTTTTTTTAGACATCTTTTACACATGTCGATTATCTTGCATTATGTTATGCTTTGCAAATGTCAGAGTTTGCATATAATGATCACTAAATTGCATATATGGCATGAATTCAAATCACCATAAGGAAAACAACCACCAACATAAACAGAAGGCAATTATTTAGAAAGAACATAGCAGAACCATTGCATTTCAAAGCTTTACACCCACATGATGACTTGTATGGCTAGTAAAGTGTAGGTCATTAGCCTCGAAAATGCCTATTTTATCTCCCAGTCATATAGTGCCTTGGTATTCTCTTGAAAATTAGTCCTTAATGCTGATAGCCAAAGGGCATCAATTAAGCTCAACAGCCATAAAACAGCTCCTCAAGCATTTATTCATTCAGCATGTAATTATGTTTTATTTTTGCTGAAATGATTTACTGTAATAAAGGACATTTGTCTGCTAATAATTATATAAACCTACAATAAAAATTTGCATAGAGATTCAAATTAGCATGAATAGGTGAGGCAAGTCTCATACAGAAATGTGTACATAAGTAAAATTTGTACAGATGGGTTAACTTTCGCTAAAAGCATGAACATCATTCAATCATTCAACATCTAACTTGGTGGAATATGGTGGGTTTTGGTTGAGACACATAAAACCTTCCATATGGTTGATACAGCTGCTCATCCAATCTCTAACAGCCAAATATTTCAAAATAAAACAATGTTTTACTCATGGATAGAATTATTCTCAATTGTGAAAAAAGCAAACAAGGTACAAACATTGTTTATCACCTGAAAATTTCAAATAAACAATGGGGGAAAAAAAGGCATTGGGCATAGATGAAAAATAGCCAGATGACATTTTTTATGTTGAACTGTACTTGGCACTTTTATTATTTCCAGTTTTGTTTAAAACAGAGTCATACTGCCCTCTGTCTGTATTTAACCAAAATACAGCTCTACCCCTGAATATAGTATTTTTAACGTTATTCAGCAGAAACCTCTGCTCTATTCTGTTCTACACATTTAATCAAATGATACGCAGTTGTATATCACAGTGTAGTTTTTATGTTTAATATGTGCCTTATAATGCAAAGGCCTGACATTTAATCTATAGCCACCAGTGAATGCACAGTGGAACAACAAATACAGGACACTTGACATTCGAATAGAACAGAGCCTTCGGTAATGTTATTAGTAAGATCTGTACCCTTCCTACCACAACATGTCAAAGGGTCATGTAATATACATATATATTCAGTCCTTGCAACTCAATATTAAGTGTGGACCTTTAACAGTAATTACGGTCTTGAGTCTAGGTCAGTAGGTCTACACCAGCTTTCGGCTCAGAACTGGACTCAAAAGAGTATCACTGTCCCATCACTAAGCAGCAGCTTGGTGTGTTTCAAGATAATTAGGTCAACGGTGGTTAGTGGTGTAAACATACACCAGCTCAAAGTCATCATTTAGAAAGTCACTCCTGTCTCACACCTCGCTGACACTCATGACTTAATACATTATTTTTAAAACAATATAATGTAGGTAAAAGCAGCTCCTATTAATATAGTAAGTGTTTATGAATGTATGTTAACACCCCATAACTCCTGAAACATCAAGAAACACGCCTTTTATTAATTCAATTGTGATGACTTAAATACATCTATAAAGTCTGAAAAGTAGCTCAAGAAATTATTTTCTTGCAAGAATGCTGATGAACAATGTGGTGATGTAGTGAACAACAATCCAAGCCAAACTACAGTAAACATTTTTGTGCTCAATCCAGGTATTTTTTAAATAGCAAATACAGCAAAAATGTCTACAAAAATTACCCAAGACTTTTCCAACTCTGGGTTATAAGCTAAATATTTCAACCTTGCATCCAAAGCTTCACTGTGCTTACAGTAAATGACAAATGACAAATAGTTCAATATACAGTACTGTGCAAAGGTTTTAGGCCACCCTTAGATTTGTTGTTTTATCAATGCTATAATGACTATATATAATTATTTCTTAATCTCTAAATTAGAATACAACCATAAAATACAGGAAATTTGTAGCAGTATTAAAAAAAACATTTAAAAAATTTGAAAAAACTGCTTCTATAAAGTGGTGAGTATTCAGTGTGACCTCCCTTTACACTTAAAGCTAAATGCAATGGAGCCATAATTAATGTCATTTCTAATATCTGTATTTGTATTTAACTATTTCATGTCAAAAATGATGCTGTGAAAAAAGTCTATTACACTAGGTTTGTGCAAGACATGCTTGAACATTACATACACATATTGTATGAGGTTATCTCATTGGAAGCTGCTTATATAACAATAATAAAATAAAAATAATATAATAATAATAATAATAAAATAATATACGACTATATTTCAATCAAATCTTTCCAGTCCACATGCCAAAGATCACAGAATTTGACACATAAAATCACAATTTAGAATCAGCAAGGCTGCTCTCAAAGGGAAACCAGCACACAAACTGGATACTCAAGGTGTGGTATTCAAGCTGTTATGAAGAAATATGAAGAATCAGGAGAGGTCAAGGACATAAAAAGGACTGGAAGGCCAAGAAAACTCGATGAGAACTTTCTCAGAGTTTCTTCTTTGAGAGACTGAAAGAAGTCAAGCCAGGACCTGGCTCAGCATCTGGTAGCTTCATCAGGATGATGCCAAGTTGACCCTTCTACAGTCAGAAGAAGCTTGATCAGGAATGGTCTTTGGTGGAAGGGCAGCAGCCAAGAAACCACTTTTTCATAAAGGGGACAGGGTAAAAAGGCTAAAATATGCTAAAGCTCACAAAGATTGGCGTAATAGGTAAGAATATTATGGAGTGACAAATCCAAGTTTGAAGTATCCGGTTTGTTTGCTGATTTCCCTTTGAGAGCAGCCTTGATGATGCCAAATTGTCTGTGACCTTTGGCATTTTGAATGGAATGATGGGATTGAAAGTTGGTTTTATACATATTAGCAGTTTTCAATGAGATAATCTCATACAACATGGGTATGTAATGCTCAAGCATGTCTTGCAAAAACCTGGTGTAATGGACCTTTTTCACAGCATCATTTTGACATGAAATAGTCGACAAATACAGGTATTAGCAATGACATTAATTATGGCTCCATACCATTTAGGTTTAAGAGCCAGGTTCCTGCTATTGCTCAAGTGTAAATGGAGGTCACACTAAGTACTCACTAGTTTAGCCTAAAGAAGCTGTTTCTGATTTTTTTGTGTTTTAATCCTGTATACACATTTCCTGTATTTTCTGGTTGTATCTAATAAAGAGACTGAGAAATAATTATATATGGTCATTATAGCATTGATAAAACAACAAATCTAAAGGTGACCTAAGACTTTTGCACTTGTTGTTCTCTTTCTCAGTTTTCATGTCAGTGCTCGGAAATTATACATGTGGGTATGTATGCTTATGTAATTCACTTGTGTACACTTCTTTATAGATTTTACTGCATATCACCTCTATCCCCCTTTTCTTTGTACTTCTGCCCTTCACTCTCAGTGTTATTACTGTTATTAATACTATCACAGCATGTAGCCACATTATCTGCATGTCACAAAGGGCAAAACATGCTGGACATTAAACATGTACAGATGTACATAGACATAGACAAAACAAAGGAAAACCAATCATTTAGTGTCTTTATAAGATGGTGTTCTTTGTTGGAAGTGTCACAGCAGTTGACTTACCGCTCCAAGTATCGCCACAGATGAGGAAAAACAACATAAAGTGTATCATCACAGGTCCTGTAGACGGCCACTAGATGTTGCACTGGACCACCAGGACCTGAGCCCTGAACAGACGCTTGGTCGGTCACTCTTTCTGCCTCCGTGTAGCCAACCCCCTCCACCCATCTTCTCAATCAACAAAGTGCCCCAGACCTCAGTGAAAACGGCCACTAAGCACACAGCAAGAAGCTGAGCTGAATGAAGTTAGCTCCGTGTGTGCCGGCTACATCTAGCATCATCCGAGCTAGCATCGTTGAGATACGCTCCATGGCAACGCTGGCTCTAAACCAGCTAGCAATAGCAACATTTATGTGATATGATGCAGGGATGCTAACAGTAAGCTAACATTATCGTGCTTTATGTAGCCGTTTGCGAATGAAAACAGACGAAGTTGCTTACACATCAAGGAGAAGAAAAGTCCAGTCGAGCTGGAACATTTGTAGGACTCTCCATTTGGGTAAAGCCAGGCCAATATTGTCTTATAAAGTTCAGACACGGGTTTCTGTGTAGGTACCTGTTGCACCATCCACACTGACCTGGCCGATTATGGCGATGTATGTAAAGCCTATAAAAAACTTTATGGACTTTTTGATAGACTGCTGGCCAGCCGCGGTATGAGCATATTGTCCTCATGGCCAGCCCACCCGTGCTCAGGCCTTATCTGTTTCTCTGTCAGGGGCCATCTTAGACGAAAAACGTTCATTTTTAGTGCAGTGAAACTCGGGAAAGGGCCTTCGCATGAACGCCGTGCCAACTAGCACAGGGGCGTCCTTGTGTGTTAAGTGGGGAGGGCTAACAGTTTAACAGCAGGGACTCATGTGCACCAACATGCATGTGCACACACACTAACATGCACAGTTTAACAGCAGGGACCCGTGCATCAAAATGCGCGTGAACACACACTAACACGCACGCGGCATCGGACCGGATCCAAAACAAAGACCAGTCAAATTCAGATTACAACACATTTAAAGTTGTTAGTTCATCCTCTGCTGAGGGCGTCATTACTCCACTATATTTACATAGGAAATGCTAATTTGGTGTTATATTACTTTTAAAATATATTTCAGAGAAGAAAAATGCTCCTTTGAAGAAGAAAAGAAAGGGAAAAGTCTCTGAAGGATTGTGTCCAAAAGATATAGGAGAGGATGGGATAGAAAAAGCGCTGTCTAATCTGATGACCGTGAAGGCCACGACCTAAGTTTAATTTTTATACTTTATAAAGAGTGACAAGTGGGCGTTGTGTTCCTGCACTCATTCAGATATTCATTCGTCTGTATACTGCATCGTAATTTGTTTGAATTGTCTCCAAATTAGTAATTTAAAGATAATGATTTTTTTAAAAAACACAAACACTTTGTGTGTCTTGCGTTGTATGCGCCAGCAGGGGGAGCTCGTTCTCTATAGAAAAGAGGTGCCAAGGTTTACCAGGTTTGCCATTTAAAGGAATAGGGCTGTGTTTATTTCCAGTTAATTTTCTGAGGGCTTCAGTCGAGGAGAATCAGTAAGCAGTGACGAAAAGCGCTTAAAAAAAGCAAAAGGCACGTAAATACGCAATACCCACTGGCTCAATAACATATTATGTACAGCTACTGGAAGCCGACCCCTGGGGGCTTTTCCGAAATTTAACCCCTGCATGTACAGAATGTCGGCCTGTTTGCAGGCTACCTCTACCATACACTGCATCAGTGCACAGACGAGTGTGTGTGACAGAGAAACAAAGCAGGGAGGGAGACGTTGTGATGGGGTAGCCTCAGGAAGATGCATTTGGTCGTAGCCCATCTGAATGGATGGTGTCTGGACGAGCCCTCAACGACCACGGTGCACATTAAAGTTATTTTTCAGTTTCCCCATGCTCCGGAGAAGGCTGATGACAGCTGGAGTCACAACTGTTTCTGCTGCTGCCGGCGAATATTTCCATAAACTGGAACATCAGCGGTCGAGAATCCTCCTCCAGCAGCTCTGAAATCCAGGCTCCACCTCTTTGGGTTCTCCCAAGCCATTATTTTATTTACTAAATGCCCATATCCCTCCGCAGGGTCAGAGAGTATTTTGAAGAAATTGTCAAATGGTTTGCCTGCTATTATTTTTATCTTGTCTTCTTATCAGTGTTTTTGAATCTTGTCCAGAGTCACGATACATTCCCTTTTCGACGAGTCACGCGCATTTGGAACGATTTGTGTGCCATTGTTGTGGCAGTGGGAGGTGGATCTAGTTTTTGAAGAGCCTAGAGGGGCTGTGCTTCGGTGCCACTTATCATTAGATATGGCCACCGTTACTGAGTACGCCGAAGCGTCATCTTCAACTTAATTTAGTGATATTTCATCGTAAATTCACAGTTCGGCCACCGTGGCAGGCGGGATGTTGTTTTTGGCAAGCTAATGTTTGTTTTTACATGTCTAGGGTGGCGGTTGTTACTGCGTGGCAGGCTGGCTGCGAGAGTCTCCTAACTGGCTGCTTGGTCCCGCAGCTTGTCGCAGCTGAAGAAAATAGAACCAGTTGCCAACCAAGCGGTCGGCAACCAACATTTGCTTTGCGCGTCGCTGCACATTCGCCGAGGATTCACGTTTAAAGTTTCATTTACGGAGTGTCGATTTTTGCAGCCGTCTGGATTTTGGCTTTGATTTGTTTATACGTTAATGGTAAAATTGTTGGCCGTAGACTTGGGTGGCTAACACCAACTAGCTATATAACCCTAACTCGTGCGACGACAGCTGTCATTGGAGAAAGGAAAGTGATCCCCCCCCAAATGCGTTTGCCAGTGAAGCGGCTTTCTGTTGGATTTACATCATCCACCTTTCCATCAAATGGGCAAAGTTGGGAATAACATTGCAACGTTGGAATATAATGATATGCGTTATGCATTTCTGAGAACTGCGGTGTTGCTTCATTGGAGAGAGGCTAGCTAGCTCAGTTAGCTTGCTAGCTAGCTGGGTGATAAAAGTGCGACGTTTCATCTCCCAGTATTTTGGACATGAAGAGGATAATTCGCTATTCATAGGGCTGGAAGGTAAGTACCGGTTAGAAGTTGAACTGTTTTTCATGCAAGGTAGATTTTGTTTCGCATTCACCTTTTGAAGTAAAGCTGAGCCAACATTATCCACCTCCAGTCTGATGTTGGGGGTTTGTCGCCGCCTTGGCTTTCATGACTCAGACTATTAAACGGAACGGAACGTTGAATAGAACGGTCCATGGGTTCCATAGAATCATAAATAGAAGGATAACGTCATTTGTTGATCGATCCTCGCCTTACACGGCTTCCGTGGTCACACACAACACTGCTTAATTTGTAACGAAATGCTGAAATCAAAGCTTACGTCATTGTAGAGCGTATCATTTTCACTTTTTGTGTAGCATTGTAGTTCCCCAGAACAGTTCCGTTTCGTTGAATAGACCGAGCCTTTGTGTGTGTTGGGCACAAATGCTCACCATCGCCTCGTACCCCGTTGGAAGTTAGCTAACGCATAATGTGGTAAAGGTAGCAAGTTAAGTTTGCCGTCATCCACAAGACTATTATGTTGAACGAAGGCTGTGGGAAAATGAAGTATCGAAGCAGAAATGTTTGGTGTTTTGGCGTAGGTGTTACAAGCCAGTGCGATGAGTTGGCCAACTAACTGAAGCCATGGGTAACCTGTTTGCTGTGTGAACCTCTTTCAAAGTTTCCTGGGAAATGCGTCTCAAATCCGAAAACTATACCCAGCGAAATAAGAAAGATGGATTCGTTTCTCTGCGCATTTTCACGCCACATCTAGACAATGCCAATGTTACTTTTGTCTGTGGTCGCCAAAGAAAGGCGAAAGAGTTCAACACAACAGGCTAGCTATCGTTAGCTGTATGAAACTGCTTTGTGCCCAGGCTTGAGTCAACAAAAGCTAACGTTAGCATGTCTAGAGTTGTGCCCATGGTGGTCGTGACTGACTCGTAGTCACCAGATCCTAACCTCAGATGCCCTATAATCGTAATTCTCATCACTTTAAATTGAAGCTTACTTGGTTGCAAAACTGGTTATAAAATGGTGCCTATCTAACTAAATTTCTATCTTGTGTTTCGAGGGACAGTCTAGCTCCTTGTCTGATATAAGCTCAGATTCACATTTTTTCAGATAACTGCTGACAATCTAACCCTTTTAATGACTTATTTTTTGTGGAGTTTGGTGTTGCTGGATTGCCATCTGTGCACAGGGCCTGGAGGCTAGTGAAGGCCAATGTTTAAGAGAAAGAGAATTACCAAAGATCAACAGCAAAAGGTGGTATTTCTTCCACAGTAGTGAAGAGTACAGAATTGGACCTCTCCTGACTTACTGATAAAAATGACCTCTTTTATTGTTGATATAAGTTTAGGACCCACAATATCCTCCCAAACAATAGCTGATGATTAGTCACCAGTAGCAGTGATTTTTTTTTTTTTTTTTTTTTTTTTTTAAAAGTGCAATAACATGAGCTAAAAGCCAGTTGATATAATGTGGGGCAACAAACATGTCGCCCCAGTACTTAAACTCCATTGTACATATGTGCAATAGGGTACATTGGAAAGGATACAGTGTAATAAGGCAAATAAGGTTTGCCATTTGACTCGTTTACTGGAAGTCGACTTTATTGTGACTCATTCTAAATATTAGTCATAACGTAATCTGATGTAATTACATTTTGGTACAGAAAAACAAGCTTGTCAAGGGGCACAGTGTGGATTTTTTCTATATCGAAAGGAACCATAATATCCAAAAATATTACTGAGACTGGGATTACAACTATGCTGTATATACTTGCTTTTATAGTCTGCTTTTGTTTAGCACTTACCATCTTTCACTAATGTGTAAAACCTACTATAGGTAAACAAGTGAAAAATACATGTTGTGATCCCAGTCAGCTTTATCACCAGTTATTGCAAGATTTATTAGCATATTTATGACAGCAAGGCTAGGCTTAATTTTAATTATATTTTCACATCTATCACAAGACTTGGTGAACCATAACGTCTCCCACATTACCATAGTCATATTAAAACTTGAACATTTTTAAGGCATCGTTAAATGCCCTGTATGTATTTAGCTTTCACTTTAAAGCCACTTATAGTAATATTTTTCCAAGACTATAAAACAAAGTTAATGAAATAACTTGGGCATTAGCCAGTTATAACTATTGCATTAGCAAGCAGTTACCTGCTCACATCTCCAGCAGACGCCAACCAACATGAGCATCCTATTAGATGGTACTAGCCATGTGTCAATGTAAATTCGGCATTCTCCTGCTTTTCACCACTTTCTTTCTTTCTACCGCTAAGAAAGACATGCAGTTTTTAGCTTGCTAGATGCTTGGCTTTCTTTACCAACCAATTGTTAACTTTGTTCTTGTCCAAGTTGGTTTTGAAGTGAAAGCAGCACAACAACAACAGCTGCAGGCAATAATCACTGTCAATACTAAATGGGTTCAGATGCAGTTCTGACGTGAAATTAGCACTTTGACAGCGTCCAATACTGAATCACTGAATTTATGCATGTAAGTTAGAAGAAAACAGATTTGAAGACTAAAAAATCACAGTTGCGCACAATTTGTGAGCCAAGATGTGGTCAGTCTCTTCTGTGAGATGCACATGAGACAGTTGAAATGCGTCAACCTGATGTTAGGCCTTTGTTGTAAAGGGCTGGGCAGTCTTTTTTTTTTTTTTCTGAGCCCTTTTTATGAAAAAGGAAAAAAAAAACTCACAATGTGATATTTTGGGGAATACCCCACTCAAATCTTAATTGAAATAAACACTTTTTGTAGGGGTGCTCAAGGAAGTGCTGCAGCACATAACAGAAGCTTGATGCTCAGAGGACACAGTTAAGCAAACAATTCAAAGCAGCTTTCACCACACATGAACATCCAACATAAAAACAGGCGATAAAATAAAAAACCCTATTATAAATGGGTTTAAAAACAACACAACTATTACATATGCTTTCATATAGGTCACAGGGTGGGGCCCTGAAGATGTACCAGTCACAGTTACCTCATTTCGAACCAGTCGAGCACAATCATCAAATTGCCAAATGAAGGAATGTCATTTGAAAGAGTTGCTCCAGTAGATGGAATCTGTGCCAAGACACATTGAAGCTGCTATGGCAGCATTTGGTGGTCCGATACCTTATTAAAGCAGTTAATGTTTTTTTTCCTTTTAATTTGGCACCTGCTGTTGGGTTTCACTTGCAGTGGTGAATTTTTCACAGTGGAAATAAGTTGCATAAAATCCTGGAGAAAGTCAATTATAATTTTATTCAGCAATCCTGTTCACTGATTTTTGCAACATTATGCATAATGGCTTCACTCAGCCAAAGGTTTGAAAAATACTGTCATTTCATCCAGTTGTGGTTTACATAACTTAAATTAAACCTTTGATTTTACAGAATACAGGCCACCTCTAAATTTCACTTTACATTGTAAAATGCAGCTAAAGGATAGCATCTACCATATGTACCATTGATTGGTTTGTAGTGGGTTTTCTTTTAGTGGGTGGGTTGAAGCTAAATGGAAAACCTGGAACGGCTGATGTGGAGTGAAAGAAGTTGAAATACTGCCCCCCCAACCTCTGCTCACATTGGCCAAACGCTAAGCTGATGAACATTTCTTTGCTTAGAGTTGAACATTTTTTCAATTTTAGGTGCAGAGGGTGTTTCTGCGAGAAAAGCAGGAATCTTAGGCTGGATAAAAGAATGTTTCATGGGCATATTAAAATGCTTTGATTCCATTAAATATATTCACTGCGAAGAGGATGCCCGTGGAGTTAGTCAAAAAGAGATCAAGTCTTGGGAATAGTCATGAGGAATGATTGCCAGTTAAGTAGACATTATCAAATGTTATTCAGCAGCTTCTCCTTAAAGATACAGCAACGTCTTGATATCACAGCTGTGACCCATCAATGGTCTGAATTTTCCCGTAAAATGTCATCTTTTTCCTCTTTGTGTTTGAAACATTGAGCTTTGAGCTTTTCCAAGATCATGTTACCTGCCATTAAAACACCTATCATGTTCCTTAATACCATTTTTTTTTTTCAGAATGTCATCAGAGGATAAGACTGTGGAGCCCTCTGACCAGGGACCCTCACCGCCCTCCAGCAGTGTTGGGGCCACGTCCACAGGAAGTCCTGCCCATGCAGACAAGCGACCACGTGGCAGGCCGCGCAAGGATGCTGCTGCCATCTTACCCCAGGCACCACCATCATCCACACCTAAGAACAGAAAGAAGTACGTAATTTATCTTAAAATAGAAATTATTTCATATTTTTACTCCAGAGTAAATTTTCATTCCTTGAATTAGATTCATCTTTGTTGCTGCTTAAATAATGCAGAATTATTCAAAGTTATCATTACTATTACTGTTTTTTTTAGTAATTGTCCAGTGGCCAGGTGTACTTTGTCCCCAAAGAGCTGTCCATTTGATATAGGAGTAGACAGAAGTGCATTTGTCTGCTTGAGATGGCCCATTCACGTATGAAGTCATGAAAACACTGAACTGACAATTTAAAGTTATTCTCTCTTATTTGGCCATTTTATGTATTTTGATATTTGATAGAACAAGGGTCCAAATACAAGAAATGTGAGAAAGAAAGGCAATGCTGGCTGGGACCCTAGATGGGGACCCTGCTCATAGCATTTGCAGCCACATGGCATGTGCCCTAACCAGTCAGCCAACGGGTTGCACCAAGTTATTCCCTCATCTTAAGAGCAAAACAAGACTGAACTGGCCACATAACCCAAGTCAAGTCTGTCAATTACAATTCTACATCAGTTCAAAGTCACATATGAAATAAACCCAAGTTGATCTGAACAAACTTGGGTTAAATGGACTAGAAACAGGCACAAATTCTATGGTTTTTAAACTTAAGCCATAGTGCATACATGGTTGTGTGGTAGTCCCAAAACCATGATGAAATTATATTTTTAATTCTAATTTTTAATTTTAATTATTATATCACCCCAAACTCTATTTTGTACTGAGTATCTCCCTAAAATATCTAGATGTTTTGGCATTGAAGAAGTCATTGGCTGTTCAAAACTGGTCCTCTTCTTGTCTTGCTGGCAGCACATTTTTTTTAAAAATATGTGCTAGTAGGAATTATGGCTAAAAGTCTATTCGACAGTTCCACAGCACCCTGACTTAAGGTAATGCCAACACAGCAATTTCTTATGAGACATTGTACAAGATACATGGGTTCTTTGTGACTCCCATAGCAACATATAATACAGCTTAGAGCTGCTCTGTTATAAAATGCCCACAAGGTTCTTAACTCTCTCTCCTTAGTATGTCCTCTCAATCAATCTTAATACCCTGTCTCCCAATGGATCGTTTAATCTGCAAGCATCCAGAAGATGCGTTAATGCCACAGTGGAAGGATGACCTGGGACACACTTGAATTGCTTCATGTTGATGTTCAGGTCAAGAACAGCCATCAGCAGAAATATGCTCCTTGTTACTTATGTGGTTATAATTGTCAGTGTGGCCATGGTCAGAATTAAGACTGCGATTGCTTGTGTTTGTGATTAGACTGTAAACTATGGATAAAATGATATTACATTTATTGAGCTCAATAAAGACAAATGTAAATCTAATCTCAAATTTTATTGAATTGAAGCACAAAAGTACTCTATCTCCACCTTGGTTTGTACAGCCTGTGGGTTTTCAGCCGATTTAATTCCCCCCAAATTTCTAATCTCACTATTGCCCATTAAAACAAGCTAATGAATGGCCCTGTCTTGGCAGATTAGGAACCAAACTAAACTAACTATTGTAAAAGTGATATATGATGTTCAATCAACATTATCTCAAGCTTGTGTGTAGACCAACTGACTGCCTCATCTAATGGATATAAGCAATATGTATAAATAAATATTATAATTACCAGTCTTAAGTATTGAAAAGCCAATTTGCTTGTGACAAAGAGGATGTGTCATAAATCGCTCTGCTAGACCTGGTTGTTGGAATTTACTCGATTTGCCCACGCTCCATCTGCTAGTCAGTCCATTTCAGCGCAGCATTGATCCATGTCAGGTTTTTCCAGCAGCAGTCTGCTAGCTGGGACTACTTACCATGGCATTATTTTCACCTTTTCTTCCCCCCCTCCCTGTGGTGGGACTATGGATGAGGGGGGGTGCAAATTGTGCAGGGTATGGGGTTGAATGTTAGTCTTGAGCATTTGTCAGTGAAATAACCGGCTGTCTCTGCTGAAATTTGAAGCCTTTAGCATTGTTATATATAATTACAGTTGAATGTTGCGTAGCTGTCTATGTAAAGAGGTCACCACCAACTACTTTGTATATACTCGATTGTGGTCATAGATGAAAATCTCACATGCAGCCACTTAAATGTCAGTAGTTTTAGACGTAAAAGTGTCATTAACACATTACAGAAAACCCGTGATAGGGAAATTGTGGTAAGTACATGGCAGAAAAATGTCAATGGTGTGTTATTCTGCTGGAGAGGTAAATGTTTGGCTTGGCCCTGGTACGTAGCTGCCCGTAACATGTCTCTGACCTCTTGTGGTGTGCTTATCAGACAAGTAATTGCAGCTTTCATTGATTGTATTTTTTCACTGCCATAGCTCCTTGCCTTATAATCAGTTGCACATTGAATAAACCTTCAAAGGTTTAATGAGTGTTTTTAATTTTGCAAGTAACTGTATATTGATAACATGCGTTTGAGTTGTTTGCCTTTTATCGTCGATGCAACACACAACTGATTTGTTGCAGTTGGTTTCATTTTTCTAGTATCACAATCAATTATGATTACAAATTGTGTGTGTGTGAGGGGGGTCAATGTTCTTCATGAAGATTGTGTAAATTCATATTCTGTCATGTCCAAGTCTCAGTGTGGTCCAAAAGTACAGCAAGAAGTATTTGGCTTAACAACATGAAAAGTGCTCTGTTAATTACCTGTAAGTTTGAGTCAAACATAAATATCTTAACAGGATTTTAGCCAAGGTTTGTTTGAGGCCTCTTCAGTCACTCTTGGGTTTTTGGATTGTTCCTTATCTTTACATGGAAGTCATTTAGAGGGAGGGGTTGATTTGGCATCCAGCCATTTGTGATTTTTCTCTCCAGTGGCATTGAAAATTGCCCCCCACCCCCCCTCCCACAACATCATTTAACATATTTAATTTGTATCCATGACAATTATCCCCTCCACATGGCTTTTCAAAGATTTGGTTAACTAGAGGATGCTGACACTAACAGATCTCTACATACTGTATGTGAAAAATGGGTATGTGCTGGTGTGTGTTTGCCTCTCTGACTTGGAATACAGACATACAGTTGGAAATGTTAATGTGGCGGTCTGATTTGCTGACAGGGCACATTCAGTAAGTTATAGTAAGGGTTGCACTTTTTTTTTTTTTTTTTTTTTAATTTAATGACAAAATTTTTTGTCTTGCTTTAAGGCAGATGTTCTCTGGGGAGATGACAGGGGCAAGATTACTTTTAATTTAACCCCACTGAGAGCAAATCTTGACAAGGAATAGTAATGACGCATGAGAAGGGATATCCTGATCAACAGATTTTTTTTCTTTTAATGTTAATCCTAATTTTTTAATGATTTGCCTATACACAGATATAAAATTTTGCTCCATCTTGACTGATTATGCAGAGCATCTTTGAATTACTCTACAAATGAAGATTGTCATTACAGTATCTTCACTTTCTTTAACATTACTATGTATATAAAGTAGGGCTAGTTTGAAAAAATTGATTCTCTGATTGAAGCTGTGAGCATAGGCACAGTGCTGCGGAGTGCACTGGAACAACACTCTTTTTCTTCAGGTGACGAAATGAAATATTTTCAATTTGAAAAATCCAATTGAAATGTACACAATACTTAAATGCTAAAGCATGGGTCATGAAGAGAACTAATAAATACAAATGAAATGGTTGTATTTGTATTTATGTATATTGACATTTAAGATGTATTGATTGATTTCCAAATATCAATCATGCATCGAGTAACATGCAAGAAAATATTCCACCTGAAAGCTGTCTGGTACAGACCGAAAACATCCAAGTAAATGAACTCACTCAACACACAAACTACTTGTGTTCGTTCAGCTGCTGTTTCACACTGATTACAACCTACTATATCTTTATCGTCTGATGTTACTGAGCTGATGCATCATATTCTTAACATGATTAAACTGTTCACACGGTGAGTCCAACATCTGATATTGTGATCAGAGTTGACTGATGTAAATGTTTGTAAACCTGTCACTGTAACAGTGGTTATATAACCTTCTGCGCGTGCATTGGTTTGTAAACAAATAGCACTACACCTCTGCATGACAAAAACACGACGGACACAGCTTCAATGAAATCACATCCATATCTAAAGGCATATGTGTCTTTACATTTCAGATTTAAAACACTCCATGTACAGTTAGTAACCAACGTTACATACCTACCTATTGTGACATGTTAGTCTTATTAAATAGAACATGCATTCATGGAACAGCTTTGGGGTCCATTCATGTAAACGTTAATATTGTTTATTAATGCACCAGTTTAGAGGAACATTTTACAGCATTAGTAGATGAAGCTGAGTCTTACTCATCCATGGAATATTCATATTTTACAGAAATATCTCTAACTGAATCGAATCGTGAATCGAAACGAATCAGGACATTGTGAATCGGAATCATTTCCATTCAGGAAATCAGTGGCAGTACCTAGCCTTAATATAAAGCAGTATCATTATGATACAGTCATGTGAACTTCATTCTTGCAAAGTTTTTAGAAATGAAGTACAGAGCACAGATAAAATTCTATCTTGTATTCTCAGCCTGGCCCCTCTAAAAATGATTGAATATAATGATATTGCTTTTGCTAATGACAAATTACATTGCATTAGTCAGTGGTAAATTAACTAGTGCACTGACCTTTTCACAAAGCTGCTGTTCTGAAAACATAACCAGCACCTTATTACCGACGTCTGTACATCCCAAGATGTGATGTTTTGTCTTATTTCCAGAATGAAGACAAAAGTCTCATTTTAAGACCTCCAATGTGTGTAGTGTACACAAATTGGTTGTAGCTGATTACATTTGATAATGAGGTTAATTGGCTGATATGCTAATGTAGGGCAAGGAAGGGCCAGGTGGATGAAAGTGCCCTGCACGCGGCTCAACAAAGATGTAACAGCACAAATCCCAACTTTAAAAATGCTTTGTATTATATGATGAGAAGTTTGAATAAATCTTTAGTTCATGATGGAAAGATGGACAAATTTAGGTGATGAGTGGTTAAATGGTGGCAAATTTACCAGTTTTATTTCTTTACTGCCTCACACTTTCAAATCTGCTGATTTAAATAAATTGTATCAAATTAATTCTGTTTTTATTCTCTGTATGATTGGTTTTGTCTAAAGCTTCACTGAATGATGCCCATTTATACTGGTATGGAGTGGACATGCAAGTCCTAATTGTTGCTCAATAATCCAGAGGATACGCATGTTAAAAAAACCCAAACATGAGTTGTGCATTCATGATTAGATATCATTGTTTGTGGTCTCTTAAATTACAGAGCTATTATCACATAATACGTTATGTCTGTGTTCTGATTTGAAATTCAATAAGAGCATGTTTAGTTAGACTAATGAGTTGTCATACCTCAAGGGAAATGATCAAGGTACTTGTTCCATGTTGTGTTGAAGATGAACACAGACATCTTAATTTTGGCGTTATGAGCAGCAATACATTCTGATTGGTTTGTGGATTGTGTTACATTAATGCCACAGTGTCTTGTTATCTTAGCTCCCAGTCTCTTTACCTGAATGTTTAGAGCAGGGTGAGCCAAACTGGCCTTCTTCCATCTTTAAACTCCATGTACTACCACTCTGAATTGTACCCCTCCCTCCCCACTAATCTATTGCCTTTTTGCCTTGCCCGGCAGCTTGAGTGCCTCCATTAAAAATCAGTGTCAGCTGTGACTATATTTAACTAATTCATGACCGCATCACCACCCCCTCTCTTGAGACTAACCCAGACACTTTTCCTTGTGTTTTTCTTTTTCATGTCCTTTGTTTATTTGTTTTTCTTCCTCACTCTAGGGGTCGCACCAGAGGGAGAGTTGTTCTGGATGAGGAGGACAGCATGGATGGGACTGAGATAACAGAGTCCATCGGCCCTCAGGACACAGGTGAGACTTTACAATACTGGGTTTATGATCCATTATGTACATGTTAGTTCTGTTGGGAGTGTTATAAGACTTGAACTTGCACATCCAGGCTGCCTTATGCAGAGAGTGCTTCAGAGGATATTTCAGTAAAGGTAAAGGAGTCTCCCTCTCCTGGAAAAGAATAGATGAGAGATTTTTTCTTGGCACCCCATGCTTCTACTTCAGGGCTATAATTGAAAGGGTTTAGCTTGAGCTGTGAAGCTGCAGTGGGTGTGTTTTTTTTTATTTTTTTCACCCCTTACTGCTTCCATCTCTCCTCCTGCTCTGAGATTGGCATTGAGGTGCAGTGGGAAAGAGCCCAAGGCTAATGCCCTCTAAAAGCTTTTTAAAATCCCATCAGTCTCCCCAGACCCATTTATGTGCTTTTTTTTTTTTTATTTTTTTTTTTTATATGTACATCACATCATGTGACCATGCCTCCCATTCTCATACATCTCAGTGCTGCTTTGTTACTGTGGTGGAAATCTTGGGGAAAGTTCTGCCAGTGGCTAGTTGTTTGTTTATTAGTTGTTGTTTACTTTACACTGACAACAGGCAATTTTTATCAGTTTTTTAAAAATATGATTTAAAGAAATCTGTAATTAAAGACACCAATATGCTCATGTCTTTCAGGCTACTCCCCCTTTTCAACTTAAACCCCAGTGGTTACCTCAGTGGTTCTCTCTGCCTGCAGTCTTTTGGCAAAATGAAAACTATTTCATTTGGTGATAAAGTGTTTGCACCTGAGGTCAAGCAGAGAATATCTGAGAATATTCTATGGTTGAGTGTTATTTATTTATTTATTTGTTTTAAAAAGCCTAAATCCATTGGTGAACTACATAGTTACACATTTTTACACAATTTTTTATCATAGTGGCATATTAAATACTGCCAGAATAATAAGATGCTGTTGTTAAATATTAGGTTTTAAAAACAATCTTCACCCCTCATCATACACCATATCCCAAGACCGTAAGAACCTTTCACAGGTACATTTGGTTATTAGGAGGTAATGAGCTTGAATTTGTCCTTGTGTAATTCCACTGGATGACACTGAATCATTACGGTATTAGCCTAATTATGTCACAATGTAATGTTAATAAAAATGTTGCATGGCCCAACTCTTGGTGAGAGTTACTTTTGGGAGTTGTTTTGAATGATTAGCATTGTGAACTTAGCCTTTTTGGAAATTTAGATCAAAAGTACTCATGATGGTAACAAAATTGAGTTGAGTTGTATTTCAGGCAAAATACTCCCCTTTAATTTATCAAACTTCACTTCTTGAGACATTTTGGCGGCCATGATTCTTGTTTTTTTCCCCTGCCTGTGTTGTTATTACTATTCCGTACCAGAGCTTGATGTTCCCAGTGGGTTTACCGTAATCAGTGCTAGAGCATATGGTCCCCATATTTTACTATCCTTCTCACTAATAAAGGCTGTGGTTTTGACCTGGAGGAAACTGACTAGAATGCAGCCAACCTGCCCTATGACAGCTTGTATCAGCCAGAAGCTTCATGCTGATTTTACAGTAATAATTGGCAATGAGTTGAAGAGCAACTAATAGGAAGAGCAGAGACAAGTGTGGAATGGGTGGTAATACTTGAAAATCTAGTGGGGGGGTTGTAAAGCTTCAGAAATTGTTGTTTGTTTTCTGACTAACTTGTCATTTAATTTTATTTTTTTTTTTTTCATCAGAAACACAAATCGAGCCAGTGGAAAGTTTGGAAGTGGTGACCAGTGAGGTGCCAGAGGAGGACAAGCCCTCTTCCCCTCTGGCCCAGAGCCCTCCAGCCGAGAGTGCAGCAGGACCATCTGTCTCAGCAAGTAGAGAAGTCAAAAGCAGGTTAGAAACACTAAACTTCCACAGTTAATTGAGAAACGAAGAATCTTCTGCTTTTAAAAAGTGTTTATATGAATGGCTACATGCACAGGAACTAGTCTGCCATTGTGCGTTTGTGTCCAGCAATGTGACATGCTGTTTGCCTTGCTGCGTGCATATGCATGGATGGATTGAAATGGAGTCATCAGCTGGTTAAGGCAGCACTCTCTTCCCAGGTGCCACTCTGTGAAAGGTTATAATCAATCTTCTGGCCTGTCTGTGCTATTGATGTTTGTGATGGAGGGCAGACCTGCAGCATCCCAGGGGATCTTATTAACAAGGCCATCTCATCACTTACGAATGTGATAAATATTTGCTGCACGTTTTATTTCTCAAGTTTCCATCTCTTGGCTGCTATTCTCTTTGGCAATTTACCACTCATCTCCAAAAATCCTTTCTCTCATGGAATCTGCGACATTTCCATAACCAGTTATGTGCATGCAAGGTGATGGTTTTTGTTTCCAACTCTATTTCACCAAAAAAACAAAAAAAAAACATGCTGAATTAAATGCTTATGTGGTTGGAATTAAGCGCCTGCCTCACAAATGTAAACATTGTGTGTTTATATGTCTGTTGTACCTAGACAGTCCCAGTGCTATAAAAAGGCCTTAATTCATGGTGACATGCGTGGTAGTCTTAAGTCACAGCAGGTATATATAATTAAACACCCCCTACCACCCATTTTCTTTGTTTCAGTGAGCGACTCTGTGCCTTCTGTTACTGCGGTGGCCGTAGCCTGCTGGGTCAGGGGGATCTGCAAGTATTCTGCACCACGCCTCAGTTTGAAGCACTATTCAGCCACAAGGGTGGAGGAGGCTCAACGAGTGATAGCATTGATGATGATAAAACCACTCCGCCAAAAGTGACTGGAGAGACCACCTCAGGACCGAGGGAAAAGACAAAGTAAGTAGTGCTGGCTGACAGTGTTGTCACAAATGGTTTGGCTGTCAGTGTTGATCACGACAGCAAAGTCATCTGTAGGAAGTTAATGAATTTGCTTATGGCCTCACTTGACTGATTGTGTGGTTGTCCTGACTTCCTGTACATGCTGAGCAACCAACACTGTCTTAATTGTAACAAAGTTTTTTTCCTTTGGCCTTTTGTAAATAATTTTTAAAATTTATTAATTAAAAAGAGTTTTATGTTGGGTGAAATTCCTCTATAAAATGGTAAAGAATTTGTTATTAAAGGCCCACAATTTGACATACACATCCATCCATACACACAAAGAAGCTTGCACAGATCTCACAAGCCAAAGGGCATCCCTCAGTTAGCAGGTTGTGTTGTCATCCTAGATTTGAAGGCTAAATTATCACTTTGCCTTAGCGGGTGTTCTATCTGTCAGTGCCCTGAGGCTCAGGGATGCCACATCAGCTGAGGGTTGCACATGAATCTTTCCTGTGTCTGTTTTTGTGTGTGTGCGTGCATGAGTGCCTGCATGCATGCACACAAAGCCAACAAAGGACCCTCCTCGGACTCATTTTGGCCAGCTGCCTAATTTGTTTTGGTCCTTTGGAACCAATTGGGTCTCTCTCTGGGTTCCCAGTGACGTAATAGGCAGTGTGAGCAGTATGGGTCTGGCAGCACGCCAAACCAACCGGTAGCTGTTGTGTTGTTGCTGTGTGATTGGTCATTGGGGCCGGCCCTCGGTTGAGCCACGCAGTGGTAGAATAGCCCGGGGCAGGAAGAGAAATTATATATTGATTTGTCAGAGAAGCAGAGATGGTGGACGGAGAGGAAAACAGTGGAAATGTGACAAGGTGGGAGAAGATCATTTCATAATTGGTGATGAGACTTTGGCTCTAAACAATAAGCTGTCAGGCCTATTTGTCATGTTTGTGCCATCATGCTTCCAGAAGCCAGTCTCTTGATTTTGGCTGTTGGTTTGTTTACTGGAACTTAGGTCCTTTTTAAATGCTAATGCTCCCTCTCCACATTTTCCGCATGCTATGCGGCTCACTAGTTCAAGCCAGGGACTCAGAGAAACACATCCTTTTCAACAGATTTTATGAGACAGAACAGCCAGCCTCTTGTGAACACGCCAAACAAGATGGCCCTCTTCCTCCTCCTCTCCCTCCTCCCCCTCAGCTTTTTATTTGCTCTCTAACATTTTCCCCCAGCTCATTCTAGGTCTTCATCTCTCTGCTTATGTAAAAACTGCACATCGTCCTCTACCCTTTATGTTTCTGGTTTTGATTCATTTTTAAGTTGATTGCTGTCCCTCTCTTGCGTAGCAAATCTGTTACCTTATTTTGAAAAACAGTGTTGACCAGCTTTCTTTGCTAACCTACTCCTTTGTTCCAGCGGGTCTGAAAGCTTCGAGGAAGAACCAGACCCAGCCAGTCGATTTTGGGATGAGCTTTCTCATGTCGGCCTTCCACAAGATCTTAAAGTCCAGTCTGTCTTTGAGTCAGGTAATACCATCAAACTAAACCTTTTCCTTAAACATTTAGACATTGCATTATCTGCAAATTCTTTATATCTATATATTGTTTGTATGTAATGTGAGTTTATAGGTATTTGTTTCACTCTGACTTTCATGGTCACATCTTTTGTGTTTTGAAATTTCAGGGCAATGCTGGGCACATCAGAGTTGTGCCTTGTGGTCTGAAGGTGTTTGTGAGGGCGAGGGACAATCTCTGCTTAATGTGGACAGAGCCATTGACTCAGGGAGCACAAAGGTGAGTCAGGGAAGAACATCCATGGACTAATAGGTGTTAACACCATCTTAATGTGTTGGGGCAGAAGGGAGGGTCTGCCTCAGTGAGGCACAGCAAAGCTGATGGATCAGTCTGGCTGGTAAAGGTCGGCACGGCAGCGTGGCTCTCTCAGCTGTGAAATGGAAAAGGTCACGCCACTCAACAGGGCTGAGCTCCCATGGCAGCTTAGGTCCTAGCGTTAGCAGTGGCACAGCTCACAGCTCTTCGATTGCTTTTCAGCCAATTGGTTGTGTAGCCCATCAGCGAGTCTTCTACTTCATCTCAAGAGTGGCTATTAGCGCACACTTGTAGAACTGAGAGAAGTAGGAGCTGTATGAGGGTCAGTCAGCAGTCTAATCATCAGAGGACCAAAAACGGGGGTTTAAAATGGGATCTTGATCATGAGAAACCAAATTACAATTTTTTATTTTTTTTTCTCCCCTAAAGAAACGATAAAGGATAAAGAACTTATACTAAGATAAGTCAGTCATAAAAATGTGGTTGGCATGAGTTTGTTGTTCCCTTGGGTTTTTTTATCCATTTATCTGAGGACAGACATTTTAGACTTATTTTGTGATGTTTCTCTTTCTGCAGCACTGTGCATACTGTAAGCGCCTTGGAGCATCCATTAAGTGCTGTGCTGAAGGATGTGCTCGACTTTACCATTACCCCTGTGCGGGGGCAGCTGGGACCTTTCAGGATATCCGGAGTCTCTCGCTCCTCTGCCCAGAACACATTGAATTGGCCGTTCACAAATGTAAGTTGTGTACAGATGGGTGCACTAAATTGAATTTAAAACCTATGGTAGAGATAACTGAGAAATTTGAGTCAGTCATTTCATCAGCTGCACTGTCGTTGCATTTGCATTTATCTCCTTTATTTTCCTCACTCAAAGCCTGTTTCTTTCATTTTCCTGCCCATAGTTGTAGATGAAGTAAATTGCGCACTATGCGATAGCCCAGGGGACCTATTGGACCAGCTCTTCTGCACCAGTTGTGGTCAGCATTACCATGGGATGTGCCTGGACATGGCTGTGACCCCTCTAAGGAGGGCAGGTTGGCAGTGCCCGGAGTGCAAAGTCTGCCAGACATGCAAGTGAGTCACCTTTCTGCCCCCTGAAATAGCGCATCTTGTACTGAATGTTTTTCTCCTTTCTATTTTTCCCTTTTCTTCTATTAATTTTCTCTATAGCTGCCAGGCATCATGATCACTGCTAGTTTGTTTACTTTGGAGGTTTGTGAGCAGCTAACTGGATGTTGTACCCTGAAGCTCAGTCTTATAACCTGACCTTATTTAAACAGCACAGGAGATCTGCTAGCAACCAGGCCTGTTTGCTTTAGTTGAACATTGTCCATCGAGCTTTCAGTTTCATACTTGGATAGAAAACCTCCTATTGCATGCCATTATCATGGTATTTTTCAAGATGAGATGGGGTTACATAAATGGAAGGAATGAGAATTGAGACTTGTTGCAAATTGTGTGATTCCTTGAAATTGTTTAGGTTTAACAACAAGAGTCCTTTCATTGTTGCTTTTATTGTGGTTACACCAATGTTAAATGTTACCTGTATTTACAGAAGTAAAAGTAATGGAAACTACATCTGCTGTTGTCTAGGGAAAACAATGCCATTTGTGTGTTTATAGTCAAGCTCTCATTTTTTTATTTTTTTATTTTTCAACCAGTTCCTCTGCCTTACTCATTCCCAACCCCACAATTAAAGATGTAGCACCCCCGCACACAATGACACACAGATACATGCCCTGAGCTACTGTATATCAGCTATGCTAATATTTTAGCAGACAAAAGATTTCTGCAGGAGCAAGCATTATTTTGTGTTAAAACCATGGTAATACAATCTTTCATTTACAAGTTTTATATGGAACAGTCAATTATTAATTATTGATTCTGCGAACAAGATGTTTGCCACCTTTTTAATGACTATACAAATATGACACTGCTACACTAAAGGCAGAATCATAAACTAGTTCAGTCTACAGGTAAATCCCACAAATGACCTTGTGTTGCAGGTTACTCACGTTAACCTATACCTATTTTAACCTAGACTGATATTAACCTATTTTCAAATTGGGGATAGACATAAAATTACGATTACAATAATCAATTATTATAATAATTAAACTTTAGTCACGTGAACCACTAAAGTAATTGGCAATGTATTGACAGAAATGGTTCACTTGTTAAATCGTGAACGAGGCCCCTTAATGTTCTTTAGAGGTAATTATTATATATATACTATATACTGACATTGCCTGGAACACATCAAGCCAATGTGTGTCCTTGCCTCAACTTTGCTGCATGTCTCATCTTGTGTATATGCTTATCAACAAGTGAGTCAGTGACAGTTGGTGTGTCTTCCTACTGGTCTGGCAAAAGCAATAGTTTCATTGTGAATGACTATTGTTTTTATTTTTTTGACTTGTTTGGAAGTACAATATGTAAGTGTTGGCAAGAAGTACACTTAAACTGAAGCTAAAAAAAAGAATGCTCATGTTGATTATAGTAGGAAAAGGCTACTTGTGATTCATGCATTCATTTATAAAACACCATCATAACAAATAGAATTGATATTTGTTATAAAACTGAGATGCAGCATCTATACAACAGACAAAGGACAAAAGAGTCTCATATAATAGATCTAATGTTCTTAAGCCTGCGTTGGAAAGTCGAAGGCAAGAAATTACTCAACTGAAAAGTAAAGCATTATGAAGAAAAATATTTTGTTTAGGAAAGGTGACGATCCCAAAAAACAATACAACTATGACTACTATAAAATATAGCATGTGTACGGTATTTATTTATGTAGTGTATATATTCATTGTCTCATACAACCCTCTCTCTGTCTTTGCAGGAATCCAGGAGAGGACACTAAAATGCTGGTGTGTGACATGTGTGACAAAGGCTACCATACCTTCTGTCTGCAACCTGCTATGGATTCTCTTCCCACCAATGGCTGGAGATGTAAGGTAGGAAAAACCTCATGATGCTGAATGACTCATTACAGACAACAAGAGTGCAATACATGATGCACAGATCAGGTATGATTGTGCCGCAAACCACATCAAAAAAACTTCACACTCTGTGTAGACAATAATATTCACTTGGAAAATATTCAAGATTTAAATCTTTGGTCTCTCTAAGTAAAATGTCTGCCACCCATGTGAAGATGCCTTTTTGGTGGTTTGCATGTGCACTTCCTGTGGGTGAGAGATGACTCACACTGGGTGATCTTTAAAGGCTTCAGTTCAGCCTCAGTGATATAAGATTATGTAGTGTGAACATGTGTGCATGTTAATCACATGCATCTCTCAGTGCAGCCCCACCCTACATCCTCCAGCAGCGTAAATGGCGTGCTTGTCACTCAGGCAGCTGCTTAACTCGCCGCCCAATTTTCTGCAGCAGTCGGAGGAAGCCAGCGTAATAGACGCAGCAGGTGACAAAAGGTCTTCGCATTTCTCTTCTCTGTCTGACTCAGCACAGGAGGAACACGGCCCACACACATCCTTGGCACTTGTCTCTCCTGAGCACCCACCCCCAACCCCTATCCCCACTCAGACTGTGGTTTTGTACTTTGCAGCTGTCTTGCTGAAGCAGAGATCTTTGTAAAACAAGTCATAGTTCAACTTTCAATGCTCTGTCATGTTCCTCTTCATGTTGTTGCTGTGTATGAGCTCCCAAAAGGCAGGCTGTGTTTAAGGGGGGGGGGATCTTACTCAGGCTGAGTGGCTAGCTACTCTACTATACTGCCAAGTCACGATATTGCTAAGAGGGTAAGGGCTGGTACTTCTCATGGCCAAGCTTTATGACCATGTATTGTGGAAATTAAGGAGAACAATTGGAAGCATCTATCAATGTGATGATTTTTCTATGATCATCACAAGCTTACTGAAGACACAGACAAAGAAGATAAAGTGTATTCATAATACACCTGCTTGTGTTTAGATAGCCTAACATTAAAAACATATGAACCCATTTAACTGTAACTGGCTGAATAAGGTAACAAAATATACATTTAACATTAAACTTTTTTTTTTTTTTAATATAGATTTTATGTGTGAAAAGGTGTCTGTATTCTTGCGGCACAAGGGTTTGGGGGGGTTTGAAGCAGCTTTGTTTTATTCTCAGCATCAGCAAAACACTGAAGGCCAAGTGCCATTTTAAATGAACTGCATGAATTTAGAAGGCATGTTGCTGAGATAGAAACCAAATGACCACTTTTTTTTTTCTTCTTTTTTTTTTTTTTTTTAAACCCTAAGTAGTTTTGCTTGCTGGCACACGCTGTCAGTGTGGATATTTAATCAAAGATGTTGGTTGTGCCAAGTTTGGTTCTATTGTTTGCAACACTGAGGTCAACAAAATTGCTCAGGGATTTTTAAAAAGCATTTTTTTGTTTGTTTGTTTTTTTTTTTGTTTGTTTTTTTTGGTCAAGTTGCTAACCAAAAGAAGAATAGACAGAATAGATATACTGCATTGTTCCTGAAGGGTTAGATGAAGCAGAAAAAAAGTCAATCAGTATACTCCATGTTTGGACAATTAACTTTTAAGAGTGACAATCATTTGTAATATTGTTATGCCCTTGGCTCAAGAGGCTACAACGAAAGGGAGACACACAATGTACAAGATTAGTAAAGAATATTTTTATATAAACCAAATTAGAATGCCAATTTAAATCAAATTAAAGTGTGACCTGTGGAAATCAGCAGTGTATTATGTGCATGGGTGAGTTTTGTGAGTACATGTGTTGTACAGTGCAAAACTAAACAAAATAATTAAACTTAGGTGTGCCTGTGGAGAAGAGCAAAGAGACTAGTTAACAGTCTGGTGTTTCAGATATACAAATCAGCATCATGCAGCTATGTATCATTTTGATATCAGTGTCCGAATAATAAGTCTTAATAATGTTCAAAGATTGAATGTTTCTACTATTCAGTGTATCTACTCAGGACCATTGTCTTAAATATATACACACTCTGTGGCCCTGGGCATGTTTCATGCTTATTTACCATTCTGTGATTGAAGTGCCAAAGCTGTATGGCAGAAACACTGTTATTCATATTGCATTATGTCTGAATGACTTTGAATGCCATGTTACTGACAAGGCCTACTTTGCTCCTCAGAACTGCAGAGTTTGCATCCAATGTGGAACACGAACCAGCGGGCAATGGCACCACACCAGCCTGCTGTGTGAGAACTGTGTCCAAAACCAGGACCCTGCTCTGTGCTGTCCTACGTGTACTTGCATCCTGGACCCTGAGCATCACAAAGACTTACTATTCTGCCACACTTGTAAAAGGTAATGAACATTTGTTTTTAACACTGATATCTAATAATGAATGCATGTTCTTGTTTTTGGTGTTTCCTAGTAACACTAAGGAAACACTAGGAAAACCACAGTAATAAACATGTCACATTTTAGGATTGCACAGAGGTCTCTGTCTAACAATCCCTTAAATTCCTTTGCACTGCTTTCAGATGGCTACACCTTGAGTGCGAACGTCAGAACTCAGGCCAAGCAGAAATCCACCCGAAAGAGGACTATGTCTGTTCCCACTGCAGGTCTCCTGCTGCAGAGCAGACGCTACAGGCAGAGGATATGGATACTGGCCCAGAGCTCAGCCCTCAGCCTGCCTCCATGCACACAGACTCTGAGCCTAGCATACAGCTGGCTCAAAAGCACACGGACCTAGAACCTGGCACTCAGCTGCCTCCTAAAATGCACAATGACCCCAAACCGGAATTACTTGCTGTTCCATTGCACTCAGATCCAGAGCCTGTTCAGGCTACTGTCCAGGAGGAGAAGCTGGCCACGTCAGCCCAGAAGCCTGGTGAGTCTTTGTTCCAAAAAGGTTAGATTATACGCAAGAAGATGACTGCTCTGATCTATTTCCTCCTTTTTTTCATCTTGGAAGTCTTTATTTTACTTTATTCCCAAGTTTCCCTCCTGGGAATCTAATCTGTTTTATGACCATATTAATCATGTCTTGTTATTGCAAAGACAAGTCAAGAATTGTTTTTGGTGTATATAAAATCATCCACCAAGGCACCAGGTTATATGCTCGAATATTATCGACAATCTTTGTAGTCTGGGGTCTATTGATTCAGCCTCCAGCCATGCAGAAGCAGTTGAAAGTTTTGGCTATGCAGCACCAAGTGTCAGCACTGATGAAGTTTTGAAAGTCACAGTTGTTGCAAATGAAAGGATTGGAAGAGTTTTTTTGGACCAGAGCCAGAGACAATCACTCTCTTTTATTTGGAACATTTTCTGAGGACTCCCCAATAAGCAGATGGTGTTCAACTAGCTGTAGATTAAAGCAACTCCAACGTCTTTGTAATTCTGTGTTTTGAAAATCGAAAGTACTTTGTTTCTCTCTTTCTTTCTTGTTTCTCTTGGGGAGGGGGTGGGGGGGGAGGTAGTATTTGTTGTCCATCAATGAGAAACTGATACTCAGGCACTTATTTTTTAGATTTAGGGAATTGAAACTACACAATACAGCTTGAGACAGAGATCAAACTCAAGTTGCCTGCTCAGATTACTGTGATTTCACTTGATATTTGACTTTCAGTTTGACTCTCAGTCTAGGCCAGCATTATTGATACTAATTAACACAGGGAGAGCTTGCTAAGGCTCTGACCATGTCTGCCAAAACTAATTTTTGTTTATTATAATCCCCTCCCATATCACAGCAGTGTGTGCACTTGCCAGCAACAGGCGTGTGACAGTAAATCAAGACACAACAGGGTGTGTTTGTTATACAGTGGCTGCTGCAAGATTCAGACTATGACTTAATGGCCTTTGGATTCAGGGACTTGAGACTTTGGCTGAACACAAGAAATTTGTTATTTAAAGTAACACAATATATTTTTTTAAATCGTCGTTGGTGGTATTTCTAGGATTTTTTTTTTTTTCTTTCTCCAAGTCAGAACTCTTTATGATTTGACTCGGATCATATGATCATTTCTAGTTAAAAGTAGGAGAAACAGCATCCCCATAGTAAACATCAAACTTCACAAAAGCTGTCTTTTATTTCTGCTAGTCGCAGCCTTTCAGTCATTGTTATGGTGCTAGCTGTACCAGCAATTTGAGTTACATGATTCTTGTATTTTATCTGAAGTCTAGGACCGTACCTCCACTCTGGTTCATGTGAGGTCTGAGATCTGGCTGGGGATGCCAGTGGTAGCTAGGCTGCCCACTCTTGTCTAGACAGCAGACTCCAGTGGCAGGAGAAAATGGGTTGGAGCAGCATGATGGTGATGATATCAGATCCCCTGTCTGCAAACCTGCCTCAGAGCTACACTGGCTCATTCTTGGCTGCTCACACAGCTTGCCCGCTCTGCTTTCCATACACATGTGCTCTCATTTCACTAGCTTTTTTTACTGTGGTCATGAACTGCTTAATCATTGGATGTAGCCGGCAAGGCATCGCCTCCCCCATTGTGGTTTTAAATAAGTCTTGAGTGTACTCAGGTGTTTGTATCGATTTAAAATGATGAGGTTTTGGAAGTCAAACATATCTATATATGTGTATATGTATAAAAGATAGTATTTGGCTTTGTTATGCAAGATCATGACTTTGCTACCAACCTGCCTGCACATGTAATTAAAGTCATTAACCAGAGCTGTTATTACCTGCCAGGATTCTCTCCCACTTAGGGTTTAACAGCAGGCTTACTGTGACTCAACTGACAGATCCATTCACTGACTGCAAGTTAGACCTGACTTGAGGCCTCTGCTACATTAATCAAAGCCAAGTATTTATCTAAACCATCACAGTATTCACAGTAGGAGATATAGGAAGCAGGCTTTAATAAGAATGAGAATGTGTGTTCAGCTTGGTCAATGGCTGAAGGCTGGAGATGGTTGGAAGCCCATCTCCTAATTGACTTTCTGGCATCGCCACCGGATGAGCACCTGCAAGCTGCACAGTCATGAGCCCAGAGCACACAGACCCTGGGATGTTGGTTGTCATGGTTACTCTCTTCCCTGGCAGAGATGCATAGCAGGTGCATGTGTGTGTCAGGATCAGTGTGACATGGGAACTTGTGGATTGAAATGGTGGGTGCCTCGTTAAGACTAGGCTATCTGTACTGTCAGAGGCTGTCTGGCAGAATATTGGCTTGATGTGTGGATGTCTGATAGCCAGGAATGACTAGTTCTATTCATGCCAGACTAGTCAAATGCATTGATGTCTTTGATACAAAACCAAATAGAGAGAGAGGACAGGAGACACTACAAAATCAAAGAGAGAACCAGGGATTGAGAACCTATATTAATACCAAATGTAGTCTGATACAAGCTTTTCTAGCCGTCTCTTTATGCATTGGGACTGCTTGTAACTTGAAAGCCACCCCTTTTCATGAACACTCCTGTCACCTCCATTTCAAGGTTTGTGTAATGTTTTTATTAAGTCTGAAAAGCAAAATTAATATTACATCACTCTATAGTTTCTTATCTCTTTGTACTTGCACTTATCTAGAACTATATACAATTTATAAAATGGGTAATCTGCAAGAAATAATTTTGATCAGATTTTTTGCTTTTCTGTCACATAGTAAAGATTTTCATGTTGTGACATTTGATGATGTTGCATTTGGCTCTGCAAAGTTGTGATGGCTATCTTTAAGGGGTAGGGAAATCTGAAAATCAGCAGAATATAAAATAATAAGGACTGAGTTGCAGTGAATAAGTGGTTTGGAACTGATGCAAGCAGAAATGTCTTTTTTCTCCATCGGGATCACTACTGGGCATCCAAGGCTGACATTTCTGTATGGCCTAACCACTTTATCTTAATGTGTTCAGTGTATCCAGACTCTATTCACATACAAGCATTCAATTTTCTATATAGAAGCTCTCTTCTAAATGAATGTTCTTTCTTTTAGAAGTCTCAGTGGAAGCAGAGGCTGAGAAGCAGGTTACTGAACCTTCTGTCAACAAAATCCTCACAGAATTCAAACCAGGTTTGTGCCTGCGATGTGAATTTTGTACTTAATCTGTGCCGTCAAAACCTCATGTTGATTTGCGATTTGCATTCATATAAATGTTGTCAAAATGCTCTGTAAACATGATTTACAACTGCTATTGGAGCAGACATTTCCCACCAAATCCATGTGTCTTTTCCATTAATGACGTAAATCTTTCTGCAATGATGCTGATCCATCAGCATATTATATTGGTTTCCATTTCTATCAATTTCCAACAATTAATGACTTGCATAATGTAAAAATATTCAAACGTGTTCTTGTGACCACCATGCATTTCCTCCCACAGAAACAAAACCAGCAGCAAGAACCCAGCTCACATCCACAGAAGGTCCTGCATCTTCAGCGATTTCTAGTCAAGAGCCAGAGTCTGTTCTAGCCCAGCCCTCTACAGAGGCTCTACAGACACAGGATACCATGTTACAAATCAAGCCAGCAAAGACAGAGGCCTGCCCTGAACAGGGCATGGCCAACCCCAGCACAAAGGATTATAAGGCCATCATCTCAGCCACCAAAGAACCAAGTACTGCATCAGTACCTTTCATGGACCAACCAATGGAAGTCTCACTACCACAGCCTTCAAGTATGGATGTAGTCAGAGCTTCTTTTCTGGAAACTGCTCCAAAAGAACTTAAGGAGAGGAGGGAGGGTATTTTTCACAGGAATCTGGAAGAGACTGTTAAACCCTCAGCTTCTTCTACATTGGAGGAGATGGACACTACACCAGAGAGCAAGCCTAATCTGTCATTTTCCAGCCTGTCCTCAGAGGAGAAACCCCTCAAGACATCTGTGGAAAGGTTGGCTGAAATGGTTTCCTCTTCTTCCCACTCCTCCCCTCTACTCAGAGAGACATCTCCCAGAGAGCCACCACAGAACCAGATTCTACCTTCACTGGGTGACCACAGCAGTGTGATGCCCACTACCACCCTCATACCACTCACCCCAAAGATTGGAATGGGAAAGCCAGCTATCACCAAGAGGAAGTTTTCCCCTGGAAGGCCACGAGTGAAACAGGTAGGTACCCAGAAATGGTGTCACAAAGGACGATTGATGCATTTTGTGTCACAGTCTGGGTGATTTTTCTTTGTCCCTACCCAAATAATAGGCTAATAATTGGTGCTCATACTTTGTTTACTGTATGACATATGTGTCCTGTGGGCTCTGCTATAAGAGAATTTATGTTTTGTTTTTTTTTGGTTGAAGCTGCTTGTATGGCTTAGGGGATGTTTTACAGTTATGCTAATGTTTTCTCAGTCAAGTTCAACCTTGTAGTACTCTTCCAGTAAACAAGAGGACAGTATGGCAAATGCTGCTCTCTCAACTCCCTGTGCCCTCTTAACATGTTTGAAGAAGTTGAAGAATTTAGTGTTTCAACTAGGATTTCTTTTTTTTTTTTCTTTTTTTTTATCAAATGGCTGAAACACCTTTTACCGATGGTCCTCATCATATTCCACCTCAGCAGCATTGTCATCAGTCTCTATTCATCTCATGTCCACATTACAAACGTGTGCCACTTAATTGTCCCATTGAGAATGAACATTCATCAAGTCTCAAATTACAATCATCTTAACCATTACCACATCCTCGTTATCTCCATATTACACTACAAACAGCAGAGGGTCACATGTGGCTGTGAAAAAACTTTCTCATATTAGTGTCTGTGTTGCTAAAACAAATGAATTATAGCACATTATCACTGACACCAAATGTACACTATATTAAACAAATAATGGGAATTGAATCGCACCCATGGCTATAATGTATTGTGAATGGTGCTGGTGAGGGTAGACCAATCTAGTTTGCGAAATTTATCCCCTCCCCCAGATATATCATATCTCTTAAGTAAACATATGGCTCAAACTAATTTGTTACGCAAGGCCTGGGGAAATCTGTTGCAGAAATTTTAATGTTTAATGTTGCTTCTCTTTAGACCAGCATGCTTTTGATGGGTTCATGTGCTGCAATGTGACGTAACTCCCCATGTTTTGTCAACATGCCAAACATACACTGTTGTCATGGCGAGAGGTTACAGGGCCTCTTTTCCTGCTGTATGGTGCCCTGATGCCCTGGCAGATTCTGCTGTGTGAAATGCAACTAACACAATTGTGCTGTCTAGTTTGGCCTTTACAAAGAGAAACATGCCTCTCTAACCCATATGCATGAAAACCCTTAGGATTTGCTTTAACACAGAATGTAACTTAATAACTTAAACTGTTTTGACACATCTAATGCTCTCCCATAGTGCAGCTCTGCATAGGTGGGTGTGTATTGAATATTTCCCAAATAGCTACATTAGCAGCTCACTACATCTCTCTAACATCTTCTTTGTATGTTTTGTTTCTTCGCTGGCTTTGTTTTTAAGTTGCTGCATTTTGTCGCCCTCCTCCCTCCCTCTCTCTCACTCTCTCACCTGCCCCCCCCCCCTTACCTTAGGGTGCATGGAGCCCCCATAGCAGTGTGAGCTCCCCCTTGTCCTGGTCGCCAGACCAGCCAGAGGGGTGGGACGTCCCAAAGACCAGGCAGTCCTCTGGCAGTCCCGGCTGGAGCATCAGAGTGGTAAATACTGTGGCTCACCAGAGATGGCAGGGCAGCAGCTGCCCTCTGTTAGCCCCCTGTTTACCCTAGTGACACACTCTCCCTGAGTATTCCTGAATGTCACTGTGACGTGTTTCACAGCCTACACTAACTATTACCACCACCTTACAGTGAGAGGTGGAGATTCAAAAACCAGTCTAAGCTACTGACTGTTTAACTCAAAAAAAAAAAAAAATGTGTCGGAGACAATCACGGGTTTTGTTGGCTTTTCAGTTGAACTGACAGATCAGGGGTACTGAAGAAAAATATTATTGTTTATACAAATATTTGGGTCATCGTTTTTCACTAATAAATGACTGTGTGTTATTTCCTCTTTGCCAACCATGCACAGCTCTGCTGTCCTCTTTTCTGTGTTATTTAAACATGTATTTGTTTATGTATTTTTTTTCCTTCTTTGCGTTTGACTTAGTAAACCGTCTGTGGCAGTTGCCACGGTGACAGTCATTACTCTTAACAACAGAGTGAGGGTTAATTTTTATACTTTGTTAGGGGTCCAGTCCAGGTTAAACACCATCGTACAGTGTGTGTATCAAGAGGCACAGTGGTTGGGGGGGGCCTTGGTTTGGGATCAGGGCCAAATGTGGGGGTAAATGGGAAGCGATTTTGGAGCATGTGCTGGAAGGTTCAGTTAGACTTAGGTTTGACAGTCAGATTAGGCTGAGGCTTCCTGTCAGAAATGCCAAAGGCACAGTGGAACTTGCATTGCTAGAACAACAGCTCAGAGCCTTTTCTCAGCTCTATCCTTTGCTGACTGTCTGGCAAAAATTGTTGTGTAGCTCAAATAACAGCCATTTCCACAACTATCAAAATATCAGGAATCAGGTTGATTGGTTATTTTTTACTACTTGTTGAGCATTTGCATGATGCACAAATGTTGAAGGTTTCTAAAATGTTCACTTTTTTTTTTTAAAGCCATTGCAGTTCTAAATTGAATATGTGAATGTATTGGGTAAATCACTTGTCAGGGCGACTGTATGTGCAGTTGCAGCTTGCATCTAGGTGACAAACAGAATAACACTTTTCAAAACTGGGAGTGGTGGAAGGCTCCCCCCTGGCAAAACTTAAGAGCAAACTGTGACTTGTGCATGAATGAAAGTAAAACAAACTGATCTGAATGACTGAAGCTTGCATCTATCCATTTAAATTTGGATGGTGAGGGAAAAGTCATGGTATGGTATTTTTAATTAATTCATTTTTTACTTTGTCTTGATACCACAGGGTCGAGGTTCAGGCTTCCCTGGGAGGAGGAGGCCCAGAGGGGCTGGTCTGTCAGGTAGAGCTGGACGCGGCAGGGCCAGAGGCAAGAATGGAGCAAGTCCAGGCATCAATCCTGGGGTATGTGCCGTCAGCTAGATGATGTCTTCAGCAAATATTGCTCCATATGCAAATCCTTGTTTGTTTTCTCCCAGCTAAAGATGCGCATGATGTATTCTAAGCACAATTAATGTTAATGATAGAGAAACTGCTAGTTTCATTCTATTATAACGGTTGCACTTTTCCTCAGGGCCAGTTCCCCAATACCACCAAAGATTGACTCAGCTGTTGTGAATAGTAGATGGTAATAGCTAATAGTAACTAATCCACCACAGTATGTGAATCTTGAATAATCATATTAATAAATTAGCTTGGTAGTTAGATACAGTGATACTGCTGATGCCATGATACTTATTATGTTTGTGTATTTTGTGTATTCTTTCATTAGATTACCACAATAGAAACACCATACCCAGTCAAGGAGGAGGAGGAGAATGCCATGCATAACACAGTGGTCATATTCTCCAGCAACGACAGTTTTACACTAAAACAGGTGTGTTTTTTTTTTTTTTTTTTTTTTTTTTTTTAAATTAAGAGTGTGCTGATGTATTTTGTTTTAAATACTGATCCACACATTCCATTCACTTCGTTTGCCTGAAATTAAATCTGTGCTTAAACACCTCTCCCTCTGGAGATCATTAATTCCTGTGGAGATCCTGCCAACTGCCTGCAGAAAGTGCAGTGGATTATATAACACAGGATCATATTGAAATTTCATTGTTTCTTGCTTTCTACATTCAAATAATGCTCCTTCGCTGAATTTATTTTTAAAAAAAATAGTGAGTGACCACTGTCAGATTTATCACGTTTTCAGAGACAGCATCAAGTTAGTGGGACGTTAATTAAGAGATTAAAATCTTGTCTTGTTACAGAATAAATGTACATTTAAAGCTTTATAATAGCAACCGAGCAATTAAGTAATACAGCTGAAGTGCTGCTAATTAAGGCACCTAACTGTGAATGGCTCTAGTGAAACCGGGCGGTGAGCAAAGCACTGCTCTGTCTGGCTCTCACATGTGAATGTGAGTGTGAAGCAGGGAATGAAAAGGGCTCATTTATCCAGGTTAAAAGGCAAATATATCCAAAAACACCCTGTGTTCCTTTTAACCTTGTATTTCAAGATGCTTTTATATACATTAATATTTGAGGATATAGGACAACTGCACTGTCCCTATTTTATCAAGCAGGTTTTGGGTAAAGAAAGCATTTTCTTCCCCTGTCTTTGCTTTTAGGATAGCAAGAACATAGAAAGTGACTTTTACTTATACAGCCAGTGGCTTTTTTTTTTTTTTTTTTTTAAACACAAAAAAATAAAATTATTTCAACTGTAAAATTGGAATAACAAAAGTCAGATAAGTTGCTCACTGCTTCGTTTAGATAAGATAACTCATGATGTCTGTCCTCCTTTTAGGACATGTGTGTGGTGTGTGGGAGCTTTGGTCTCGGAGCGGAAGGCCGTCTTTTGGCTTGTGCGCAGTGTGGCCAGTGCTACCATCCATTCTGTGTTGGCATAAAGGTACATTAACGGTTCAGTTTGTACATCCCACATTCAGTATACTGGAGTACATAATAGAAAAACCAGTAACACAAACCTACATATAAATGCCTCATTGTTACTTTCACAGATCACCAAGGTGGTGCTGAGTAAAGGCTGGCGTTGCCTGGAGTGTACAGTGTGCGAGGCCTGTGGCCAGGCCACAGATCCTGGCCGCTTGCTGCTCTGTGATGACTGTGACATCAGCTATCACACCTACTGTTTGGACCCCCCACTGCAGAACGTACCCAAGGACAGCTGGAAGTGCAAATGGTGAATAACTTGTTAATCATCTCATCCAAAATTTGCTTTGAACAGACAATCGTTGAATTGTAATTCAGTTAGTTTTATGTGTACAAAAACAATGGGACAATTAGACATGGTTGAGCACCGTATTATTTGTTGCCATACTAAGTAACAATTAACCACATTCCCTCTCTTCTAGATCACTAAATAACTTAAATAACTTTTTAATTCTTTTTATCCATCTCAATTAAAACATCATCTCCCAAAAAAATTCATTTTTCAAATATACAATAGCATCTAAAGTTAATGCCCTAACTATTCTCATGGAGAGGATTGACTGAATTCTTCTAAAAATAACAAATGAACAGAAAATAATTTCATCTTTGCAGCATGTTGACAGTGTACTCAAAAGACTGGATTTTTGCAGCTCAGTTAATCTGAATTATCGTCTTTGAAGTAACCTGTGTGGAATGACCTCTGTCCTATGTGTCTCCTGCAGGTGTGTGTCCTGTACCCAGTGTGGCGCCACCACACCAGGCCTAAGGTGTGACTGGCAGAATAATTACACCCAGTGTGCCCCCTGTGCCAGCCTTCCAACATGCCCCATCTGCCTGGTGGACTACAGTGAAGGCACCATTGTGGTGCAGTGCCGCCAATGTGACAGGTAAGCAGTAGTTCTACAATATGTCAGCTCAAGAGGGCCTAGCACTACAATTTTTTTTTTTTTTTTTTTTTTTTTTTTTAAATAATTTGCTTTTATCTAAACTTTCTCTCCTCTCTGTACATAGATGGTTTCATGCCTCTTGTCAGGGTCTCCATTCAGAGGAAGATGTAGAGAAAGCTGCAGAAAGCAGTTTTGATTGCACAATGTGCCGAACTTTCAAGACCACCAAAGGTGAATTGATTCTTCTAAATGTTATTTTTTATTATTATTATTATTATTTTTTTTTTTTTTTAGACTGTATGTGTCTGCTGCGGTGTGAATGCATTAACCATGACATTTGTTCCTCCTCTTTCTGCTGTTTGTTGGCTCTTGTGTGTCCTGTGCTGCTGCAGTTGTGACCAAGGCCAGAGATGCTATTGAGCCTGTAGGAATGACGCAGATCGTCACAAAAGCTAAAGAAATGGGTAGGTTCACAGCTTCAAATTTGATAGATTGTAGGGAATGATGTTAAGTTTAAGTTTTTTGGGGTTTTTTTTGTTTTTTTGTTTTTTTTTGTTTTTTTTTACAGGATAGTGATTTGACTTTAATTTATACAGTATGTGCTCATTCAAGATTTTGTTCTTTTCAGATCTGTCGAGGACATACACCCAGGATGGTGTTTGTTTGACAGAGTCAGGACTATGCCAGCTCCAGAGCTTGTCTGCTACAGCATCACGGCGCAGAAAACCCAAGCCAAAGCTGAAGCTAAAAATTATTAACCAGAACAGTGTGGCAGTGCTTCAAGCTCCCGTAGACCCCCTCTCAGAACTCTCTCGTGATGAAGACATAGAGGACAACAGAGGTACTTGTTTTCCCACACAATCTTCTTCTTTCATCTCAAGACTGTTTATCACAGACCTTTAGTATAGCAGTGACTTGGCTTTTTTCAATTATTGCAGCTGGCTGGATGTTTTTAGTTTTCTTTTTTAGAATCAGTTTTTCAACACTATACAGCTGCACGGTTCACTATTTTTTATTTATATATATATATATATTCTTGTTTCATTACACAGAGTGAAATATTTCACGATTAAGCTCAATCTTGAGACACAGAAGGTCATTGCTGAAGGTCATTGCTGACTGCAGAGCACTGTATGGAAGCATATTCGTAGAACGTTGACTGGAAGGAAAAAGTGTGTAGGAAAAGATGCATAACAACAGAGGTGACTGCAGCTTTGAGAAGATTGTCAAGCAAAGCTGATTCAAGAAATTTGGAGAGCAACCAGAGATATCAGAAGATATCCAGAAAAGAACTGGACTATTGCTCATTGATCCAAAGTCCTCTTTTCACATAAAAGTAAATTTTGCATTTCATTTGGAAACAAGGTCCCAGAGTCTGGAGGAAGAGTGGAGAGGTGCAGAACCCATGTTGTTTGAAGTCCTGTCTGAAGATTTCACAGTCAGTGACTAATTGGGGCCATGTTATCTACTGGTGTAGGTCCACTGTGTTTTATCAAGTCAAAGCAGGAAATTTTAGAGAACTTCATGCTTCCGGAGGACACAAAGCTGACAAGTTTTATGGATGTGTCAATTTCCTTTTCCAGCAGGACTAAGCACCTGTCTACAGTGCCAAAACTACTACTAATATGGTTTGTTGACTATGATATTGATGATCTTGACTGGCCAGCCAACTCGCCTGACCTGAGCCCAATCTTAGGGAAGAATAAAAGAATCTATGGGGTGTTGTCAAGAGAAAAATGAGAAACACCCAACCCAACAATACAGACAAGCTAAAGGCTGCTATCAAAGCAACCTGGGCTTCAGTAACACCTCAGCAGTGCCACGGCTGGATCGCCTCCATGCCACGCTACATTTGTGCAGTAATTTGTTCTAAAGGAGCCCCAAACAAGTAATGAGTGCATAAATGAGCTTGTCAGAACAGTTCTTAGGAAATATTCTAATATTATGAGATACTGGATTTTTTATTTTCATGAGCTATAAGCTTTCATCATCAAAATTAAAACCAAAAAGGCTTGAATATTTCACTCTACTTGTAATGAATCCAGAATATATGACAGTTTCACTTTTTCATTAATTTATAGAAAAAAGTAACTTTCCCACCTGTACTGTTTGCTAGCACCTAGCTAAAACGAATACAGTCAAATAGAGCAATCCCACCTTTAATTCCACCACTGTGAATATTTTAATGTTTTGATTTAACCTGTTGATAAAAAATAAGGACTGGGCTGCATTAGTTTTAGATAGGTGTGCTTAATAAATTTCATTGATAAGCGGGAGTATGAAAGAAATCCCTTTGGAAATGAAGGTTCTCAGTAAAGGAACTGGTGAACTTCATTTCAATCAGGCTAATGTCCTGCCACTGAGTGGAGTTCAGATAGAACTGACCCCAGTGCTGTGTCAAGGGGCCTAGTTGGGGTGTTCTCTGCTGCAGGGCTGTCACTCATCATCAATGCTCTCTCTCTCTCACAGAGGCGGAGCTCATAGATTGTGAGGGGAAGTCTGACTCAAGCCTTGAGCGGGAGCCAGCAGAAGACGACTCGAAGGGGGCCGACGGCGGCAAGAAGAGGAAGAGGAAACCGTACCGGCCGGGTAGGGCACCTGATTAAAGGAGACAGCTTCTCTGAAGCGTAAAATGGTGCAGTACATGCCTGACGTTGTTGCTCTAGCAAAGCTCTATTATCTTGCCTTATGAGGGCTCTGTCTAGTGTTTCTGAGCAGTCACACTGAATGCAATGGACAATTAATAGAACCAGTCAATATCTTCCAAATCATATTGCCATTACAATATCAAAATTGAATTTTTATTGGTGGATTTATTGCTATTAAATTTTCTCTTAATAGGTATTGGTGGCTTCATGGTCCGTCAGAGGAGTCGTCCAGGCCAAGGTCCAGGCAAGGCCAAACGATCCCTCTGCAGAAAGGATTCCTCTGGCTCCGTGTCAGAGAATCCTCTTGGAAAAGATGAGGGTCTGTACACCAATAATGTATCCACACATCTGGTTTATAATGGACTGTCCCTGATCTGTCAGTTTGTTTCAATTATATATTAGGAGCTTAAAGATCTAGCACAATGATATATATTTTTTTGTTTGTTTGTTTTGGGGTTGTTTGTTTTTTTTGGGGGGGGGGTTGCAGCATGGACAGAGGCACTGCCTGATACTCCTGTGGATGAGACGCCCCCTGGACCAGAGGTCCCAGAAAAAATAAAGAAACGCTACCGAAAGAAGAAAACCAAACTGGAGGAGGCATTTCCTACCTATCTGCAGGTCTGTCCACTTTAGCTGCTGCTGTTTGACATGACCAGTAAACTAATAACCTGTATAACTATAAAGGGCATCTTAACAGGATGTCAGTGTGTAAATCTATATATAACCTTATCGTGTAAACTGCTGTATTGTGTTTACAATAAATTACTGAAATTTTATTAGAAATATTTTTCCATTTTGTTTGGGAGTGCTCACAATTGATTAGATTGAATAACGATCAACACAGCTCATTTTGTCAACATAGGTGCCACATTTTTCTAATAGTAGGTGTTTCATCTTAAACATTGCATTATCTAAAAGGTAAGGTCATAACATTCTTTTTAATTTTATTGTTATGCAAGCCTGGCATTCACATACACAGACTGTCTGCTCTTGTCATGCCATATCTTCATAAAATGTGTTTTATCTCACCCTTGGGAAGGTTGGAAATCCAAAGTACATTGCCTGGAAACCACTTACAGAACTTTGATGCATGGTGCCCCTTCTGTGAGCTTTTTTGAAAGAGGAAGTGCCTGAAGGAACTCACAGTAGAGGATACTCGTCTCTGATCATGCTCTTTAAATGGCTCCTGTCTGGGTTGTGAATTGACATATGAAAACTTAACTGGAGATGACTTCAAGGCTCCTTGTCTCTAGCCGGTATCTCAGTGTCACCTTGTGTTGGCCAAAACATAGATATGTGATGTGCATTAAGCTACTGGCAGCTGTCAGTGCTGCTCTTTACTCCACAACAGTCCCAGGAAAAGTGGGGTGTTCAGGCAAACATAAAGGTCCTCCACAGTGAAGCACATTTCATTAATTATTGAAATAGCAACATGTTGGGCTTTTAATGTCTTGGTACAGCAGGGGGCTGCAGTTACATGTCATTGAGGATAGAAGTCTTGTGGGTATAAGTGGTTGGGGGTGGTAGGAGCTCACTAAAGTGAAATCAGCGCCAACATGACTGTTGATTGCTTCAGAGCCTCTCTGTTTCGCTGGTCAGTTCTCAGGGGCCTTCATTGTGCACTGAGTAATTTCTATGTGACATAGTAATGTATTTCCCATGACTGATGTCAAGAAAGGTAAACGTTGAAGGAACATGCCAGCACAGAGAAGTGACCAGTGCTTTGTGTTGTCATCTTCAGGAGGCGTTCTTTGGAAAGGATTTGCTGGACAAAAGTAAGCAGAGCAGGCAGCAGGGGGTCGAATCAGGCCTATTGGAAGAAGGGCAAAGCCAAGTGGAGAGGAAGCATCCCACCACCAGCTTCCTGGACACTTCATCAGACCCTCTGCTCAGTGCCTCAGCAACATCCCTTCCTACCAGACCCACAGCAGCACGTACGTATACATGTTACTTTGATACTTGAGTACAAAGTATTAAATGACTTACTGAGTTAAATATTGGATGTGACCATTAAACTAGTGCTGGAAAAAAAATGACACAGGTTTTGGAAAAGCGTGACACAACAGGGCTTATTTTGTGTTTATCTTTATTTTGATGCCCAACAGTCTTTTATTTCATGCATTTTTTTCCCCCAACAAGAGCATTAATTCTTTTCTGACAGAAGTAAATGGGTACGATCCAGGTCCGCTGAGCACATGTTCATACTGGCTTTCGTCCATTCATACAAGACAAAGTCAGAGTGTCAAAGGTTAATCTGTTGTCTGAATTAGTTGTTCAGCTTAAGTCAGCAACTGCAGTTCCAATTACATTACAGTTAAACCAATGATTTAGTTTGATTATAATTCCATAAGTACCAAATAAAATGAAGTGTCAGTTTCAATTTTCTTTGCAAGCTCGCTCTGTCTCCACTGCCCACTCACTGCCCACTCACTCTGTCTCTTGCTCTTGCAAGCTTTCTTTCGATTTTTACATGAAATCTCACATACTGCTTGTGCTGACCTAAATGACTAGTTGTACAGAATAACAATTCTGAATGGTGAACACGTTTCCCATGGTTAGTCATGGCTTAATCTAAATGGAACATTTTTTGCCATGTATGAAGATTTCATCTCCACTTAGTTTTTAACATGTTTATTATGTTGTTGAAAATATTGCTGGCCAAATGGGGTGCAGCCACTCCTATAATTGTTTAACACTAGCAACTATGCACAATGAAAAAGTCTGTCACTGAAAACAATTCTTTAAAACTCAATCATCATAAAAAACATTTTCAAAGACCGATTATTACTCCAACATTACGTTTTGCAACAACTGGCTAAACTGCATTTAAAGCAAACTGGGAATGTCTTGTGTTTGAAGTGCATCCTGTTGCATAGTATTGCATCACATAGTCTGGTACATATCAAATCAGTGTCAGTGGAAAAGGGTCCGATAGCTGGTTCTGTTTTTGGTTATGTTCATAGTTGCTAAAATAACCAAACATGTTAAACTAAAACTAAAAGCTCAACTATTATTCTTGTACCTCCTCAGTTTTTTATATTAGAAAAAAAGGTAAGTGAAAAAAAACCTCTCTACTTTAATGTGTGAGATGTGTCAAAAAAACATGAAACTCGTATTAGCAGAAACCCATATACAATGCATTCAAGTATTTATTTATTTTTTTTTTTAATTAAAGGAGCACAGATCTGTCTGACAATACTTTAACTCAGGTTTATTCATGGACAGCCTAATGATGTTCCTCATTTAATACCAAGTTGGTGAAACAGTTAAAGTATCCTAAAATTGTTTAAAAATAAGCCTAAGCATTTTGTGACACTTGCATGCAAGTACATCACCAATGACAAGTGGCCAGAATTTTCAATTATCAGACTCCTCAGCAAATAAAAAAAATAACGTCTCGCATAGAATTGATTGTAGAATGATTTTTGCAAGAGATTAGATATTGAAATTATATTGGCTGTCATTGACTGAATCCATTGCAGCAATTCTCTGGGTGTCAATCAATCATTGAAATAATGATCTTTCAGAGATTAATTTGATGAAGTACATTTCAGGTCATTCAGTCGCCACTCAGTGTCACTATGGTTTACATACTGTGCAGTTTCTAATCTTGTTTAATCCAGAACAAGAACAACATCCATAGAAATGGTTCCAAATCACAAGCAGTTCAACATCACCATCAATTATGATTTTTGACAGTTTGGTTCTTTCTTTTTTGTTTCTTCCTTTTTTTTCCATCTACAGAGACTGCTACTACAGAGTCTGAGGAACCATTAGTTGATCTATCTGATGTTCTGAACACTGATGCAGACATCTTGGGAATGCTCGGAAAGCCAAGCAATGACTCTGGTGCGTCATATATCTCACAGGCAGTCACAGCGCTAAGCATTTACGATGGTCACTTGATCATGGGTTTACACAATCTTTTTCTCCTGGTTCAGACATTTCCTCAGACAGCAAGTTTATTTTGCTTTCACCAATTATTAATTTTTAATTTTTTTTTTTTTTTTTTTTTTTTTTTTTTTTTTTTTAAATTGTCACATTCTCATCTTTGGTTTTATCTTTTGTTTGTTTGCATTGTCTGAAGCGTGTTGTGCTTGTTCTGTCTTCACTATTTTTTCACTCATTTTATCTGGTTTTGGGTTCTTGTAGGTCTTGATTTTTGCCCCTTCCAGGTTGACAGCTCTCCTCCTCCTTTTGGTAAGGGTGCTATGGCCTACTAATCCCTTGCTTTAGTGCATTCTTCCTCTCACAGTGTGTGTTTCTATTTGAGTGTGCATGTATATAAGCTGCTTTTCTTAATCATTTCAGATTGTTTTAACACATGAACTGCTTTGTACTTCTCTAACCCAGTGCACAGTATTCACTCAGATGCATATGTCAGTCTTGGATTCTGAACCTCCTAACCCCTTTCATGGTTATGACATTTTAAAAAATAAATACGAAAATGAATCCATAGTTGCCTAATCAAAAATGTTTAAAAGATAGAAAAGAAAAAACTGACAAGGACATTCTGGTATTCAAGAAATGAGCAGCTTGGAATGAAGCAATTTAGAGAACAAGGGCCTTGGTGAATGTCCTTCCAGCTTCTGAACACATTGAAGGCCTTCTGTTCTCAGACCTGTGGCTGGATGACAAAAAGCACTGCAGTACATGTCCTTCATTTTTTATAAAAACTAATTTGTTAAGCTTAAATTCTCTATGGGCTGGTATAATTAAGTTCTAATACAGATATTGCCAACTAATGGTTGCAATCATCCTTAAGTTGGTAGAACTTTCTTTTTTAATAGGGATAGGAATTTTCTATAAAAGACCTATTTAATTGATGGGTCAGTGCAACTTTTTGCAAAGTTTTACTTCACGAACATTCACTTGTTTGTGTGTCTTTACTGAGAATTAGTATGACCTGTTTGTCTCTTCACAGTTCTGAAAACACTCCTTTTAAACAACACAGGCACCCCAAGGAGCTGTAATCATATACTGTTCAGTTTTGATTGCATTCCACAGGCTGTTAAGACAATAAACATGTTCTCACTTCAAGTCTATATCTATGGTCATGTTCTTGGTTGGGTATTTTGTTGGTTGTTTTGTGTGTGTGTGTTTGTGTGTCTGTGTGCATGTTATGATTTGTTTTTGTATGTCTGTGTGTGTTTCCACAGCTGGTCTGGACATTGGGCCCCTGGCAGACGGTTCCCCAGTGGCGTCCCAGTCTCAGACTGGCCGGAGGACGCCTCGAACCCTCCCAGAGGAACCCCTGGACGGTATTCTCAGCCCAGAGCTCGACAAGATGGTCACTGATGGTCAGTTTAAAGGACCACACATCCAGACACTTTCACTTGTATTACACTGCTCTTTTAAAACTTGATATGATTATTAAGATGAATAATCTTTTTTTTTTTCCTTGTTTCAGAATCAATTCTCAGCAAACTTTACAAAATTCCAGGTTTGTAAACTAATCCTTTTTGCAAAACTGTAAATTTTGATCCAGTGTTGTCCCAAACCAATTAACACGTCTTGCCTGTGAAGTGTTATTGCAACATTTGGGCCATGACTCAGTATTTTTGCTAAATAATTTTATTTTTATTTTTTTTTTACAGATTAGTGAGATAAATTCCACAGGTGTCACTAAATAATCCAATGATCTCTACTAAGAAAAGCAATAAATGTATTCCTTTTTTTTTTCTTTAAATTATTTCCCATTGTATCTTAATTCGTTTTTGTTAGCATCCATGTATCTGTAGCACACAGGAGGAATGCATTCTGACATTTGACAGTTGTATAGAAACTTTCTCTCCTTCCTTCGTGGATATTAACACAGACATTATTGTGCTGTCACATTCTATCACAGAGCTGGAGGGTAAGGATGTAGAGGATCTCTTCACAGCAGTCCTTAGCCCCAGTACAAGCCAACCGCCTCCACCACAGGTGCCTCACCCCCAGGGTCCAGGGCCCCTCCCTGCCACACCTGGCACTAGCATGCCTCACCCCAACACAGGTATAGCACTTATTACCTTGTCATGGTCTGACATACAGCAATAGACTCTGAATTCCATGTATCTAACTCTTTAAAATTATGTGTGTAGGGAATCCCATGTTTCCAAGGATGCCAATGATCAATGGTATGATGGGACCAAACCAACGCTTCCCCACAAATCCAGGAGCAGGACCCTGCATCCCAGAAAACTTCTCCCCCCTTAACCGTATGCCTTTCACTGACAATCCAAGGTAATGGTTCCTTTCAAATTACTTCCAAGATTTTTTTTTTTTTCTCAGCAAGGCCAGACCATGTTGACCTAATCAGCTCTTTTCCTTTATTATTGCAGGGATAGAAAGTTTAATCAGATGCCTAGAGAGGCAGTTGGTCCATGGCCCTCCCCAGCCCATGGCCCTGGTCCTACACCCCCTGGATCTCTGCCTGAGGGGGAGACTGAAGCAATGTCCAATGCCCAAAGGAGTACACTCAAGTGGGAGAAGGAGGAGACACTTGGAGAGCTAGCCACTGTTGCACCTGTCCTGTATACCAATGTCAATTTCCCCAACCTGAAAGAGGAATACCCAGGTTGGTATATACCTTAAGGTTTATTTATTGTCAATGATTAGTCTGTGATTTTTTTTTTTTTTTTTGTGTTGTCATTGCTGTTATTTCTGCCCATCTCTAGGTATTGTTTGGGTGTGTCCGCTGCACTGACTTAGTCACACAGATAAAAAAAATACTTTGTATGCTCTGTGAAACTGTTGGCATGACAACACCTCCTCTTGTTCTTTCAACAGACTGGTCTACAAGAGTAAAGCAAATTGCAAAACTTTGGAGGAAAGCTAGTTCACAAGACAGGGCCCCATATGTGGTAAGATCAAACACATTGTTAAGTTTGCAAATTTTCTTCAACTGTCTTAAAACCTAAACTGTCACTACTATTTGCATTGACATATTAGTACGCAGAAGGCACTGTATCGCATCTGGCCTCTTGCCTCTTGCCAATGCAATTTGAAATCCGGCCATTCACAGATGAACTAATTAACATAGGAAGCTCTGCTCAGTGTTAGAACTCACTATGGTCGCAGTAATTAAGTTCACTAGAAGTAATTTTATCTGGCAGAGGCCAATTTCATAGACCTTGACTAATCACTAAAGCACCCTGCATTAGTAATTTTTCTTTTTTTTTTCTAAAAGGTATTTTGACACTGGTTTACATGGTGGCAGTTTAGCATTAGTCATAGCGTTTTCATTTGACATCCTGCTTAATAGTTGCCTGGTAATGACCAGATCATTTGAGATACCTGATTTAGAGTAACAGAGTGACCTCCATAATATGCACCATATTCTGACTATGCAACCAGATGACCAAAGAAAAAAATATTAAAATGTAAAAGTCAAATCACCAAATGGTGTGGGTAAAAATGGCAAACCAGCAGCAATCCCATGAACATTGTCAGTGATGAAGGGCCTTACTGATTCAAAATCAAATAAAAATGTTATATTTAACATCCAGTGGACCATTGGAGTTTTTCATCCAGCCATGCCCTTGTTATAGGTTAGCAAACCACTCTAGCATCAGTGATGGAGCCCATCTCTCACTGTCATCACTGTCAGCTGTCTGTCAGCTATCTGCCAGTGAGGACAACACCTCCATCTAAAATAGCCCCTGTTGCTGGATTACAAGGATGGATATAGTCAGAGAAAGTAGTTTTCTTCTCATGCTTTGGCTGATCTTATCTATCAGTGTAGCAATGTTCACAAACTGCCAGTATTTTGATGATTTCATATAATCTGTTTTGGGTTGTATATGTTCGGGATATTGGTGCTGGTGCTGATTGTTGCCCAATCCATTCATATGGGAGGGTGTAAAATTTGAACGTCATCACTGTTACCCATCATGCCGTTATGAGCATGAAGTCCTCTTAGTTAGTTGGAGAGGTGGGGGCAACTGGAAGCCATCTTTTGATACAACCTGTCCTCACATATAGTAAGATATTAAAGCAAAAACTGAAAGAGAATTTAACACTAAAGACATTCAAGTATAACGCTTGTTAGAGACAGGGTCGCACCAGTAGCCTCTTTTTTTCCTGCAATCTTGTATTTACAGATTTTATATTTATAGTAAGTATTGTCTGATGTGTTTTTGTTTTTGCATTTTTTATTGATTTGCTGTTTAGCAAAAGGCAAGAGATAACCGAGCAGCCCTGCGCATCAACAAAGTCCAGATGTCGAATGAGACGGTGAAGAGGCATCATCCACAGCAACAGCCCCCTGAGGTGTTTGATCCCAACATACCACTAGACACAGAACTGCTGTTTAAAGACCCTTTGAAACCAAAAGAGTCAGAGCATGAACAAGAGTGGAAGTTTAGACAGGTAAGAGTGTATGCAATGAAGTCAGCGAATGCAGCGGCAGGTCCACTTTATATTAAGACAGCTAAGAAGTGGTGGTTTAGTAAAGCTCCCTAAACAACTTCACTATCCTCCACATTAACCCTGATGACATTGGTGGTTAGTAGGTCCAGATCATTTTTGGCATGAGACTGGTATATGCGGCTTCCCTTTGATGTCTAATTCCACTTTTCACTGTGTCCTTTCAACAGCAAATGAGGCAGAAAAGCAAACAGCAAGCCAAAATTGAAGCCACTCAGAAATTGGAGCAAGTTAAGAACGAGCAACTCCAGCAACAGCAACAACAGCAGCAGCAACAGCAGCAGGCCAACAGCCAGTCAGAGGGAGATGGGAACACCAGTGGGAACCAGAGTCCAGCCTCCCAGCCCAGCAATGGAAGCATGTCCCCCATGCAGCAGATCAACTCTAAAGAAGCCTTTGCCAGGCCACAGCTACCAGGGACACCTACTTCAGGTCCACCAGAGGATGTGTTCTTAAGACCACCTCCTCCCCCTCCATCTGGCCCTTCCTCTCAACCTCAGTCCCCACAGGTATTCTCACCAGGTTCCTCTGGCTCCAGACCCTCTTCCCCATGGGACCCATATGCCAAGATGGTTGGCACCCCAAGACCGCCAACTCTAGGGCCAAATGCATGTCGCAGAATGGTGGAATCTGGTAAATCCCCCACTTCCTTGATGGAGCAGCAGGACAGAGGTCGGCCCTCGCCTGCTCATGAATCTTTTGGTTCTCCAACATCCATGACTAGTGATCCTTATGCCAAACCTCCTGACACCCCAAGACCGACTGGGGAAATGGACCCTTTTTTGAAGCCCATGGGTCCACCCAGGGCCAGTCAGGCTGCTCAGGGTAGACCCCCAATGGGTTCCCCAGGCCGAGACCCATACTCAAGGCCTATGATAAGAACTGATGCCTATCAGCGCATGGCCCAGAACAGGATGATTTTGTCTGACCCTTACTCAAGGCCTTTACTAACACCAATTCCAGGAAGTAATGAGTCTGGCTCAGTTCCTCTGTTCAAAACACCTATGCCCCCTCCTCAGGCTCAGGATCCCTTCAGCCGACCAGGTCCACATCCTACTGACAGGTTCTCCCAGAACCAGCAGAATGACCCATATGCCCAGCCTCCACATACCCCAAGACCATCTGGCAATGACAACTTTACTAGTCCACCTAGAATGGGCCAGCATCACCCTCAGGGTCACTCATTTACTCAGCCAGGACCAATGAATCAAATGTCTAGAAATCCCTATGCTCATGCACCTTCCACTCCAAGACCTGACCACTTTACATATGACCCCTTTGCCCAGCCCTCTGGTCCTAATAAGACAGCTACTGACCCTTTCTCTCAGTCTACAGTTAATCAGCGATCCATCAATGACCCTGGTGCTCAATCTCGTCAATTTTTCGAGCCCTATGCTCGACCTCCTGGCACCCCACGCCCACATGACAACTACGGTCAGCAAGCAAACACCCCTAGCCCATCCTCAGACCCTTACTCACAGGCTCCGGCTACTCCACGCCCCAGTGGGATGAACCAGTTCAGTCATCAGCCACACCCGGGCCAGAGGATGTCACCTTCGCACTCAGTGGACCCTTATGCTCAGCCACCAGGTACTCCACGGCCCTCAGTGGGAGAAAGGTTTTCCAAGTCACCAGGCAGTCAGAGGGGGCCAATAGAGCCATTTACTGGTACATCTGGGACATCAAGGCCAGGAAGTAGTGACATGTTTTCTCAGCCTGGGGCCCCAAGACCAATGCTTAATGACCCTTATGCCCAGCCTCCAGGGACCCCACGGCCTGGTCCTGATGGACTCAGCAGACAAGGGCCAAGGCCAGGACCAATGGGTAGCCAGGACCCTTTCCCCCCAACCCAAGGCAGGCTTCAGGAGCCCTACCCTCATCCAGGCTCACAAACACCAAAACACCCAAATGTGTCTGAAGATGGATTTACTCAGTCACCCTCTAGAAGACCCAGTCTGACACCTGGCCATGACCCATTTGAACAACCCCCCATGACCCCTCGTCCACAGTCAACAGAGAAAATGGAAATGAAGGAGCAGTCAGTTGTGGGTAACAATGGAACTGTCCCTCAAGACCAAAGCCAACTGTCTAACAACCCACAAATGCCTGGTGCATCCTCTGAGGCTCAGGGTGTTGCTCTCGCAGAGAGTGAGGAGAGACTCAGACAGGTACGTGAGTGCTCTTGTTTATGTTCCATTATATTCTATGATGTTATTTTTGCGCTGGTATTTCATTGAAATCAATTCTTAACAATGTCTTTAAATTATTATTATTTTCATTGATATATTTTTTTTCATGCTTGATCCTCTCCTAACACCTTAGAACCCTAACATGTCAAACTAGCTGCACTTCATTACTTGACCTCCTTGCACTCATTTAACAGATGTAGCACTTAGTACCTAAACCAAGGTCTCCTAATGCACTGAAGCATTAGTGATGTCCCTCACTTTTAAGTCACTTTGGATAAAGGCCTCTGCCAAATGAGTGAATGCAATATAATGTAAATATTTTCGTAGTTTGGTCATTATTGCTATCATTATTGTTACTCTTTACAGCAGTTAGATAACGGTAAACAAACTCCATTTTCATCTATAAAAAGAAACTAAAGGGCACTGAATGAATGACTGAAAGGCTTGGTAGCAATTTTATTTTTGCCTTCAATTTTTTTCCAAATAAGTCTGATTATCTAATTGTGATTTTGATTTGATTTGGTTTTATTCTGTCATAAAACATCCTACAACACACTTCCAAATATTAACCAGAAAAACAAACAATTAAGAAACAGATACAACTCACTGCTCCATGCTTTGATGAATGCAATGTAATGTTAGTGAGAAAAAGGGCTTTATATCATGGAAAAATGATGCCCAAATAAAAGAAAATGATAAATGCAGAGGAAAATAGATTGACAAGTATTACATGTGGACATGTTAGATAAGAACTGAAAATTGAACGTAAAATGCATTATTATTGGGAGCTTGACATGGTTCATTCACCTTGTGTTATAAAACGTTTAAATTACTATTTGCTTGTTGTTTTGTAGCGGCAACGAATTAGAGAACTAATACTAAAGCAGCAGCAACAGAGGAGTGCCATTCGACAGGAGAGGGGGCCTCAGGAGCCTTCTGGTAACTTGGCTCCAGGAACACCACGACCTTGGCCCCAGGAGGGCCCTGGGCAACAGGGAGAAATGTTCAACCGGCCTCCTCCTCCTTATCCTGGACAAGGACCCATGAGAGGGCCAATGAGGTTTCCTGGACCTTTTCCAGGGGATCAGCGCATCTCTTTCCCTAATGAAGGACAAATTCACCGTGGTCCACATCCTGGAGATCCTAATTTGAGACATCAGGGACCAAGGTTTGTCTCACGATGTTATTGTTTTTATTTCACTTTGTGTTTTAAATATTCTGTAATCGATAACTTAGCACTACACAAATCTAGAAATACCCCTCCGCTTCTTAATATATGTTTTTATCCTATTTTAGGTTTGCATTTCCACCTGGGGTTCTGGGACCACATGGGCCCCAAGAATTCTTTCCTCGGGGGCAACACCCAATGCAGGATGTACCCCCTCAAATGAGACGCTCAATGTCTGCAGAAATGGCAAAGAATATGGGAGGAAACCCTATGGGGCTGCCCCAACACTTCCCACCACGTGGTATGCCAGTGCAGCAGCACAACATAATGGGGCAGCCTTTCATTGAGCTGCGGCACAGAGCTGCAGAAAACAGGCCACGTATGCCATTTCCCCCTGGTGCTATGCAAGGAAGCAACATAGATCCCAACTTGCAGGTTCAAAGACCAGCAGGCTTTCCAGGACCACCTGATTCTAGGTTCCCCCTAAATCCGGGACCCAGGATGGTAGACCCCATGACCAGCCAGACTGCTCATGTACAGCTATCTGCCAGCATGGACAATCTTCATCAGCAAGCCCAAATGCCAGGAAACAACACACTCAAGCAGTCTCCTTTGATGAGATCCATGAGCCAGCCTGCTTCAAATGAGACCCAGAACATGGCAGCATCAATGATCCTGACTGCACCCTCTGCTGGGCAGACTGAAACTGTCTCAGTGGCCAGCACTGACACTGTGGAGGAGAAGCTGGATTCAGAGGAATCAGCAGTCAAAGATCTTGAGGATGTGGAGGTGAAAGACTTGGTGGATGCTGATTTGGAAAACCTAAATTTGGATCCTGAAGATGGTAAAGACCTAGATCTGGAGACAAATGACCTACACCTTGATGACTTCCTAACATCTGGTAAATTTGATATCATTGCTTATACCGACCCTGACTTAGATGACATCAAGAAAGATATGTTTAATGAGGAATTGGATCTCAGTGATCCAATGGATGATAACCCGGAAGCAACAGACATTAACAAAACCTCGAGCAATGAAACTGAGGCTTCGTCCAGTTCAGTATCTGTACTGGCAAAATCAGAGGCCTCAGGTGAGCAGTCTTCAGCTGAAGTCAAGCTGGAAGCCCCTGGGAATCCAGACTCTTCTTTAGCACCTGGGCAAGAAATTAAAACAGAGGTCAAAGACTGTCAGAAACCACCTGAGGTGGGAGACCAGCAAGCTGCTGGAAACACCTTAACCTCAAACCAGCAGGGTGTTCTCTCTGACTCCACCCCAGTCCTTTCTAGTTTACTCATTAAGCAGCAGCCTGAGGAGCAGTCATTAAATCCAATCGCTGAATCTGTCAGTCAAGGAGGTAACCTCATGCCCCAGCAAAACCAAGTCACTGACACTCAGCATACCCCCGGACTTACAATGAGTCAAACAATATCCGACGCCACCACTGCAGGAGATGCTTCCATGACTGGCTTTGGAGCTGACCACCAGGTGGGGCTTACCCCTGGAGTGGACCAGAGTGGTCTGAGTCAGGCCCAACAGACCGCGTTGAACCAGGCATTGGGTCAGCACGGCCAACAGCAGCGTCCTCTTCTGCTGGAGGAGCAGCCTCTTCTATTGCAGGATCTCCTAGACCAGGAGCGGCAGGAGCAACAGCAACAGAGGCAGATGCAAGCCATGATACGACAACGTTCCAGTGACTCCTTTTTCCCCAACATTGGTAAATTTTTTTAGGCCAGAAGTTCTTGATATGTCGGTATAGGTTCACGTTTGAAGCTTATCGTTCTTTTTTTGCAAATTGATTATTTCTCACAGTGCACTGTTTTGCTCTTCACAGATTTTGATGCCATCACTGACCCCATCATGAAAGCTAAAATGGTTGCACTGAAAGGCATCAACAAGGTTATGGTTCAGAACAACATGGGAATGGCCCCAATGGTCATGAGCAGGTAAAATGTTGTCTTTGGTTGCACATAAATTTGAGGGTTTTAAAGCAATTGCAATACCAGCGTCATAAACCAGCCACACAGATATTATGCAACTGTTTGAAGCATTGAGGGGTTTCTGCTGTAATTGATGGAGTAATTAAATGATGGATGGTTATGGTATTGCTGTATCACAGATTTCCTCCTGCTCCTGTACCACCTTGTCCTGAAAGTACACCGCTTCCTCCACAAGTTGTTGGACAGGTAATGAAACCTATTTTTCTTAAATGTTATTTAAAACTTTATATAATGTAACAAATACATAACTACATACTTGTCAATCTTCCTTTCAGGATGGTAAATTGACTCAAGTAGCAAGACCAAATCCTCCAAACTTTGGACCAGGATTTGTCAGTAAGTTCTGTAAAAAAAAAAAAATCATATGCATTTTCAACTTTTTGCTTTGAAGGTTTGTCAGGAGTAGAAATGTTAAGATGTTTGTTTTTTATGCTCTCAAGATTGCTAACAAAAGAGCCTTTTTCTTCTTTCAGACAATGCTCAGAGGGCTCAGTACGAGGAATGGCTCCAGGAGACTCAGCAACTACTTCAAATGCAGCAGAAGTTTTTGGAGGAGAAGATCGGAGCTCACAGGAAGTCTAAGAAAGCCCTGTCTGCCAAGCAGAGAACAGCTAAGAAGGCAGGGAGAGAGTTCCCTGAGGAGGACGCTGAGCAGCTCAAACATGTCACAGAGCAGCAGGGAGTGGTGCAGAAACAACTGGAGCAGGTAAATGCTGGGCCTGTCAAGCTCCACGATTGAATTCTATGTCAGCCCCGCTCCACACAATTGGTGCTTGAAGCATTGCCCTTTTTAATTGTTTTTATGACCAGAGTGTAAAGTTTATAGTAGGCATTGGCAAATAACTGCATGGGAACAGCAGACAACTTGAGACCCTATGGTTATGGGCAGTGTGGTGATAAAATAAGTTGCATCAGAGAAACAAGATTTATTTATTTTTTTAATTAAACAATTTAATCAGTAATAATATCTTTTAATATCACAGACAAATTCAGACGAGATATTATTTTCTCACAGCAGGTTGCATAGCAATAATATACTGACATTAGTGTAAGGGTAAAATGAGAAAATGATTAATATGTAAAATTTATGGGTAACACATACATCTTCTGATTCTTCATTTTCACTACTTTCAGATCATTGATACACTTCTGATCGACATAATTTTATTTCTAACCGGAGCATCTGTGTTGTCTTTGAGTTAATCCTACCTTCATAGAAAATCTAATCAGCATTAACTGTTAATTAATCATCCATTTTACCCATCACACTAATGTAACTATAAGGTTTGCGTAGGAAAATGTACATCTGGCTATTTTCTACTGAGGCAGACTTTAAAAAAATGATATCCAAACAAAGAATTCAGTGCGTGTCTGCACTGCACCTGTCAACCTGTGTTGACTCTCTAAAAGAGCTACGCTGAAAAAAGCCTTTTGGCTGATTGTACTTTCCAACTTAGGCTCTAAAGTATTTTTTTCCAGCTGCTATTTGAAAACAAAATCATTCACTTCTTCCCTTGGGTAAACCTATCCTCATAAGTTTAGAGATAAAACGACTTGCAAGCAATACATTTCATTGCAATTTTCATAGAGAACCTCAATCATTATTTTTGTGAATGTCTTATGTTTTGTTCTAGATCCGCAAGCAGCAGAAGGAGCATGCTGAACTTATAGAGGAGTATAGAGTGAAACACCAGCAAAACAATATGACGCCCATAATGCCTGGGATGCACCCTATGCCAGGTCCTGCAGGCATGGTCCCCAGTGGACCACCAATGGTTCAGCCTCCCATGAACCCCATGATGCAGATGCCACTTCATCCTACCCAGACAAATGCACCTCCACGTATGCCCAACCCACCGCCTGGCTGGCATCCGGGTGCTCCTATGCCAATGGGCGGACCAGGAATGCCATCAATAATGCCCCCCCAGGTACCTGTAGGAAATCCAGGCCAGCCCCATCAAATGCCAATGGCCAATATACCTCAGCATTCACAAATGCCTGTGGACCCCCAAGCACCACCAGCTCCACCGGGTGGCGTAAAACCCATGCAGGCAGGTGGTGTGAAGTTTGATGACAACAATCCATTCAGTGAAGGCTTCCAGGAGCGGGAGAGGAGGGAGAGGCTTCGGGAGCAGCAGGAGAGACAGCGAGTGCAGCTCATGCAGGAGGTCGAGCGACAGAGAGCCCTGAAACACCGTATGGAAATGGAGCAACAAGGAATGATGGGGCCAGAAGGGAACATGGCACCTCTTGCTCAGATGCCATTTTTTAATGCAGAGCTGCCACAAGACTTCATGCAGCCTCAGAGGCCCCCTCTACAACAACAGCCTCTTGGTCCAGTGTTTCCCCAGCAGCAAGGCATGCAGCCTGGAATGGGCTCACCACCTGGTACATTTATGCAAGGTGAAAGGAGAACTTTGATGGGCAATGGGATGATGCCCCCAGATATGGGGCCAGGTTTGGGGCCTGATAATCTTGCTTTACAAGCACCTAATTTCCCCCAGGGTCAGCCAAGGCCTCGTCAGTTCAGTGGCCCAGGAATGATGCTTCAAATGCCAGGTGAGGGTCCACCATTTGACTCAGCTACACCATTACCATCTAACTTTCCAGGCTCAGGTCAGTCTCTTATCCAGCTCTACTCCAACATCATCCCAGATGAGAAAGGCAAAAAGAAGAGGAGCCGCAAAAAGAAGAAAGATGATGACGCAGATTCAGTCAAGACACCATCAACTCCTCATTCTGACCTAACTGCCCCCCTCACGCCATGTGTCTCAGATACCTCCTCAACTCCAACCAGAAACACCCATATCTTTGGAGACCAGGACCTTTCAAGGTCACCCTTATTGGGTTCTTCCACCCCCAGTCACTCAGAGCTAGAAAGGCAACTTTCTGGAGGACAGACTGGACAACTTGGTATGTCATCAGACACACAGAGGACACAGGCTCAGGAGCATGACAGGATCCTCAACAACATAAAGCTGGAGCAGACTGATGTCAGTGAGTGTCACGCGCCAAGAGAAGGGCTCATCGGCTCAGAAATGAACGCAGTGAAGGAGGAGGGTAGTAAAGGGAGCGCATCTCCCTTCCCTGCTGGGCAAAGTCCAAACAAGGGTGAGGCTGGCAATGAGCTACTGAAGCACCTTTTGAAGAACAAGAGTACACCTCCCCCTGGATTGCCCCAGCAGAGGTCAGAGGAGAGCCTGCGCTCTGAGGAGGAGGAGTCTGCAGACTGCAAAACCCTTCTGAGGCAAAGCTCCATGGACAGCAATGGGGTCAGTCTTTGTGTTAGTCATACAGTTATAGAGCACTGAGGAGATTATCAACATAGTGAGTCAGAGACTGGCTAAGTGATTCAGATGGGTGGCACATTACAGTTAAATTGGTATGAGTCATAGCTCTGTTTTTGAATGAGTCATAGTTAGGTGTTTAAAAACAGCTTACTGAAAGCTATGATGCTTTTCAAGTCATTTGAAGTTTGTTGAAGCCTTTTTATGCAACCTGACCTTTTTCTCGTCTCCAGGCATACTCAGATGGCACCACCGACTTTCCTGGACCACTGCTGCCTGAACAGGAGAAGAAGAAGGGGAGGAACAAGAGAGCACCAAAAGGAGGAGAGAAGCCTGCCTCTCGCTACAAGAAGAGGAAGAAGGAAGGTGATGAGAGGCAACTGATGCACTCTGGCCCTGACAATGTAATGACCCAAATCAAACAGGTAAGTTTGATTTTGTTTTGTTTTTTTCTCCCCAAACCATTTTATCACCTACTCCTCACACAAAGCTTTGGTCCAATTTTTACAGTATTAATTATAGCCAGAATAGAGAATTGTTTCTAACAAGTGCTCAGACACTAATTTCACATATCATCAGCACATTACCATAATTAGTTTTGATGACAGTTGCACACCAAGGTATTAGAAGCAGTTATTATTAAGGAGAGTGGAAGGGGATTTGTGATTATATTGCAAGTCCCTCATTGATTAAGGTTTATTGACTTCAACTGAAGTTAACTCAGTCATTAGAAATGCAGTATATCATCTCATCATCGCATTTAATGCAGCTTAGCAAACACTAAATGTGCTGTAAGTTTCTCAGAAGTGGACATGGATTCTGTTTAAAAGGAAAACACAAAACTCTACTTTAACTTCACCTTCATGGTGAAGTCTGCAGAGAAGTACATAACAAGAGCATGGGTCACACAAGGCCACATTCTCAGGGATTATTAAAGCAGCACTATCTTATTTCCAGTTATTTTGTCTTTACATTTCATTGGACATAAAACAACTGTATTAGTTTAAGAATTCTCTTTTTGAATTCATAAAATGTTTATTTGATTTTAAAACAATGAAAGGAATGCAATTAAATGGCTATTATAAAGATCTAAAGTAAAATCTGCTAATAAAATCTGCCTATTACATAATAAACAAGTCAGAAGGGAGAGGTTAACCAAACCTGTTTTTAGTCCTTTTTTTTTTTACTCCTAACCCTTCCCCCTTGTTGTTTTTCTCTCCTGACACAGCAGCTCTCCCTGCTGCCCCTCATGGAGCCCCTGATTGGGGTCAACTTTGCCCATTTCGCTCCCTATGGCAGTGGCCAGCTCAATGGAGAGAACCTCTTATCTGGTACTTTTGGCAGCGCCTCACTAGACGGCGTCTCTGACTATTACTCACAGCTGGCCTACAAGGTACCTACCCACTATCTTTACTATGTTTAAGCTGGGTGAACAGCGTGATGTGTGTTAAGCATGCCTGCAGCATGGTGTGATGACATTGCATTGGTGTCGATTCCCACAGCAGAGTAACCTGAGTAATCCACCAACACCACCGGCATCTCTCCCTCCCACCCCACCACCTGTGAATCGGCAGAAAATGATCAACGGATTTGCCACAACAGAAGAGCTGGCCAGCAAAGCTGCTGCCATGGGTAAGAATAAATCAGAGTACCTTAATGCCACATTTATGAAGATTTCAAAAAAAAAAACAAAAAACAATTTTGAACAAAGATTTCAATAACTGACATTTCTTCCCACTATCTCACATTCCCCAAGGGGTTAGGCAAACAGAAATATGTCCATCATTACGGACAAGCATTATGTGTATACATTCATAATGGTTGTGTGCTCCTGTTTCATTTAGTGTCCAAAGGCCTGGTCCCAAAGCCGCTACATGTCCCATTCAGGACTGAGGAGGATCTTCTAGCCAGGGCCATTGCACAGGGACCTAAAACTGTGGATGTTCCAGCCTCCCTCCCCACCCCTCCTCACAACAATCAGGAGGAGCTCAGGTAACAGATGAGCAACATTAATTCTTTCAAAGAATTTAAAGTACCATCATTATCTCTTTGTCCACGTTGATTAATCCTGTATGTTTTTTGCTGCATGGTTTTGGCAGAGGTGGTTAATTTTTTGTTTCTCTCCCCAAATTGCTAATAGTAACAGAGGACAAGAGCTGTGCAAAGACAGGGACACACCTGACAGTTTTGTTCCATCTTCATCTCCTGAGAGTGTGGTTGGCATGGAGATCAGTCGCTACCCAGACCTTTCTTTGGTGAAGCAAGAGGCACCATCCCCCTGCCTGTCTCCTGTACTCCCCATGCTTCCTGCACCAGATGGGAAAGGTAACAACTACACTATGATTAAAAACTATGATTAATTTGATGTGTTTGTGTATGCAATTGAAATGCACAATTCCAGAATACTTTAACAGTATGGAAACTTTCATGAATTTCACCCCCCCCCCCAGGATCAGAAATCAAACTCCAAGATATCAAGACTGAGCCGTCTGCAATGTACTTTGGTCCCCCCTTTGGCCATGTGTCTAATGATTCCAAACAAAGGCTGGTGTCTGTAGCTATCACACTGAGACCAGCTGCAGCTGAGGTAAAAATACTTTGATTCAGTCCTACTTTTATCAGTAATGTCAGTGTGTAGCAATGAATCCAAACTGTTTCTTAATGATCAGAATTTAAAAAAAAAAAAATTACAAGCAATTAGATTTGATTTAATCAAATCTATTTTTTATGTTTTTTTTCTAGAACATCACTGGTGTAGTGGCAGCCATTTCAGACCTATTATGTGTGAAGATCCCAAGTAGCTATGAGGTCAGCAGCACCCCAGACAGAGGGCCCTTATCGATGCACAGTGGTCCCAGGGTGGGCCCCCATGGCATGGAGCCTCGGCCCCCAATGCTCTTTCATGGACAAGGAGACAATGGAGGGCTTCACGGCCGGCCTGGACAGATGATCAGACCCAGTGGAGCACAGGGGATGATGCAACAGCAGCAGGCGTATCATTTCCGCTTTCATCCCAACAGCCCAGGTGAGGGAATAATCCTAAATGTAACAAGAGCATCTCTCATTAACATAAGCACCACAGCACAGGCTTTTTTTGAAATGTACATGATTTCAGCTTAACATAATGACTTTGTGTAAAAAGGCACAAAACAGCAACGCAATCTTAATATTTAATTGTTTCTCTTTTAACAACCACAGGAGCAAGTGTCTTTCTTTACAGTATTTACAAATGCCTGTTTTGTTTAGCATATAATTATTTAACTGGGGCTGCAGGCAGCGAATTGATTTAACTGATTCTCTCATCTAATGGAACAACATTAACGATTTTCATTCAGAAGACTGTAGCATAATGAGTGTTGTCGGCACAGAACCATGTTGGTAAAAAACTGACAACTCACAACGAGACAAGGGTAGCTGTAATTGTCAAGTTTAATTTCTTTACTGCTGTAATAGCTGTTGTCAGAATGTATTTTGAAATTGGTATAATTTTAAAACTTGCCTTACGTTGATTCAGGCGCAGCTGCAGCTCGAGGACCTGACCAGAAGACTCCTGCAAGCCCTGGATGTAAACCACAGTGGTGCTGCCACTGTAAGGTGGTGGTTCTGGGAAATGGAGTACAGAAGTCCATCAAAGATCTCCCTGCCCACATGAAGGTAGTGAATTGAATAGTATTGAGAACTCTCCAGGGCCACAGAGTTGTATATAAGTAGGCAGACAACTACTAAATGTTTAGTTTTATGACCATAGCAGCTCATAGAGGGTCAACAATATTATTATACCATGACCAAAATCTCTACAACCAAATGGGCTAATAAAGTACAGGATGCTTGAAATATATATGGAACTAGATGAGTCTACATTCAGCTTCAAGAGCTGCCCACATCCATATATATTCATACACACAGTACCACAGTATTACTGATTATCCTGATTATGTAAATCTGGCCTGCTTAAATCCATTTCAGATCAATTAGTGGGTTAAATACCATACCCCCATGATGTCAGTCTTGAGAGTATTTTGGTTATTTAAATATTGTATGTTTTTGATGTTTATTTCATAACTTCATTTTACGTCAGTTGAGCTTAAGCAGTTCACATTGGTCAGGCTTTGATTTAACGCCTCATTCCTTATGCAGCCTGTCAAAACTTGGACTAATTTCTCTCACTAGGAATCTGAAGGCCGTTTGAAATCTGAAGATGACCTGGTCTTCTGCAGTCACAGCTGCTTCCTTTTGTACTGTTCCTCACCACCACTGCAATCTAGATCAACCACAGAAGCTAAGGTTTGCACCAGTGTTCCACATGCAGAAACACAAAATAACATGTAGATATTATAGTTGTTTTGTATTTTGCTGGTTTTCATGAATCTTTTCCCATATTTTCAGGAATCGGTGGCCCTCCTTCCAGCCTCAGAGCAAACTGAGAGCCTTTCTAAAGCTCAGCACCAGTACAATAACAACATGTCATCGCTGGACGTTCATTGCCTGGCCCAGCTTCAGCCCAAGCAGTCTCCCCCCTCTACCCCTCCAATCCCCTTCCCCACAGTAGGTGAGACACAAAAAATGGAGACAAAGTCAGATGCCATCAAAGTGACAGTGAAGCTGAAGGCTCGACCAAGGTCCCATGACGGCTGGCACCAGGGAAAAAGACAGAAAGGACTCCGCTGGAGGAAGTGGACAGTCCAGGTAGTGGTGCCAAGAGGGAACTCCCAACTCCCAGATGAGGATAAGATTGATGAGCTCCTTAAGAAACTTGGGGCATCCCTACGCCCTCCGGCCTCACTGCGGGACCAGAGACGTTGCTGTTTCTGTCATCAGTTTGGAGATGGGATCACTGACGGCCCTGCTAGGTTGCTGAATCTCGATCTTGATGTATGGGTTCATCTAAACTGTGCTCTGTGGTCGACCGAAGTGTATGAAACCCAGGCGGGTGCCCTCATCAACGTGGAGCTTGCGCTGCGTCGTGGTCAAACGGTACGCTGCGCTTATTGCCAGCAGACTGGAGCCACCAGTGGCTGCCACCGCCTACGCTGCACTAATGTCTACCACTTCACCTGTGCTCTGCAAGCTCAGTGCACCTTCTTCAAGGACAAGACCATGCTGTGTCATGCCCACAGGCCCCGGGGAACAGCAGGACAAGCATTGGAGCATGAGTTGCGTTGCTTCGCTGTCTTCAGACGGGTGTATGTCCAGAGAGATGAAATGCGGCAGATCGCAACTGCAGTACAGCAGCCTGAGTTGGGCTACACCTTTCGAGTCGGCAGCCTGGTGTTGCATGCGATGGGCCAGCTAACCCCTCTTCAAATGACAGCTTTCCATTCCACAACAGCCATCTTTCCAGTTGGCTATGAGGCTTGCCGCATTTACTGGAGCATGCGCCATGGTAACCGCCGCTGCCGTTACATCTGCACTGTTGAAGACAGAGAGGGACAGCCAGAGTTTACCATCAGAGTCATCGAGCAGGGCTACCAAGACTTGGTCCTGACTGACACCTCAGCTAAAGGTTTACACTCACTTCTTTCCTCCAGAAATATGTTTGCTGCATGTTTTGGCCTTTTCAGATAATAGGTTTTGAGCCATTAATGCTTCTCTCACTGTAAACAGGAGTGTGGGATAAGGTTCTGGGTCCCGTTGCTGAGAAAAGAACTGAATCAGGCACTCTGAAGCTGTTCCCTGTATACCTGAAAGGAGAGGACCTGTTTGGACTCACAGTCCCTGCAGTCACAAAGATCACTGAATCGGTTTGTAGCTGCTTTTTGTGATTGATTTATTTTTACTCATGGTAAAGCATAAAAGATTAAAACACATGTACAGATAGAGGCTGAAGCACATAACTCCTATTTACTCATTTATTTCAGCTTCCTGGAGTGGAGGCTTGTGACAGGTACTCATTTCGTTATGGACGCAATCCACTTGTGGAGTTGCCTCTCATGTTCAACCCAGCTGGCAGTGCCCGCGCCCAGCCAAGGACAAACTCCTCCTACACTTCATTGGTGATAAGGTACCTTTGGGTGAAAATGATATTAAACTATGGTCATAGGCTGTTTCACAACATTTTCAGTCTTAATTCAAAATTTTGCAAAAATGTTTGTTTTTTTTTGTTTGTTTCATTTTTATTTGTTTGTTTATTTTTTACATTGTTGTTTACACAACTTCCCCCTTTCAAAATAAAGGCCACAACCACAGGCTGTATCCAGCAGCAATGCTAGGTCTAACCAGAATGTGGCCCAAGGAGAAGGTGGCGCCCCCCATGCCAAGCCTCCAGTAGTACACCCCAGGTCCTCTCAGTACCGCTGGATGAAGAGTAAGTGGAGAGCCAATGTCTACCTTGCTCGCTCCCGCATCCAGGTGAGTCTTAAATTAATATTCACTTTAATTATCATTTATGATGGAATGAGGCTTATGCTCCTGCACTCCTGTACAAAATCAATAACTGCAAGTGTATTCACAGGGCTTGGGGCTGTTTGCTGCTAGAGACGTTGAAAAACAAACTATGGTGATTGAGTACAATGGAACCATCCTACGAAATGAGGTTGCCATCAGCAAGGAGAAGATCTATAGAGCTCAGGTTTACATTTGTCTTAAATACCTTTTGAGCTTAAATTCCTTTTGTCTAAAGTTTCTTTTGCCACCAAATAAACACTCTCTCCCTTACAGAACCGAGCAGTGTTCATGTTCCGCATCGACAGCGAGCATGTTGTTGATGCCACTCGCAATGGAGGGCTCGCAAGGTACAATGAGATGTGCATTGTCTGTAGTTATGTGAATTTTTAGCCTATTTTGTATTGCACATGATCAGTATGGTGTTTTTATGGCTGCTTTATGCATCATTATTATTTGAAATATGATATCATGGTGGCTTTTAGAAATGATGTACATTAGACCTAGTAGTTCAAATTGTGATGATACTTTTGTTATGGATGCGTGCATGGTCCTCTTTCATGTTCCTGCACCTCCAACTTTATCAGTATTGCCTCACAGTCCAGTGCTGTTCCTGGAGTGTGATACACAAGTCATTTTAAAAACTTGGTCTATGCCATACTTGAACTTCTATAAAGGTGACAGTGATTTTGAAGCTGTTTTTATTAGAATTTAAAAATGCACAGTTTGGATTTTAAAGAATAAAATGCAATTGGAACAGATAACATCTTACTATATTGTAATTTTTGTGTGATATGAAATAAATTAAAATTTTTTGTACAGATATATCAACCACTCTTGTGCCCCGAACTGTGTTGCTGAGGTGGTGACATTTGAAAGGGGTTACAAAATCATCATCAGCTGCATTCGCAGAATTGAGAAAGGAGAGGAGGTGAGTGTCCTTAAATTTGACTTTAAATGAGTCTTGGTTTGAAATACGCAACTGTGATATTGAGAACTGACGTTTCTGTCCTTGGTCTTCAGCTGTGTTTCGACTACCAGTTTGACACCGTGGAGGGTCAGCACAAGATCGCCTGCCACTGCGGAGCTCCTGAATGCAGGAAGTGGATTAACTAAGGAAAAACGACAAACCTAAATGCATTCCTTGCTATTAAGTGTGGATGCTGTGATCTCTGCACAGAGGAAAAAGGCTTCACACTAAAGTCATTTCATGAATGAGCAGAAGGCCTGAACCCTTGGAGGAGATTAAATGAATTTACGCATTGGTTCATCAAGATCTTGGGAAAATCATGCGTGGAGGGAGAGAAAATGTAACACAGTAGCAGGATGTAATTTGTGCCATATGTGAGGGGCTCTGTTGTATGAAATGCTCCTGTCTGTCTGTATGTATCTGTGTGTTTGTTTGGTGTACATGGGGTGAGGAATCCACCAGCGAATGAGAAAGCACTGTGCAGGGTGCGGCCTTATTGCTTACTAAGGGCAGGCCCTTTTGTTTCATACTGTTAATGTATACGTATGACTAAATGTAGACATCACTGAATGAGGAATGTACAGCAATGAATACTGCGAAGGGAATATTAACTTGCACTAAAAAAAAAAAGAAAATAAACAAAAAAAACAAAACACACACACACACACATATACACACAAACTTTTAAAATACTTGATTCCATGAGTCAGTTTTATCATAGGTCTCTGTCATGTGATTTGTGTGGAATTCGAGAGGTTTTGTATTTATTAGAGTGAATGAATTTTATTCTCAAAATGATGAGACTGAGTTGAAGAAGGCTAGATTGCTATTGTTTTTGAAGATTGAAGAAGACATGCTGTTACTTTTGTATAAATGTACATAAAGAAAACTATAGGAATAACCGACCAAATACTACCTTAACCTTCTTGATGTTTGGGTGTTTTTTGAATTGTTTCTGTTTCTGTTTGTCATTGAAATTTATTTAAGATGGACGTTATTTCAGTTTGAGAGTATATATTATGATTATTCTGTACAGAATTTGTAATATAACCACAATAATTCACAAAGTATTTTTGTTGTATTAAAAGTAAGGTATTGTAGCGTATTGTTTTGTGACTTACACATACTTTGACCACTCAAAAAAGAAATATTTTTGTTGACTAACGTAACAAGTTATCAGTTACAGAAACAAAGAAAAAAAAAGACTCTTCAAATAGTAAGATCGTTGTGATCTGTTTGCTGTTAATCAGGTTTCATTTTAAAGAACTGTGAATTAGGTTTTGAAACACAAAAAACAACTTTTTAACTTTTTAACACGAATAGGAACACCAACATGTATTTATCTGTTTCTGTTTTTACTTTACTTTTAAAACAAGGTGCAAACGTCTAATGATGATGTGAATTAGACGAACCAGTGTGTGACAGAAAGAATGGGGAGCTCTTATTTGGAACCATAGGGTGTTTTACCTTTTTGGACAGAAATGGCATTCTCCTTAATCAGAATTATTTCTTTATACTGACACTTCACAAGTCACATGCTTAGAAACGGAAGAGTTTTTGCGTGCACAATTTCAAGTTGACTGTAAAATTTTGGAGACAGTCTTAGAACTTGTAATGTATATGGCATGTATTTTTTTAACTTTCCGAAGACTCAATTGTATATATTTTCTCAATGAATGGTTGTAACAAAATTGTTTCTTGATATTTTCTTCTCTTGTATGATATTACATCATCCTGCCAGTGTGTTTGTGCTACATTTTCTTGGTCGTGTAAAGTAGTCAGATTTTTTTTTTCTTTCTTTTTTTTTCTTTTTTTTTGAAAATGCCTTTTGAAGTGTACAGAGTATGGAGTTTGTGGAATTGAATTTAGAAACATTTACAAAAATAAACTATTTTACATGTTAGCATGTTGTGTGCTTAGTTTGTTAAATTGTACACTTTTTCATGCATTTAAAAAGGGGAGTAAAAAGACTAGTTGACTTTCATTCTTCAACTTCAGGCTATGCTTACATAGTGTATAGTATTGTGTTTAAACTGCCATCAGCTTGACACATAAAGTCAGGGGCTTTTAGGGTAAAGCACAGGTAAGTTTCAGAGGCTCTGAACATACTTACTCTATAACTGAAACATGTGAAGCACTGAGCACTTTAAGCTGTATTTGATGGGTGAAGGTGACTTCATCCAGAGGAAGGTTGGTGGTGGCCTACAGTTCATTTGTGAGGGGTTAATGTGGCCATGCTCAACTTCATTAGCTATGCTTCAAACACTTCAAGACGTTTCACCATTCTTATTGGAAAAGGACATTACAGTCCTCGAAAGTAATTATATCTCAGCTCTATGAGTAGATTGTGGCCAAAATCATTGACTGTCCTATTTGTTATTTCAGTATTTTTACCCAAAACAGCTGCTGAATCAGCCAACTGGAGTTCCTCAAGGTTCAGTTTTGGATCCTCTTGTGCAGCTACCCTTTGTTACCATATCCCTAACTACACAATGACATTTTGTTGTATATATATATATATATATATAGAGAGAGAGAGAGAGAGAGAGCACATTATTACCACTGGATTTCTTCAGAATTGTCCATCTGACATCATAAAAATGGCTGTCAACAAGCTTTTGTCCACACACACGACTGTTCATCACTGACATCCTATTAATTATACAGCTTTAGTGTCTGCTATGTTATGTTATATCCATTCCTTCAAGGCCACGCACAGACATTCAGTGGGGCAGATGCTCCAGTGAAAGAAGGCAGCATCCCTTTTTTAAATTATTAAAGTTACTTTTACACTCACTGATGTTTCATACTCAACAGACATAATCATGAAATACTCAGACAGTGGTCTGTAGCGTTGATAGTTTGATCATTGCTCTTATCCAGTCAGGGGACCCTACCTGTGCACGTGCCTGTCTGCTTTATCACCTTCACTTTGTTACCTGTGTTAAATCTGAGTGCTACTGACATCTGTCGGTGAAGCATGTGTACTCGAAGCCTGCCTGGTGCTGTGTCAAAATTAGTTTCCCTTTTCAAAAACTTGTTTTCCTGGATGCGTGCCCTCGGCGCAGCCTTGTCTTGTTTTGCCACCGTACACGGAAATGATGGTAGGAGGGAAAGGAAGTGTGCATAAGAAAGTACATGTAGCCTAAATATAGCACATTTTACATCCCCACTTCCTTATATTAGCTTGTTATTTAAAAAAAACAACAAAAAACAACCATAGATTTAAAAGCACAATGGTGACGGCATTTTCAGGTCAGGGGGCAGATGTTTGTCACCGCCTATGACACAACACCTGTAAACAGTCAGTGTTGAAGCTCATTTGAAGATGAGCGCCCTGCCTCTTTTTCGCCACAGCCAAAGCTACTTCCTGGTGGATGAGGCAGCTCCTCCGTGTTGTTGTAGTGAGTAGAGGGGGGCAGCTGAAGGCGAGACCGAGGCGGCGGTCGGCGGTGTGAAGTCGCGGGTGCAGCAGTTAGTGAGTTAACACAGTGTCGGTGTGTGTTTTGCTCCTCTGAAGGAAGAAGAAAAAAATGGGAAGCACGGTGATGGAGTCCAGCAAGCAGAGCTCAAAGAAAATGCCAAAGAAGAGGAGAAGCTTGCGGATTAACATGCCAGTGAGTCGGTGAAGTATCAACTAATTTGGCTTCTTACTGTGACCAATTTATTTAATTTTTTTTTTTTTAGAAAAGAGAAAAAAAGAGGGGGGTAAATAATCGACTTGGTGAAGTTGAAACGAGGACCTGGACTTTTTATGTAACGCGTTCTCGCACGCGACGTATGAGCGTGTTTGATTGACAGCTGTCTGCATCACGACTTTTACAGCTCGTCCGTTTGCGACCAGCACACACCTCGTTTACTTCACACCAAACTGCACCGCCAGAAACAGATGGTTGGAAATGCGTTTTGTCGCCTGTAAACACCGTCAACATGTGCCAACGCTAACCCTTAATGTGATGTCATTGTAGCCAACTCCCCAGTGCTCGGGCTGCAACTCACATCGTCTCAAGTGAAATATCAGGAAAGCGTTTAAAATTTGAAAAAATAAAATAACATAAAAAAAAACCCAGCAGAGGTCATCAGATGTTTTGTTTAGTCCACCAGCTTTCAAAAACCCAGAGTCCTTAAGCTTATGAAAGGATACAGTTAGATAAAAAGATTTCCTCATTTTAGCAGAAGGATTAACATGTAGTTTTTTTTAACAATGACTTGCGGATCAAAAATCAACTAATAAATAACAATTTAAAAGAAAAAGAATACACTTCAGCCATAAACTAAATATTCATGCGTGAATATTGGGAAGAAAAGCAAGTGACACAAAGTAAAGGAAACATCTCAGAGGAACCAACCTACTCCAAACCAATAAATCACAATCCATTATGATCCTTATACCAGGGCTCTCTGTTTATCTGACCTAATTTCACTAGTCAGGCCTGATTTACAATTGCCAGTGTTCATCAATTTGTGTCTAGGATTGTGTGTTTCTTTGCTGCTGAATCTTGCAGAGAGCTGTGAAATGATTGGCGTGACCGTTCACTTTAAAGCTCTCTTCAACCAGAAGATTCTCATGGCTAAAACGTCTCAAGGATACTGGGAGCACACTTTGGCGACAGCTGATTTGTTTTGTCTTACGCCATTGATAACGGCCATGTTGCTGTAGCTCACGGGCATACATCGCATCCATCAGATCTACCTTTCTAGCTTTGCCAACTTAATCATACATGGACTGGATACAATCAGTGTCTTCATATAAAATTTCATTTTTATTGCCATTTATCAAGATTTTTTTTTTTCATGAAAACACACTTTTCTGCTTTTGTAGCCAGCTCTTTAGTGCTGGATGTTGGAGTTTTCCACCATCACATGAATCTCCCCCAACACAAACCAGTAGAAACACTGATACAGTTGCATAAATATATCGGAAATAGGTTTGCATGGTCACCTAATTATATCTGTCATAAAACGGCTGCAGGATCCAGGGCATCATCTGTCTGAAGTCGAGCGCAAAACCCACCCCTTAGTATGGGGAAGGAGTATTTTTTGCAAAGGTTCCCGCTGTGGCAAAACATGTTTGTCCTCTTTTTTGAGCATGATGAGAGCCTAAAGTTGGTAGTGTTAACAATTTTCACTTTCCCTCAGAATACCATTGTGATTTTTGTTTTAAAACTGGTTAAAGCACCATGTAGTGGTTAAGAAGACATTTATGTTACCTGTTATGACATTGCATTTTGTTTTTCCTTGAAATTTGATTTATCTCTGACACCCAAATTTCTTTTATGTGCAGGACTTTGGTGCATTTACTTCTCCTCAAGTTGAGACGAGTGGCTCAATCAAAAGTGGAGCTCAGACGGTACAGAAATAATTTTCATTAATTTTTTATTTGTGTGTGTCAGTATTTTTCATTTTCTTGCCATTTGTTTGTTTTCTTAAGCTTGCTTTCTCCCTGGACATGATTTATCTTGTCTGTTTGGCTCTGTTTGTTTGGCTTTGAACCCATTCAGACGCAGATCTGGGAGAGCAAAATATTATACAAGGCCATCACTCCCACTCTGCCAACCCTTGCTGGCTTACAGTAAGATTACGCCCACTATGTCCAGGCGTAGCAAGATCACATACAGGAATACAGGAAATTGATTTTTTCTAAAAGAAAGAAGCCTCTTCCTACTGTCTGCTCTAATTGCTTTGAATGGGAATAATCCTCCACCATTAGCTCATATGCACCAAAATACATATTTAAATTTTCCCTCTCTAGAACCTCATTGCTGATTAAAAAAAGGATTTGTTTTGTTTTTAAACTGCCATTCTATATCCAGACAAAATACTCATAGTATGTTCACTTGCCCTAACAAGCTCTTGCACAATGGCAGAGTTAGAGTTATTAGCACATAGAGATGGGTGTGTGCTCTTACTCCCTCAGATTTGTCACAGGATTGGTTTACACAAAAATGTGCGTATGGAGTAGGGCCAGCCTTTAGCAAATACCATCCTTGTTAAAGACACCAGACGAAACAATCCTCTTTTTTGATTTGATTTGTTTTCATTTGTGTATTTTCCTTTCTATAGAGCAGCGGTGGTTCTTTTTGTGCGTCATAACATCATGCAACTGATATGTTTTTTTTCCAGATTATACAGGCTTTTATGTACTAGCAATGTTACCAAAACACTATTGTTACATCTTACTGTTTTCAGTAAATACGACCCCTGAGCTACAGCACTCTGCACATTATTGTGCTTCAAAGTATCCGAGCCCACAAATGGTTAAAAGATTTGTTGTTGGCACATCCAGAGCAGGCAGCAGTCAGTGGTGGGAGGAGGCTCTCAGTGTCTCCAACTAGATTGGCTGGCGTCTCTTGTTTTGGTTTGGTATCTGCACGGTGAAAAAGAGAAGGATTTGTCAGCCTGTTTATACTATACCGACCCTGCAACAACAGACCTATAAACACAGAAAGACATAATGAAAAATATTTACCCCTGTTGAACAAAGAGAAGTCCTGATTGTTTGATAGTAAACCTGATGGTTAGAAACCCGTATCAAGGATGAGGCTGTCTAACACAGTGCCCTGTGAACACACAACACATCATGACGTGATGTCTTAGTTAGAGGATCTGTGCGTCTGATCTGTTTTATAAAATCATTTCAGCTACTTAACATTGCAGCCGAATTGCAAACTCGTCAATATTGTTTCCCTGTTTGTGCTAATTAAGTCTCATATATCTGTTGAAAATGAGATGTTTCTTATTATTTGGATTTGGTTGTTTCGAGTAAAATTATCTCCAGACTACAAACTACCTAAAAAAAACTACTGAAAAATGTTGCATTAAGAATTTTCGGTGAGCAGTCTTGTTGGTTTTTTAGTATCTCTTATCTCCTCTCCTTGTTTAACAACTACATCATGAGAGAACATGTACCTCATTGCACTTTGCTCATGCAGCTCTTTATGAGATACCATTAAGCGTTACATTGTCTAACTATGTAAAATGTGTGAAAAAAAGAGAAGAGACCAGAATAGCAGTGCAATCACTCCCTGTCATTTCACAATAAATCTCTTCTCTAAATTTCCTCATTCAGTATTGTTTTATTTGGATCTTGTACTTTCACAGTTTAGCTTTGTGACCTTTCATTGTCTCATTTAATATTTTAGGAACATGCTCAAGTGCAGGAAAATAAAACTGCCTCTTCATTGTCTCTCAGGGAGAGCGTCTGGTCCATTCAGCCAGCCCCACTTCAGGACAGTTTGCGAGGAGCCCTGTCGGCACGCCACTTCCCCCCTGTCCCCAGTCTGCTCCAGTGCAATTGAAGACAAGCTCAGGTTCACCCAAGACTATCTTCCCCTATCCTTCCCACCAGAACTCCCCACCCAAGTCCCCCCGCCGCCTGAGCTTCAGTGGTATCTTCCGCTCGTCATCCAACTCTACACCAGCAAGCATCAAAATCTTCTCCAGAACCAGGAGAGGTGAGTCAGAAAGCTAATGTTGCAAAGACTGACAATTCAGAATGATAACTCCACACCTGCTGATGGAAACTGAAAGCTTGACTGCTCTAATGCCAGCTGCTGAATTGACTACAACTGCTTTATAATAGTTTCATAATCTCCAGGAAGGAAAATGTGTCATGTGATAAGATGTGATAAAGCAGATCAATGTATGTTATGTTATTTTGTGTGAAGAGCAGACCTTGGAAGAAGACAGTCGTGGAGGAAGTGAGGCACAATAGATGAAACCATTTTATCTCAGAATGACTTGTTTTTCCTGTTGTATTTACAAAGTACAACCACATACAGGAACCTGCGTCAACCTGATTGAGTTCACGAGTTCAGATATTTTTTACAGCTTGCAACCTAAAAACATGACATATAGCATTTTGACAGGGATGTGCATTGGGCATTATTTTGCCAATTAGGAACATGTTTTTTCTTTTAGGGAAAAATAAAACACACCGATTTGTTTTGTGGTGTGCTACAGGCCAATATAGTCACAAGCCTCATCAGGCAGATGCCCCTTGATTATCAACAACTTTTTCTGGGAAAAGAAAATGGTTTTCTTTGTTTATTGTGGGAATCAAAGAGGGTTTTTTTGCAGTTAATTCCTTACAATGTTCTCCTAACAGTGCATTGCAGAGGTATTTTGTTAGATCAAGTCAGAGGTTTGGTGTTCCTCGAATGGGCATACATAATAGCACCATTAAAACTCTATAATGACATAATGGTACTACTGGTAGGTGCAAAGAAGTGGAAATGACACAAAGTAGGCAGGACAAGGCTGTGTTTTATGAAGAACAGACCTATCAAGGAATTTTTTTCAGCTTTTGTGTCGCCACGTATTTGGGTAGCTGACAAACAAAGACCGGCCTATTTCACATGGTAACAGCCCTGCTCGAAGCAGCATCAAACAGCACAAAGATGAGTCATATGTTTTTTGGCTTGTGCATATACCCATTCTTCTCTGTTTCCTCACAGAGAGTCAGTTTGGCAGTAGTTGGTGGAACAGCTCTTTGAGGGATAGACCTCAAGAGTCAGCATGCTCCGTTTACTCTGGAGATCGTTATTGATGGTAACCAAACTAACACACCAAAGCACGCCAGCTCCTGCGGCCTTTTCATGCCAGCTGCTCAGGATTACCCATGTTGGCTGTGGTTTAAGACATTACATCCTGCCCAGTGGTTTACTGACTAATGATGTGGCTTTAGGGAAATCATGGCCAATGATAATACCAACAAAGTATGCTAAATGAATATCATACAGCAGTTGAATGGGCACACCAGCCTTTCTATTTCATTAGTGGCATGTTTTTGTAGACACCCCACTTACACCACAAGGGTGTGCTGAAGGCATAGTCTTGATTTGTCATGATTTGACTTTCAGACTAGGGTTGATGGTTTTTTTTTTCCTAACTTCTACATTATTAGTTTTTTTTTTTTTTTTTAGAAACTCATCTTTTTTTCATAAGTTTACATGTTCCTGAGCATCAGATTTAGTATAATATGCATATTATTAATTGGATAACAGATTTTAATCCAGTGTATGAATGATATAATCCATGTTAGCTACAAATATGAGCAAAATCGCTTCTAATTTCTAGCTCTTCTAAATGTGTTTTCCCATTGCTGGACATTGTCAGTCTCTCACTGAAGGCAACTATAATGCTTTCATACCCTTATCTGGAAGTGACCAGCCTCTCAGAAGCTCCTCTCATAACCATCCAAGTTTTTTTTTTTTTTTTTTTTTTTTTCCTCCCTCCCTCTCTCTCATTCTCAGTGTTGCTACTCAGTGCTGTATGTTGTCAGTAAATAGAGAAACTGGGCAGTTTTGACTGTCCAAATTCACAAAACACAGACCTTACAAGGCCAGGATGATTTTTTTTTTTTTCTGAGTAGGAAAGTTAAGCTAGGAAAGAGCTTAACAAAATACACCTTAGAGACATAGGCGTGTGTTTTTGTAACCTAAACATATTTGAAATCCTACTGGATCTGAAACTTGTCAACCTTCAATACAAATGAAGGTGAATTAATTTTTGCTTGGGGGTAGAAATATATTACAGTAAGTATTACAAGAGGTTAGTGATTTCGTCAATTATATGGTAAACCCTAACTCATACTGGTCATTGACCCACTGAGCAGAGTGGAACACTTGCATAACATGTTAATTGAGATCTGTACTAGACATGCTGTAGCTAATGTGAGAAGCAAATACTGGGTCGGCCATCTGTTAAGGGTAGAGGAGGATAGTGGTATTGAATGGACGCTTTCTGATCAGCTGACAGAACATGGGATGTCCCCCCTGCTGTCATCTGACAGGGACTGGTCTGTGCAGTCTTAAAGGTCAGCCCCCCAAAATTTACTGACAACTGAATGTACAAATGACAGAGCTGCAGCACCCCCAGCTGAAAGCCACAACCTTTTTGTCATTATTCCTAATCCTTTTAATGGCTCAACTACAAATGTTGACAAATTTAAAATAGAACAGGTTTTTATCTCAGGAAATTGTGTGAAGACGCAGTTGGACAGATGTGCCTGTGCTGAATTTATTCTGCAGAAAAAGGGAGGGCAGTGGAGGACGGGGGCGGGGTGATGTGCAGCCTGAGCCAATCAGCGCTCTAACCTTCACAGACAGGCTTCCTTTTACAGGCTGCTGACACGGGTGCTATATTAAAGAGATGCCACCCACAGCTGCACCTGACAATTTAAAGCACTGGCACTGCTGAGAGGGGGAAGAGGCGGTTCGTGCCATTTGTTATTTGCATCATTGAAAAGGACGTTTCTTTGCTGAAGCTGTGTGGATTTTACAGCAAGTCTTTTTCTTTGAATATATAAGCTGACACAGATAGTATACGCTGCTTCCTGCTGGTTCCACGCTTTGTGGCCCTGGAAGATTTTTAGCTTTATTAGTGACTTGCTGCAGTCATCATATTCTGCTCTGCCAGCACAAAGAAAAAGTAGAATGTGCAACTTTGTGGAATAGCCAAATGAATTTTTCTCCAATGGATTAATGTGAACTTGAAAGAAGACCATCAAATATATCTATATATTGCTCGATCCATTGATTGAAGGCGACGTGTTTCCTCCTTAAAGGAAAGAGGACTATTTCTCTCCTAAAGACCGTTTACAGAGTTTTAAAGACTAACCATTCTCTAGATATTTTCAGTTGGATATACCTTTCGTCTTAACTTATCTACAACTTTCTTCACTTAGAAATGGAGTGACTCTCACTTTAAGCCATTTCTGCTCCCCTTTCGTGATGCGGATGGTCATGGTCAAATTTAGTTTGGAGCCCACAAGCCACTGCGTTCCATGAAGAGGTTTGGCAGCCTAAGAAGGAGCAAGAAACGGAAGGAGCAAGATGGGTTAGGAGGGAGGCATCAGTCCGAGGCATCATGTCTTTCTGGTAATGTGCTGTGCTCTTCACCTGCTACGTTAGACCTACATCTTGAAATTTTGTCTGAACTTCCCCCAGTATTCCAATAAACTTGGATTTATGTTATTATGTTTATGTTTAAAGGCAGTTGTGTGCTAGTATGTAAGATTTCAGAATGATATGATAAACAGTCCCTACATAAGTATTTTCAAGATTGATCAAAGATGGAGCATTTTGCTTTTATGTTTTTGGTGTGGGAATGATCAAAGTGCTGAATGCTATTGTAGTCATAACTGCTCCATAAAGTTTAGGTGCTGGTTATGTGACTGTTCTCTGGTTTCACATATGCATTCAAAGCATCTGCACAAAATGAAGGGACACAAACCAAAGAGGTAAAAGTGTATGTGTTTGAGATCACTCATTTTACTAAATTCATATACATGGATGCATTGGAATCACTGTACATACAGCAATGAATACCAATATATAATACATACGTTCTTCGTGCATTATACTTGATTTATATGCCTCCAGTAAATGTTGTGCTATGTGAAAATCTTAGCTGAAGAATTGCATAATGTAATGTCTCAATGAAATGAAGTATTTTATAGTTGTGCTACTTGGTATAGCAAGTTCAGTGTCATTCCTTTGCCCCATATTCAAAGACAGTCTCTTCAGAATAGCTGCTCTATTTTGAATACCTTATTAAAATAGATAGGAAGCATTTAAGCTTAACTAGTGACACTGATAATGTGCTCATTGGAATTTCCGCAGCTTATCCTTATGTTTTGGAGAAGTCTCTTATCACATCAAATATTCTTTAAGGTTTTCATTATAAGCGGACCATTACAGAAAAGACAGATGCCAAACAAAAAGTCCAGTTCACCATGCAGACTTAATGCAGTTATTCATAAGTGTTTACTCATAATGCTTGACAAGCAAAGCACTGGGGCACACACTGTGTGGCGTTGAAGTGGCACTTCATGACAGACTTCACAGCTCCTGATTTAGAGCCAGTCTGACCTCGGTGGAGTAGATGAGAGGAGCGGAGTCCTGTCATAATGATGTACGTCCGTATGTTCCTGTTTAAGATGTAGACTTCATCATAAAAGAGGTATACAATGTGGTGACACTGTAGGCTCCTTTGATCCAGAGTATCTACACTCTGGAGGTTGCAGCTATGTTGCTATGTGTTCATGGCGCCTCTTACGAAGCTGACATTTAGATGTGAAATTTCAGAAGTGGTCAGTTGGAGGATATCCGTGTGCTTCTGAGCAATGCTGTATGTAAGTATGTCGGTGAATACATTTGTACTCAGCTACCAGAAGTGGATTTGTGAACCTACCATTACGGATGTTCTTTGTTGTATCACCTATTCCTTCACAATCACACACACCAGTTCTAACCAGTGTGCTTATACAAACAGAGCCATTCACAGTTGTGTTTTCTCATGTTAAATGGCTGGCCAGAGATGGCTGCAGCAGCACGTCCATTGGGCCTGTATAAGCCTCACTGTTGCTATGACGTCAGCCAATGGGGCTCACGTTGCTCAGTCAGTCAGTGTATCCCCACGTGACGGAAAACACCCTTTTTCTCCTGACTCCTCAGAGAGGAACTGCTTTAAAGGTGTCCAGTAGTGCATAAGAAAAGAAACAACAACACAGCTTCACGATTATTTAGAAGCTGGGATGAGGGAATGTTTTTTGCCTGGAAAAAGTCCTCAACAATAAATCAGTTATTAAAATAATTTCAGATGAATTTGCCACAGGTTGATTAATTAATTTATTTCTTTAAATCAATGCTGCAATTGTCCTCCTGCTTACACAAAGGTGTGCCTATTACATCAGGACATCTTATCAGTATACAGCATGTTCTCATAGATATCTTTACTCTGAAATATTATATAGGGCAGTGTGTGAGTTTTATTTATTTCTTTTTTTCAATGTATGTAAAGTTGGATAGACTGGACTATTAAAGGCAAGCCATCAATTTCCTGTTTGCTGGGTGGTGTCTATCTAGCCTCTATTAACTAGTCTGAGGAGAGGGCTTCCAGTCCTGCTGTTATCTCCTCCTGTGGAATGTGCCACAACAGCGTGGCTAAAATAAGAAGGCTACACAGCGGAAGCAGGACACACCGAAGAGGCCTGGTGCACGCCAACTAAATGTCAAGAGATAGTGTCGAGTGCACTTGGACAGACCAAGGAAAACTTGTTGCCCAACACATTGAGTCTCATTTATGTGAAACTACTCTTGAGTTAATCTCCTTTTTGAAGTCCATGTGTAGATGGCGGAAAAGGTTTATCATATGAGATTAGGTGAAATTACTATACCATTTTGACTGATATGGGGACTTCTCTCAGGACAAAATAGGGAATATGCACTAAACATATTTCTCAGTCATGTGTTCAGATTTCTCAATCGTGATCTCAGTTTGGATAAGTGAGATGATTTATTGAAACAGACAGTTGAGCCCTCATGTGACATTCGCATCGACTTGGTTTACTGCGACACCAGTGCTGGATAAACTAACATGATCAGAAGTCAACTGGAAGTCTCCTGGTGGAGGCCCTGTAATGTGAACCACTTGGTCCACATCATCCATGTCCCTCATTGTCTGGCCTTAGAAATATGTCAGCGGGGTGGAGCCAGGGCAGCGTGAGTGTCGCATGTCACCACCCTGCGTAAGATTGTGACGCTGGCAGGGTATGTGCAGGGGCTGTCATGTGACTGACATCTGCACCCTGACACTGTCACAGGAGTAGCTGCATCACAGACAGCTGACTGTTATGCTGGAGTTAGGCTTAATGTGGCTGCTTATGTTGTAATCAGCCCAGTTATTATGGAGGGACTCCAGGCACAGGAAGAGAAGACGACCTGTATGATTGATGATCAGTCATTTGTTTGTTTTGTTTTTTTCACTACTACAGTCAAAGGGATGCAGGTGCAGAACAGCTGTCACTTCACTGCAGCGTTAGAGGAATATGTCACAGAAATAACTGTAGCCAAGAGTAGTTTAATACAACCAATTAATTCATAAGTACATTTTTAAATACTTTTGATAAATCTGATTTATATATTCTGTCTTCTTGTGATCTGTGTTAAGGGTTTTTAAAACTTACAATTTCTTTGTCAGCCACATTTTATTATGAAAACATGATGCAGCCAATTTGTCACACTAAAAATGTAATGGGGCGTAACAGGAGCTCTCACCAGTCAGCCTTTGCCTTCTGATCACACAAAGGAATAAACCCACCTCTTCTCGAATGCTGAAGATCCCTGAGAGTGGATGTAAACACACTTCTAACTTTTAAACAAAAAAAAAAAAAAAAGCAGACAAAACAAAATTTGGGAGACACATCTGGGGATGGATTAACAAAAATGACAGGCTCTGCACACCCACACAGGCATTTTCACTTCTGGCTAATTAGAGGTTGCAGTTGGGTGGAGCTCTGCTGTAATTACATCCCCATGCAGTTTTCAGATGAGGTTTTAATAGGTACATTAAATGAAAACACCTGTGTGGGTGATCATGGCTGAATAAAACCTTTATAATTTAACCCATTTTCAAAATCAGTTTGCTCATTACTTGGATATATTATTCATTGGTCATGTGTGAAAGTTTTTTTTTTAATTATAATTATTATTTTTTTTATGCATCATCAAGCACTTGATAACCAAAAAATTTATATTTATTTTGACAGCAGAGTCCTGCCTGCATGTAGTTTGTTCACATAGAGATTTCACAGTAAATATAAAAATCTATACTGTTTCATTTCTATAATTCACCCAGTCTGATAGTTGGATCTTTTACCTCTTTAAGTTGTTTTTAAAAAATGCTAAAGAGATTAATTGGTTATTTTAACTTAGCTTTCTCGCTATATTTGTAATACTGTTTTACCTACTGCACCCTTGTCTGTCAGCGACTGGGCTTTGGATTTATCTCTGGTATCTTTGTTGTTTCTCTGTTCTGAGGACTGTCAGTCCCTGATGGATCAGATATGCATTCCTTCTCTGTTACAGCATGTGACAGCATCGATGGTATCTGCTGCAGTCACCACTGTAGCACCTCGATTTTAACATCTGAGCCTGTCATCCATGTCAATCTGCACTGCATTTCAGTGTTACTGCCAGCGTAGTATGGATTGACATCGAGAGAAACAAGATAAGTTGAGGTATCTACACCAGACCTTTTTATCTCTCTGCAGCCTCTGGACTCTCCACACCACCCACCACCCCGACCCAGGTGGCCAGCCAACCTGTTTTCACCCAGGAAGCCCAGCCGAGCGGGCCCAGCCCTGAACGCTTGGAGCCGAGCTCCAGATCCCGCTCCCTCACCACACCTCCAGACACAGGACAGCGTTTGAGCCTCCCCTCTGCTAAACCCCCGATCCCTTCTTCAAGCCCTGTGCCATCTTACTCTACCTCACAACAAGTTAGTCTCACTGAAAAAATGCTACTCATTTTAAGTAGTCATTTAAATGGGAATGTCATCTATTCTAAGAATTCATATTATTTGTTTGTTTTCCTCAGGACAGTTTGAACCCTGCTTGTGAGCTCTGGGGCTCAGAAGTAACAACTGTATGATATTTTTTAATGTCAGTGAAATATTTTTTCATTTTACCTAAAAATAAGCTGAATATTATAATAACTGAATTGGCTGATAAAACACTGTATCTTTCACTCATCTTTCACTAATTCAGAAATGGCATCATTAAGTTGTATTATTCTGAAGTGCACTGCTAAAACTGCTTGGGTCATGGGTTGTTGAAGCTGATAACTATTTTTCCTTCGTGGCCACATAAAAGTGGCCTTACATGCCTTCTGTTTGAGTCATGTGCTACTTTACTCAGAGTCATAAGGGTTTGCTTGGACAGTGGTGAACAGAAAGCATGAAAGATGCAAATCTTTTTAGCTCAAGCTCTGATACTTCACCATGCGGTTGTGTCAACAAGCCAGTGTTTGCACTATTTGCTCCGAGCATCAGTGGCAGAACAGAAGGTTTAAATGTTGTTTCAGCATTGAGGCAATATCTCCAACAGTGTTAGATGTCAGTTAAGTGGCTGTGGCAATTGAATGTTGGTGCAGAAACAGCTGAGAGCAAATTTAGTCTTTTGTCACAAGACTTTTCTTTGAATGTTTAGTGGGATGTGAAACCAGATTTCCTACTGCTAGTGAGGAATGATTCTGTGCCTGTGCAGATTTAATGAATAATTATCTTAAGGTCTGTCTCGACCTGTCTGCTGTGACTGATTGTGGGTTCTAGCCAGAGTGGGTAAATCAATATTTCATCACCAGCATTGTAGACTGTTGATATTAACAGTTGGTGCCTGTTAACCTACCTGTGCCCCCTCCTCTTTTCCATGATGCATAAATAGAGGCCCACAAAAATCTTCTGATTTGACTGATTTCAAAAGCAATTTGTTTCATGGATTTATATATGTCTGCTGCCCTACAGTTTGCTGTAATACCGGAGCACACTGCATGGCTGCCATGATGCAGCAGAGTAAGATTTATGAAAGCGCAAGAGTAGTTTTTGGCAAGAGAAGTGCTGTGTCACCATTGCAGGGCGACACTGGGGACTGTTTAACATCCCTATACAAGCGTTCTTATACTGATGCAGTGGCTTGTTGTGAATATGCTGGCAAATTAGGGACCCAGGGAAATCGAGTATGACCAAGCACACTTGGAGCATGCAAATTTCTCAGCATGACATTGCACCTATGATGCTGGGAACTCTCATGTCCTTTGGGTGAAATGCAAAAAAAAAAAAAAAAGGGGGGGGGGCTTCACAATTTGCTTGTCATTTTCTCATCTTCTCATCAAGGACCAGGGCTTCATCTGTAGCCATTATCCTCGATTTGTCAGACATCAGTGAACCATGAGGATGTGACAAGGCATCCCCCAGCTTCTTGCTGCTTAGCAACGTAAGGGATTTCCTAATATGGTGAAGCACCCAGGTTGCTCTGCATGGAGGGGTGTGTCCACAGCGCGTGGAGCTTCCTGGTTATTATTACCCCTCCTCCTCCACACACACACACACACACACACTTCATGTGAGGGACATTTTTCTGCGGTGAGTGTTGTTTGGCAGGTTATGGCTTTAACCGTGAATTTAGCTGGTTCATTGAAGTGTGAATTGTTCTCAGTGTAGTGGTTGTTTGAGCATTGGTTCCCTCTACTGCAGCAAATGGATCAGGACTGTTCCACTTCAAGTTTTAAGGGGTGTGTGTGTGTGTGTGTAGTCTAATAATAATGTGACACTAAAGTTGCAGCTCCGCAGTTTTTGTCACGTTACCTGTGTATATTTAGCGGCAGTGTGAGGAGCTTTATATCGGCGGTAAAACGCTGGTGGCGCACGACGTTTTTATTCTTCTTATTATTATTATTATTATTATTTTTGCGTTGTTTTTTTTTTTTTTGTTTGCGCACCACACTCGGGCTCGGAGGGGACCATCGCTCGCTGACAATTTCCAGCAAAGTTTAGTCGTGCGCTGCCGTGTGTGGTGAGGATTTGCTCCCCAACTTGTGCCTTGTCCTCCCCTCTCTCAGGTCTACGGTTTATTCGAAGGCATGCTGGAGAAACTTGAACTAGATGATGAAGGTAAGTGTCCCGATGCGGTATCTGCTCTCCTTCAACACCCTCAGCGCAGTTTATGCGTTGTATGTTATTGGCATTTCACCTATTAGAGGATATTTCAGCATCAAATCTGTTTTTTTTTTTTAAACCTCAGAGCTCCAATGCCTCGTCCTCTGATCTGTCCTGCATGTGAGGGATTTCCCTCTACAGGCTGCTGACTTTGTTTATCGCACCCTTCTTTTTTAATGTGTAATAACTGGTTTAAACGGGAATGCGATGCACTTGTCCTGATGACTGATGGCAAATACCTGTGCATTGCTGGAGAGACTACTTGTATAGAGTAAATACTGAGGCGAGATAAAAAGGCCTTTGGTGCAGCATTTGTTTTTAGGAAATCGTTTTAATTAGTTGACCATGTTTTCTGTAAAATGAAGTCCCCTGATGTCATGACTCATTATTTTATTAGACTGAATTCAGAGCAACTTGATTTGATCTTGTTCAGCACATGTTCCAGCAGCTGGCAACAGATCCACACAAATAGGTAGCTAATAGACAGGAAATTAAATAAGACACCAAAAGCTGTAAGCATAAAAACTACAATTGAGAATACATTGGAACGCAGTAATAAAAGAATACAAACATTATTTTCATCTAAAAGGTGCAATTATATATGACCAATAGTCCAAAACCCTCCCTTTTTATTGTTTACAGTAATATGAAAAGGGGAGAGCGGTAAATCTTTCCATTCATTTAGCTGAGACAATTATTTTCAGTCAAACTAATCTGCTCAGTGTGAGAAAAAAAATACTGTAATCTTCAAAGTGCATCATCTATGATGGATTTAAGCTCCTACAGTACTTTACAGCCCATGTTTTTGCACTGTTTCTGTGCTTGTTGATGCTTAAAGCAGAGTGTAATTATCAGTGAGATGGAGCAGTAAAGTGGCAGTAAGTGGTCCAAAGCGTAATGGTTGTTTAGATTCTGAGAGTGTGTTTTGTTTCCAGGCGCTCATTATATATTCCCTTTGAGATTTATCCTTCCTCCAAAAGTATTTTCGTGCCTTCTTTTCTTACAGCTGCTGAACCTGAGAGTGATATTTACATGCGCTTTATGAAATCCCACAAGTGCTACGACATCGTCCCAACAAGCTCCAAGCTGGTTGTGTTCGACACAGCGCTCCAAGTTAGTACCAATTGTCCCCACGTCCCTGGATTTCCATTTCCCTTTTTCTGATAGCACTTAAAATGCATGACAAACAGTGAAAAGTCAGTTCATTTAGTTTGTCAAAGTGTGCTACACCACAGTTTCAGCAGCAATATTTGTACTTACATTTTTAAAAATTTTAAATACCATATACAATTTTGAGGTTCTTTTGTCTTGTAAACTGAAAGAACTAAGTTAATGTTCAATAAAAAAAAAAGTGGGGTTATTTTGCCTTAGAGCAGTTCCTGTGAGTTGGTTGATGATATTGTCATAAAGTTGTTAAACAGTAATCTTCTTTAGGCCCGACCTCTTTGATATGTAGATCTTCAACCACTAAATCCACTGAAGCCAAGGATTAAGAGCCCTTATCTAATATAGGTGCAAATACTAAAACCAACACGGACCCATCAAGGGTTTAGACAGCAATTCAAAAGCGACGTTTGTCTTATTGTGAATGTGACAGGAACAGAAAGTCATCACTGCAGCTAAAGATTGTTTTTATTTAGAGAGTAATTTGTTGATTGTTACTTCGATTTAACCATTTAGTCTGTGAAGTGTCAAGAATTGCCAGTTTGGGGAGCTCTAGGTAAAATATTTTTCTCTTTGTGTTTTAATAGATTAAGTGTGTCAGTAGAAAAGAAAAGTCAGATTGTTGTGAAGTATTTTGGTTGATCTCATTGTATAACCAATGTTCTTGTTTCAAATAATGCTTGACAGGTTAAGAAAGCGTTCTTCGCCTTGGTAGCAAATGGTGTGCGAGCCGCCCCACTGTGGGACACAGAGAAGCAAAGCTTTGTGGGTAAGAACATCAAAACCTGTCAGGAAATGTACTTAATGTCGTATTTATGAATTCTCCTATCTCATACTAGAATAATTGTTTACAGTGTCTATAATAGAAAATATACCAACAGGTGACACTTTAAAGGAAAAACCAGAATGAATGAGCAGACACACATAACAAATGGAGATGCAGGTTCTTCCACACAGGTTCCCTGCATGATACAATTAACAAAATTATCAAGACGGCAAGAGAGAAAGATTGAAGTGACTTGGAAAGAGGATTAATTGTTGGAGCACAGATGGCAGGATCTTCAGTTACAAAGACAGCTCAACTTGCTTGTGTTTCATTAGGTATAGTGATAAGCGACATCTGCATTTAGATCTGTGTGTCAGCAAGAACAGTCTGTTGACAGTGAGGGAGACTGATTCACTGGTGCAAAATCCACATAGACACCGGCCTGCAGAGATTTGGGAAAAAGTGACATGGTGAGAGGATTCATCCTGTCCACCATATTCATAAGTGTGCAAGTACATGTATGACACACACCAAGAGAAGAGGGGAGTCTGTGGCTCTGTTATGCTGTGGGGGGATTTTCACTTGTCTCCAAAGAGGGAAGGTTCACTGCAAATCAGTCCAGAGTTGTTCTGAGTAATCACCTTGGTATGATGAAACATTTCTATCTTAATAGGAGTGGTCTCTTCTCTGAAGCCGTTCTGGTGGCACATAATGGCCCAACGGCTTACTAAAAAGCTTTTTGTTGGTTTTTCATTTTAACTTGTATTGTCATTTGTAGTTTTTATAGTCATTCTTGTTTCTAAAAAATAGAAACAGTTTTGTTTTTTTTTTCCTTACATTTTTCTGTGTTTGTTTCTTTTTAAAAAATTGTGAGATCATAACATTTCTACTTGTAAGTGTTTGGACCAAATAAAAAAGGAAATATTAAGTAAAGTTAAAAAAAAAGAAAAAAGTATTTCATAGACTTTGAACAATGCAGATAATTTTCATTTCATAATTTCCCTGAACTGAGATGGAAAATGTGCTCCCTGTACTGGTGCAACATTGCCAGATGAACACGGAGGCAACACTGTGTATTAATGCCGCTGGTCATGGCCAGTGGAGCGTGATGCTATATTGAGCAGAAGTCATTAGAGCTGCCATAAACCATTAAGCACAGCAATGACTCCTCTGTATTGACCTGTTCTCAGACAGGTTGGATATAAGGTTTAGCGGAGCGAAAAAAAAAAAATCTCTGCATACTCTGAAAAATAAACCGTCTGGTAGAAAGAAATTGGCAAAATCCAAACCAGCAGTGAACTGGCTTTGTTGTACTGCATAGAGTTTATTGCAAGTCAGCCTGTGTTGAATAATGAATGCCCAGTCAGCGTTAGGATAAAGCAGGGTGGGGTGGGGGGATGTGTTGTTTGAACCACGCCCTTGTAAGCTCTGTCTCTTCTACCCAGTTGCACAGTGCCTGCAGGCATGGAGCTGTGTGTTGTTTATAGATTCAGTGTGTTTCAATGCTCGTTTCCATTGCAGGAATGCTGACAATCACAGATTTCATCATCATACTACACAGATACTATAAGTCACCAATGGTAGGTCCACTTGACAGACATTGTTTGGATTTGCTTTTTGTTACATTGAGGATTTTTTTTAAAGCAACTTTTTTTTTTTTTTTTTTTTTTTTTTATTATTTCAGGTACAAATTTATGAATTGGAGGAACATAAGCTTGAGACATGGAGAGGTAAGTGTCATGTTTATACTGTCATGTTCTTGTAGGTTGCACAAAGTAAGAAAATTACAGCTGTTTAATTGGCAGAATATAAAATAATATGCTGTAAAATATTTTCCTTTTTGCTATACAGAGGTTTACCTTCAAGCAACATTCAAACCCTTGGTCAACATATCACCTGATGCAAGGTATGTGTCTGATTGAATCTGTTTAGACACATATGTTGTGCCTAAACAGATCTAATTTATTAATATTTACTATTTTATTCCTATATTTATTTTATCGTTTATTTCTAATGTGCAGCCTGTAACTGGTCATTATGTTTGTTGTGTTTGCAGCCTATTTGATGCAGTGTACACCCTCATCAAAAACAAAATTCACCGCCTGCCTGTCATTGACCCAGTCACGGGGAATGCACTTTATATTCTCACACACAAGAGGATACTTAAGTTCCTCCAGCTCTTTGTGAGTCCAATACATTCTGTCCTTATGCTCGTGAACCAGTGTCTAATCTGCATGTTGCAAAAATACTATGGATGATAATTATTTCTTCTGCTCTAAACTTTGTCATGTCTCCTTCTTTCAATGTCTGCTACCCCCTAGTGGTCAATGTGGAAACTAATAATATCTGACTTCTTGATGCGTTTGGATTATTTCATTGGGTGTGTTCCCATCACCTCTCTCCTATTTGTGTGTGTGCCCAGATGTGTGAAATGCCAAAGCCAGCTTTCATGAAGCAAACTCTCGGGGAGCTGGGCATTGGTACGTACCATGACATTGCTTTCATCCACCCGGACACTCCCATCATCAAAGCACTCAACATCTTTGTGGAGAGACGAGTGTCTGCTTTGCCTGTGGTGGACAACTCAGGTGAGATCACAAACTAGGTATGACACTATATATTTTATTAACATTAAGAAATTAACTTACTGGACTTGTCTTTGCTCTCTCACAGGCAAAGTTGTGGATATTTACTCCAAGTTTGATGTCATTGTAAGTTGAAATTTCTACAGCTCCTGTTTTTGAAGCTAAATGTTAGAGGCTAAGCTTCTCTGCAAGTTAATCTGACATTTTCGTGTTTGTGTCTATAGAACTTGGCTGCTGAGAAGGCGTACAACAACTTGGACATTACAGTGACGCAGGCACTGAAACATCGCTCTCAGTACTTTGAAGGAGTCGTGAAGTGTCATAAAATGGAAACAATGGAGACTATTGTGGACAGAATAGTCAAAGCTGAAGTGAGACTGACACTGACATACATACAGCACATGCATAAACAAATAGCTTCATTTTAAGTTCATCTGTGAACATATGTTTTTAGGTGCATCGTTTGGTGGTGGTGGACGAGCGCTCCAGCATCGAGGGCATCGTCTCCCTGTCGGACATCCTCCAGACCCTGGTACTCAGCCCTTCAGGTATAGATGCTCAGCATTGATAACCCCAACTCCCCTTCTGTTCTGGACCCTGAACTCTCTCCCCCCCAACCTGCCCTCTAACTCTGCCCCAGGTAGGAAACACACCAGTTTTGCTCATGACTGGCTCTAGGGAGGCATGGTGCTGCCCGCCCAACATCCTGTTTTTCCTGCTGGATGCAGCTGTGTGGAGCAGTGTTGTGTGGGTTTTTCTTTGTCAGGATGAAGAGCCTGTCACTCTTTATTAGGACAAGCGCTCACTGCCAGAAACTATGCTGCTAGTTCAAAATGCAATGAAATATATTCAAAATAGTATTGTAGTTGTTTTTTAAATACAATTTAATACAATGTTGCATTGATTTTGATCTTGATGGTTATGAAACCATCACTGGTCCAACAATGTCATAGAAATTGCACCACTACTGTTAATAAATGCTCATACTGACCATGTTTTGAGCAGTTATTTGGTGAGCTTACATTTGTTGAAAATATTTAGGTTATCACATTTGGTGAAAACAGACATCACATTGTATGTTTATATATGAATTTACTAAATATATATGCCACATAAAATATATATTTAAAAAATAATATTTAAAAAAACAAACCAAATGCTTTTGTTAAGAAGCAGGGTTGAGACTTCTAGGCAACACAAAAACATAAACTGAGGAGAAACCTAATATCCCATGAGGTGACCTTTATTGAATTAAGAGCTTCAGTTTAGCTTCAGTTAAGTGCAGATCATTATATTCAATTATTCTTTAGGTGTTTCTGAGTAGTTTGATCACGAAAGGGGCCAAATTATAGCAAAGAACATGTCTTATCAGATACAGTTAGAGCAACTAGAATTACTTTTGTTTTTGATTATTGCTCCCCAAAACAGGTCAGGTCTGCCCATTACACAAGATTAGTCTGTTGTTGAAATAACCCTTTGTTTAACTTCTAATTGACAAAACAGTCAGTTAAATAGCAGTATGAAAAATAGAAGTATTTTACTATACAGTAGTATACTTCTGTATTTACTATACAGTAAATAGGTACTGCATTATGGTTTAAAAGTAAGTGGGTCTTGTTTTTTATTTATTTTCCCACTATACTTCACTTCATCATTTGAACTTGAAGAAATATGTGCTAGTGCATCCTAATAACTGGTTTAAGTCAAATGTTAGCTGCCTATTGTTTTAGCCTGCATGACCAAACCAAACATCGGTTCTAAATTTTGGCGTCGTGCTCCCACCATCAATGCTAAATTTGTCCTATGCACTGGCTTTGCATATTATATATTCTGCTCTGTTTTGCCAGTAGCAGGCTCCACTTTGATGTGAATGTTTTGTGTTGATACGCTTGAAAGCAAATGACAGATCCTTGCTGTGCATTCACACTGTAAAACCATCTGCACTGTAAGGTAACATTAGACACACAAGCGTTAACTTCCCCCTTCTGTTTTTTGACACAGGATTTATTAACATGTTTGTATCATCACTTATATTTCCACATGAACACATCCTGTTTTCTGAAGCTAATCAGTCTGCTGCAGCTTCTCACTGGGTCTGAACAAACTCCAACGGGGCAGTTGTCGAGGGCTTCAAAAAGAATGATAAATGTTGTTTTTGAAAGCAGTAATCTCCATTTAGATTAGCTGCTGTCCAAGCTGGTAAATTATGCCTAATAGTGCTTTTATTGACTTTTTGAAAGCAGTAATCTCCATTTAGATTAGCTGCTGTCCAAGATGGTAAATTATGCCTAATAGTGCTTATATTGACTTTATTTTACACAACTTCCCAGTAATAAAGTCTTTAAAACTTGCCAGCAACACAGTTTGGTGGAAAAATGTGGTACAATGTATGGAAATGTGTGTAAATAGATGCAATAGATGGTTTTGAATGCTAAATGGTGTTTTTTTTTTTTTTTTTATTCCAAGTGAGATCCTGCAGCAGAATGAGAAGTTATGTCAAACGGCATGTTGAGATTGTGTTGTGCATAATTAATAAGGATGAAAATATTTAAACAGTTATTCTATAATACTTCTGTAATACATTTATTTATGCGTCTGGGTCTCTGTCATGTCCTTGTCAACTTGTGCTCTTTCTCCTTCTCCTCACCAGATGCCTGTAAGGAGGAGAACCTGACTGGGTGAGAGGGAGGAAGCGTTGGCAGAAGAGGTTAAGTGTTGGTAGTAAATAAGTTTGAAGGTTGAGGTAGGGAACATGAGGCTGAGCGGAGCCAGTCTGAAGGTCCCAGAGATGGCTGCAACTGATGCACTATCGAGGCCTGGAAACCAAAGAACTAGACAGCTGAGTGAAACAGAGTCCCTGCACTGAGGATTGATTTTCAGATTATTTTTTTTTGTTTGTTTGCTTGAACACAGATCAGATACACACACATACATTATACTATATATATACTATATATATATATATATATATATCTGTCTCTTATACACNAGCTTAACTGAACATGGATCTGAATTGTTATTGTCAGACAGAAACACTTCCGGGTGCATTATTCCACCAGATTAAAATTAGGATCACCTGATGCTGTAGAGGACATTTCCATTCTGGAAAATCCGAAGCAATTTGTTGTCTGTTGTAACCTCGTGGAAGTTTGCTCCCTTTTCATTTGCAAAGAATAAGTCGGGTTTCCAAATGGAGTCCAACATTGAGGGGTCCAAGTCCAGAGAGTCGTCTGGATACTCCTTATATGCCAGTCGAGGGTCATTCCACTGTTGTCTCAGAAATACATTGAGGCGGTAGTCCTACAGGACAGCGTTAACACAATTAGAAACCACACTAGTTATAAACAAAAATATAGAAACAATATATACTATATATATATATATATATATATATATATATATATATATATACACACACACACACACACACACACACTCACACACTCACACAGAGGTGCATTGTGGTTACCTGCCAAGGAAAGGTGCAAATGTTGAGACAGGTTCTCATGAATTCGTGCTTCAGTGTTTTGGATGGTAAAGCTCTGATCATGCTGCTGTCATCAGATGGTTTCAGTCACTTTTAGGAGTTGACGCTGAATGTTGTCACCTGGAGGAAAACTAATCTTTTCCTCCATGTTTGCTGTAGAAGGGCGATCATTCACAGATGCAACTTATTGTTTAGTAGCAAAACTGCGCTTCACATTGAATGTGGCCATTTTATGACTGTTGTTTTTGAAAAAAAGAAAACAGTTTGCCAGTGCCAATAGGGAGCGCTCAACGCCCAGTCTTCATCTGTGCCTTTTCTTTGCCCTGCCCACACCAGTTAAAAACTGACAGTATATGTGTCCTATGAATATTTGTTATCAGAACAGTGCAATTGTTTGTAATTTTAAAGAAACTGTAACAGGAAGGATGTGTAATATTACAAGCAGTTGGCAGAATGTATCTTCTGCTTCTTTTTCAAAAGAGATTTTCCTGTATTTGGTTCCAGTTTCTGTGACTAAAATTCAAACCTATGTCAGAAGTGTTAAGAATTTTACTCTAAATAAAATCTAAATAATTTTGACACAAACACACAGGGATCAGACGCAAATATAAGTCTACGTTAATAAAGATTGTCTCAGTCAAGAACTATGAGTGAGGACATCTCATTAATTTTACACCAGTAAAATGACGAGTCATTGTTGTGACTTAAAGATGCAAGACGGAGAATGTCTTTTTAGGTGTTTAAAAAAAAACAAACACTTTTTTTCTTTTTCTTTTTTTTTTTTTTACATTAATTTTCAGGAGTTTTGTTGCTTCAGAAAATTCAGATACTTGCAAACATGCAACGCAATGGGTTATCTCTGCTGTAGCTCGACAGGACTCATCTCCATCTTCGACTGTAAATAGGATTGATTTTTGGGAAACGTGTCACAGAAAGCTTTATTTTTATGAATGTGTCAACATGTTTAAAGAGGCCGCAGTTTTATTGTTATTTTTGTAAATATCTTGTGGCAATATGTCCAGCTCAAATAAACTTTGTAACAGATCAACATGTACTGTAAATGTGCAAGCATGAGAAACTACACTTCAGCAGTATGAATGTTCTTTGTTTGACTTTTTCTATTTTTCTGGCTGCAGAAAAATAAATGGACACTGAATGTACTTTAAAGCTGTGTTTATACTCTTTCTTTACTCTGCACATTTATATGATATTTAAGTTGTATTTAGATTTTTGATAGTTGTGCAGTGATCCTGAGGTTGTTATGACACTGCTACACCACATGGTGACTCTGGTCAGTGGGTTAACATGATTATTGGCTATTGTGGCATCCTCACATCTTAGTTGGGTGTTTTATTTTTCTCCTGAAGAACATTCTCACTGCCCTTCATTCTGACCCCTTAATAAAAATACCTTTGTTGAGCTAAAACAGTGCATTTGTTTGAGTAATCAATTCATTTTCTTGAGCAAAAATGCCAAACATTGGTTGATCATTGGTTGCGCCCCTTTCTGTGTGTTACATCATAAACTGAATATCATCTGGTTTGGGACTGTTGATGAGACAAAAACAAAACATTTGGAGACGTCTCTTTGGGCTTTAGAAATGTCATGAGCCGAAAAATGTATCAAACAACCAAACAATCACAAAAATAATCAGCAGATGAATTTATAATGAAAATACGTTAAAGATGGACGGGTAACGTTAAAATAAGGCAGATGACCAAGACAATGTTTGCTCTAATTACAAAAATGCTCTAATATGATTCAGACATCAATCTCTCTGGCTTGCTGTTGGCCAAATACACAATGACCCAGCTTGTTAAACACAACTATTTCCCCAATGGACTACTGTAAGTGTTCAGTAACAGTGTTGCAATAGTTTCATAATTTTGCATTTTATTTCACTTATACTACACGACAAGACCTTTTAAAAGCAGCTCCACAGAACAAAACTGTAAATCATTAGCTGGTATGTGTGATAAATGTCAGGGTTATGAGTTTGCATTAGATATTGACACGGTTTGTCTGTAGTCAGACCTCACGCTTTCTATGCCTGCTCATTACCTTATGAAGATGCTTGTCTTGCTTAATTCTTTTGAGGTTTCTATTGGAGCCAATGCTTCACCAGCCACAGATTGATGTGCAGTCATCAACCAAAGCTGAGAGCTGTTGAGCTCTCAGCCCTGCAGCCTTTTCTCCAGGCAGCATGCTGCCCTCAGGATATTTTAGGAGCTGGGATAGGCAACCATGAGGCATGTGTGTGCTGTGAAAAAGGCTGGTTTTTATTTCAGCAGCTGATAGTTCACCCTATATAACTATATGAAGATGATCAGCTCTGTGAAACCAGCTCTTATTCCCTGTAGCTGGAGAAGAAATTAGCAGACCCTGTGGATACCTAGTGTCTTACTGGATCAGTGGTTCGCACTTGTGTGTTGTGTGTGCCCCAATAAGAGATAAATGGGTGTGTGTGTGTGTGTGTGTGTGTGTATATGTGTGGCAGCCACAAGGTGACACTGTAGTACTCAGTTCAGGCAGTTTAAGGTTTCAACCAAAATCATCTTCTGCAGTTTGAAGCAACAGCCTCTTTCTCATTGAATATTTACATTCCAATAAGAGATGAATGGTTCGTTCGGTACTTTCAAGGAAATTGCTAGATTTCAGCAGGATGTTTTTGACGCATTAAAGGTTGCCTCTAAATGAGGTAAAGATACTATGCGTGGATCTGATGGACTTCCAAATGAGGGATAAAACTGGACCAGACTTACTCCAGACAATCTGCTATGATCTCCCAATCTCCCCTGTGATACCCAGCACTGGGAAAGCCTCTTCTACACCTTGTAGCCCTAAAGCAGAAAAGGCAGGAGGGCGTCTAACCTCCCCCTCCTCTTCTCTCTGCCCATCTTTCTTTCTTAACACACACACACAGACACACACACTGGACTCTCTTTTGAAAGTCTAGGGCTTGATTTAAAATTCCTCTTCAGACCGTGTCATGCATTTTATATGCATGGCGAGTGGAGGAGAGAGAGGAGGGATTGCGTGGGGCTCCAGCCCAAATGAACTTCCCTCCGCTATTGGTCTCCTCAGGGACATATCCACACACATACACACACATACATACACATGCAGACACACTACCACTTTCTTTCACTCCTCTCCCCTCATTTTCTCGCACCCACTCAACTCTTTCAACATTAGTTTTACTGCATCATGCTTTTCACAAATTCCACTGAGCAGGGAGAGTGCCGTAGCCTTTGAAGACAAGTGTGATCAGAACAGGGGGTGTAAAAAAAAAAAAAAAAACCTGGCCGCGGGGCATTTGGGGTTTTGCACTCGTGTTTAGCAGTGTGTGGAGCAGAAGAGGGAGGCTGACAAGTGCAGTGTTTGGGGACAGCTTTGATGTCTGATGGGGTGCGGCTGCTGCTTCTGCACAGTCCTTCACAAGGAGACTGTCACATTGACACAAGCAGGCTTACATTTACTGTTCATAGCTGCGGATAGATAACAGACAATCCAAAGAGCTCTGTTGAGACACTGCTCACCACCTAAGCATCTCTTATTCTCTTTCTGCCCTGCTGACACGCACGGAGATGAAACTGAGAATTGATTAAGAAAAGCAGAGGCAACGTGAACTTCAGCTGCAGCTGCTTGAGAAATCTGATTTATTAGGAACAATATGATCCCACTAGCTTATTGTGGATATTGCAGTAAACAACAGAAACACAATTCACTTATTTTTTTTAAGTGCTACAGGTTTGCAATTATAGACATAAAACAGTACAGCAACCATAGTGCCTACATTCATATATGCACAGAGAATATAAAATTACAGTATATTGCTGTTAAACTGTTCCTATTCCTGCCCATGAATTACCCTCCGTTCTCTTACATACACATCACTGGGATATCACACACCATAAGCTGTTGTAATGAGAATAGTGTGCTTTCTTTTTTTCTTTTTTTTTTTTTAGTGAAGAGACAAGATTTAGGTTCTGGCAGGTCAACATTTCTTACAGATAAGCACTGAGTTATCATTGGAGCACAACGTTGACAAGAGTAAAGATGATATAGTACAGTAACACTAGACAAACCCTCCACAGAGAGATGACAAAACCTCACTGAACAGACTCTCAGAGAAGTAAAGCATCATGTATTCTCATTAAGCTACTTTTTTTGTTGTTTTTTGTTGTTTTTTTTGTTGTTTTTTTAATTAAAGATTAATACAAGTTAACTTTGGTTTCCAGCTCTCTAGGACTATACTGTTAATTTGTGGCAGTTTAAGCTGTAAGTAAAAGTTAAATCAACAGCATAGCAGCCTTAAGCCAATATTAATACAACACAGAAATTCACTTTTTAAAGATTTTTGTTGTTATAATAGCAGCCAGGAAATAATATAGTTACAGTGTGGTTCCATAAAATAGAAAAGAAAAAGTGGAGACAACTGAATTTTCATCAAAGTACTGTTAAAAATCTGTGATCTGGTACCTCTCAATAAATACAAAATTGAACTTCTTTGTTGTTATTTGTTATCTTCTAACCTATTCTGTTATAAATATGGTTACACATAATATTTATTGTGTGAAGACAGTATCTTTCATCCATGCGACGAAGTTGAAGATTTTTAATGACAGAAAAGAAAAATCACTTTTCCATAACCAACTTGCTAAGTACAGTATACAAAAAAAAATTATTCTGGAGCCTGTCTGACGCATTTCCAAATTTTCTATCAGACTGTAACACAAGACAGACATCAATAAAAACAGGCTGAAAGGAACAAATCAATGTATGAATGCATTTGCAGGCTGCAGAGAAGGGACATCTCAGGTTCCAGCACACGGGACACACTGGCTATGGTGCTAAAGTGAAACCCCGCTGCTGTGGTGTCCCACTCAGTCCGTGACAGAGCGAGGTTTTCTCAGCCCACATCCACAAGTGTCTTTGTCAGAGTGGATTCTAAGCATTACACTGAGGCTGTGAGGGTCTCAGCAACTGGAGGACACATGTTGACAGGGTCAACTGAGAGAGTGAAGAGTAGGAAAAACTGCAACAGAGGTAGAGGATACCTAAAAGAACTGGTAGCCTTTAGTTGCTTAGAGCGTGTATAGGTTTTAAGGGGAATAATTTAGCAGAGGAGTGGGCTCATTTACATCGCTTCGCTTGAGGAATGCAGTCTTAAAAATCTTGTCCATTTATGTTGCAGGGGCCTTCTCCCGCCTTATGTCGCAAAACACAATCTTCACTTTACTTCTAGCTCACTCTATAGTGCTGTGCTCATCATTTCTCTTAGTATATCCATCAGCATCAGACTTCCTCCATATGTTTTTCACTCACAACCCTTCTTTTTCTGCTGGCGTTTGGCATGTTGCAAAAATTAAAGTCAAAATAAAAAAACAAACAAACAATAAATCAATGAGCTTTCAGAAACTTCCAAAAGCTGAGCTCAGTCTTCCACTGGTCTGTCCTCCATTAAAGTCCAGGGAGAGTATAATGGTGCAGTGTGTTCAGAGTTCACTGGAGCTGCCTGAGGAGTGAAAGCAGCAGACACACACACTGCACTGGTTCGAGCTGTTTCCATTATACATTCTGAGCAGCTGTTCTGTGGAGGAAGTCCTTTGAAGGACGGCTGCAGGGGGGGGGTAACTGGAGTCCACAGTTCAAACGGAGGGAGGGGGGGGGGGTTCTTCACCCTAACAAGCAGGGGCGTGGCTGTGGCCAGTTTCACTCCAGCATGGGAGCATCATAATCATCATCATAGTTGTCCTCGTCTTTGTCTTCTGCGTCGTCCTCGTCCCTGCACCCCAACCATCAAGGCCTTCAAATAGAGGTCTCACATGATCTCTGACACATGCAACGTCTACACTAACACTCAACGTTCATGCTATAACTAGTACTGAAGCAGGCAGAACAAAACAAAAGGTAGATGCATACCATTCATCCCCCCCTTTCTCCTCAGATGTAGTCAGCTTAGTGTGATTACATCTAAGCTGCCTCTTTTCAAGACGTCCTTTACTCTGTATGGGCTGCGCATCTGGTTCTTTCAGTTGTTTTGATTTGTGTCTGTTTTGACATAGAGGGGCGAGGAAGAGGGAGTTTTCTGAGAGAGGGCTTTGAAGAGAGCCAAATTCGGAAGAGTCTGAAGGTTGTCTCTAAGGGGTCAGGAGCGTCTTTAAAAAGGAAAAAAGGGAGAGGCACGAGGAAAAGGAGGAGGATGTTGAGGAATAAAGTCGAGCTGATAAGAGTACAGGGCTCGCTTCACTTCTGTGTAAGGTATGCGCCAATGGTGAGGCTGGCAGCCCCGAGTGCAGCCAGACCGAAGACTGTCTTGATGGAGGGCCAGGAGCAACTGAAGACGGACTCCCTCTGTCTGTCATACAGCTCCACAAAGGCATCCTGGGAAACGGAAAGGAAGAGAAAGGTAGACAGTTAATTGGGAAGAATCGCCTATACGTGTTTTTGCTCTTGCATCAGTTTGCCATCTGATGGGTGCAGTCTACTAAAAAACACATAGTATCATAGTTTCCATGAAGATACAGCATCAACAAAATTATCCTTTAAAGGATTGATAAATGGATCATTGGTGGTGAAAAATGATGTTTAAAATGTCAACAGCAATATCTCTTTCCAGAGGCGTTTGCCCTTTGCTCCGGATAATTCACAGATTCACCGTGAACAGGTTTTATATTGACTGTTTTAATGTGTTCAGAGTCAGATCTCTACCTTAAAACAGGAACGTCATGTCTTTACAATCTAGTTGCCACTGAAGTTTAAAATATTCAAAATTCCATTAATATCCATTCATTTTATTGGGGTGACAGTGGAACTCTCAAAAGACGAATATCTCAAAAGCTTCTGCAGGGCTGGATACCACTGGAGAGGAGAAGCACCATTTGTTGTTTTAACTATAATTTGGATGAATTGATCTTATAAGATGTAAATTCCCTTCAGATGCCATCAAACATGGGTGGAGATAGTGTTATTACACCCATGCTACAAACAGATCCATTACTGTTCATCAGCTCTCACATCCTCCTACACACAACCTCAGATGGCTTTCATACACACAAACACATGCCAAATTACCATGGGAATCACCAAAAGAGCCCAAAAAAGCCCATTCACAACTGCCAATCAACAATTTATTTTATTTATTTATTTTTTTTGTATGTGGTCGAGCTCCACGCCACTCACACATAAATATATTAATGTTACTCAGAGGGGGCTCTGCTTCTTTTTGCTGCTAACAGGAGTTTTAAAAGAGGTCTGTTACAAATTGAGAATGTGTGAGTGTACGCGGGGCCTGTACAGCAAACACCACGGCTGTGTGTGTCTTAGGCAAGGAAATACAGACATCTGCTCATACGCAGTGACAACAGGAGCAGCTGGACAGGAAGTCATGGTGCTAAGCCTTACATACACACACACACACACAAACACACACACATAAACACACACACACACACACACACACACACACACACACACACACACACACACACACACACACACACAAGTAGATTATCTTGAACCAAACTACTACAGAGTGTATTTTAGAGGGAGCAGTGTCCTATTGAATATCAGCTCTTTTGTGATGAAGCTAACCACATTAGTAGCAGTGTGCTGGTGCTGTACATTTGAGCTCCCTTTGAGTTTTCAGTTGTAACTTGACCGATCTGTGTGAACAATGGTGAATTGTTAAGCTTAACTCACTACAACATTACTGTGTCAGTTCCCATGGGAATCTATTATCATTCTATTTTAATCTGTCTTGATTTAACTCAATTCATCTACAGTAATTATGTTTTGTGTAAGTCCAACTGGAATATACACATTTCAGTCGACCTTGATCTTGTAGAAGCAAAACTGGGTCATTAGACATTTATTCACAAGTGTCATATTTTAATATACAGTTTCCTCTTATCAAACAAAAGCCCACACAGGGCTTTAAAAAGGAGACATGCATTATAAAGTGCAGTGGGGAGACAAAAGTATTTCCTGTTTCCTCCCTTCCCGTCCTGTGGCATTCCTGAGGCTGGGGGCCAGTCGGTGACACAGAGGAGGAAGGATCAGCAGTTTCTTCCCAGTTTAGACCCTCTAGTGTCAAAATACACTGCACTCTTAAATCAGCTGGCAATGGCTTTAACCACATGACATTTCCTTTGTTGCAGCTGAGAGAGTTTAATTATCCAGAGCTAAAACCAACCAGTGTGAGACGCTACAGGAGCCAGATGCGATTCTAACATGCTAATACAAGGCAGGTAACATGTTTCCCAATTTTATCATGAAACAATTACCAATTAGCACTAAAGACAAATTGTAGTTGAGGATGGTGATGGTATATAATTAGTTTTGCAGGTGCTCATATGAAGTATTGGACACTAATCATGGTGTTGAATAAGAAGCCAGGAGATCACTTGTTTGTTATTCATCCTGACGAGGAAATGAATTTGTGAACAAATGAAAGAATGTGAAAAGTCAGCAGATCACCAAGGTCAGTAGGATTCATTGTCTGGGAATCAGTCCATGAATGTCTACAAAGAGTCCCTCCAACTGTTTGTCAGTCTGGACCAAAAGAGTGGACTGACAGACTGACATTGCCATCCCTGAACTCATTCTCTGAAATGAGCCCAGTCTTTTTATGATACTACCCCACCCTCCTCTCCAAGATTCAGGTGCCTATTAGAGAACAACTTCTTCAGTCAGACCTCTAGCTGAGGTGAACATGCTGGTTGGCAAAAACACTGCCCTCATGTCTTTTTTCTTCTTTCTTCTGGAAAATAACAGTTTGATGAGGCAACAACACAAACCAGCCACTGGGTCCAGCATCAAGTGAATGTGACTAAGTGGCTGACCACTGGCTGTGACCACTGTGCTCAACTAAATGGCAAACTCATGATGCATGTCCTCGATATGTCCCAGACAGTCGGCATAGATTATCATCTATTTAAGTCTGAAACAAAAGCAGGCCAATTACAGTAAGAGGTTCATAAGAACGGTGATGGATGTTTAAAAGAATCCCACAAGGACATGGATGGTAATAACTCCAGAGTGACTCAGGGGAGAGCTGGGAAGCAGAGATAGAGGAGGGAGGGGAGGAGGGGTGTCAGGTGGATATCATGAGACTGAGGCATGTGCCACTTCAGCTCCTGGAACTTTTTTTCACCCACACGTTAGCAAGCAGATCTGCCACAACCATGTGAGCAGTGTGAAAAACAAACCTAGGTGCTTTCTTTTTTTTTTTTCTTTTCCTGGCTCTTCTCTCTCCCTCTTTCTCTGTCTGCATTGACGGCCATTATGAAAATATGAGCCTTTGAAGAAAACAATAATGAGCAGTTGGCAAAGGAGGACACCGAGGGATGACCGAGATGGAAAAAAGGACAAAACATCTGCATTCATCACATCAACAAAAGAGTCTATAATCCTCAAAAACTCATCTTTGCCCTGCAGCAAACCATCTGCCATCTGCAGCAGGTGTGCATCTGGGAAATAAAATCCAGGTTGCAGTTCTCTACAGTATTCTTTTTTTTTTTTTTTTGGATCAATGGCTTTTAAAAGGTCACAGCCGCCCTACAGAAACCATGAATCCAATGGGAAGATGTCTTGCTTGGTTTACACACTTCCCTTTGTTTTTACTGCACAATGAATCCCTGTGAGAGGCACAGACAGAGTGAAGGAGTCAGACTGAACAGCGAGGACTTGAGAGGCTCCTATACTCAGCAATGGGGTGGCAACTTGCTCCCAGAGTGTCATGGTTACCGAGGCTGGAAGCTTCACACATGATTTGCTTTTCCCACCAGCAGGAGAGAGTCCTCGACCTCTCTGATTTGTTTTTCACATGATTTAGACCTCGGGGTTTTGCTCAGTGTCTTTCTTGTGGACGCAAAGACATTTTACACTGTTGTCTTCCTCAGCAAGGCAACAGGAAATACCAAACATTTACCAATTCCTGTGGGCATCCCCCTCGCTACTGGGAAAAATCTCTTGGCTTCCGTGGAAGATAATGAGTCATCTTGTGCACTTGGCTAGCTCCGTTAAAACCCTGTGCAGTGCTCTGCCAAAACAGAAAAATGATTAGGCAGTCATCTCTGGTTTGGGATGTTTCAGTGGGTAATTGTGGGTAGACTGAGACTGAGAGAAAGGGATGTGGGTTAAAGTTCAACTTGTAATTAAAGTGCCTGTTGTGACCTCGCTGCTATATTCACCTCTGAACCGAGCTTCTCCCCACGCTCTGTTAATTTTCTAAGCATTCACATGGTAACATACTTATAATATTGCATACGCTGCTACTCTTTGATTTTCTAATGAGCCTCTTGCAGACTTCACCACAGCTAATTAAAGTCAAACAAAACTCCCATTTCAGGAGCAATGGGAGATAAAAAAAAATGCAAGAAAGGCATTAATGCTCTTTGTAATTGATCTGTTTTGATCAAATACACACTTATATCTCTCTGTTTCATGTGTGCATATTATGATTTGATGAGTGCATACACAGACGCAAAAAAGCAAAACAAAACAAACAAAAATAAAACACCAGTTCTCCCCAGACACAATAGGTGACAAGAAAGAAAGCTCTTGTCTGGCAGCAAGGTCAGGTTCGATCAAGTCTCTGAGGTGTCACCCATCGACTGGCCTGGAAAAAAATGAAAATAAAAAAAAAGTGATGACGGAGGAGTTCGCTTCAATACTCATTACCCGGTGAATCCCCCTGTGTCAGCACCAGCAAACAGCTTGGAGCTGAGGACACTGAGCCCTTCACTACACCGTGACAATACTGCAATACTTGGAAACAACAGCATCACAGCCATGTGATGCTGTTGGGGGATGGGAAGCTGCAAAAATCTGGAAAAATTCTCAATCGATACAAAAACTTTTAGTGGATCAGACTACTGTTGGTTTAAATGTCTAGATAAGCTTTGACTTAGAACACGTACACTTAGAGGTCAAAAAGAAAAAGCTTCTTGTTACAGGCGGTTTCCAGTATTTCCTGACTTACGTGTGTGTGTGTGTGTGTGTGTGTGTGTGTGTGTGTGTGTGTGTGTGTGTGTGTGTGTGTGTGT
>CM076662.1:11874087-12023407 GCA_038496675.1 Rachycentron canadum
TATATATATATATATATATATATATAGACCAAACAATTAATCAATCAGTTTTTCAAGTAACTCTAATTCAAGGGATGATGATCAATTTTATGATGCATCTTTAAATTAGCACAGAGACATTAAACCACACCTGAAATTGTCATAGAGAAAGGTAGCATCATTTCTGTCTCAAGACATTTTCAGATGATGCAATGGCATCAGCTGAAAGCAGATATTTTAATATGAAATAGTGGAGGAATTAAGCACAAAAGGCATTTCACCTCTGGTTCCACAAGCAGCTTGACAGTACACATCCTTTACAAATATCAAACCTATAGCCTTTTAAACATTCCCATGAAGGAATTAACAGTCTCTTTTGACAATATGGAAACTGTGGAGTAATGTCAGTCTGTCTGATAAAAAGAGATCAAAAGGGGAGTCCTGACATGAAACAAAAGAAACAGGGAGACCTTTTTAATTTCCCCCCACTAGGGTTTTATTGTAGACTTAGGTTTCATACAACAATAGTCATTACACTGGACTCGAGCACAAAGGCAGAAACAGTTTTGACGTTGGATGCTACCCTAAAGGCTCATAAATATTCAAATTTGCGTCAGCAGCAGCATTTGTGTGTTTACAAAACAGCATGCTCTCCCATGGGAGTGAGCCTGCTCCACTGGAACATGAAACGTGATCTCCAGTAAATCACCCACACTCCTCATGACACTCACTTTTTTTTTTCTTTTTATTGTCTCCATTATTCATTGTCTAAGCCGCCAGATAAATGAGGACTGTAACTTTACACATGAGACTTTGGTTCCTAGGAGATAAATAATGCTTCGGTAAACTTTGTTTTTATCCCATCATGGAGGTGGCAGGAGGAGGAGGAGGAGAACAACTGGAGTTAAACTGTCCAATTTGTGCAAAAGAATCTCTTCCTGAGGTTTTTGGGTAGGATAAATAGATCTAAATTCACAAACATTCCTGGTCTGTTCACACAACCTTGACTGATACAATTCTTACAGGGCATTTATTCTTGCTGAGCCCACTGATTTTTATTGAATAGCTTTGATCCAACATGAAATGAAGGACTAGGTGACCTTGCAGGCTCTGAGCAGTGAGTGGATGGCTACAGAGTGCATTTGCTCTCCCATCACCTCCACTCCCCCTGCACTCCTGGTTTATTGGCACCTCTGCACACCCTTACTAAAGCTCAGACTGTATCATTTACAATCAGTCACTTCTACATGCAGAGCAAGGCAACATCAAAGCAAAGGGAACGCCACGTGGAGACAATCCTTTTCTCTCACAATAAATCAGACAACCTCTGCAGCACACACAATATATTTTTCTTCATCTTTAAAACAATCTGGCCCTGTGATTTTGACCTTGAAACCTTTTTCAACCTTAACAATTGATCCTAAATCTTTTACAATTGCCAAAGCTTGGCACAATGGTTTCCTCAAATAGATACAATGCAGCTATAAGGGGATGTCTGCCTCATCTGAGGATGTCTGCCCTGAGCCCATCCGGCTCTTAGTGGAGGAGGAAGTGACAGAGTTGAGCCGAACAGAAGCAGCATGACTGCTGTGTTGCTATAAATATCAAGAAGCTCCATCTCAGCTTCTGGTTCAGGGCTGCCCAATCTAATAAAATATGCCTCATCTCTGCTGCTCGGCCTGTTTAAAAGGCCACCGATGACGTGCAAGAGCAGAGAAGAGAATGGAGAAGGGTTGCTGAGTCATCATCCACGTGTGAAGGCTGGTGTGTATTGAGTGTATTAAACCTAGCTTGAGTGGCTTTCAAGAAAAGGCAGGATGTCTGCCACTTTGGTGTCTATTAACTTGGTGTTTTCTCCAAGGGAGCAGCGCACAGTACATTGGCTCCTCCTGTGACGTGTTTGTGGCTTCAAAAATCCATGTAAGCGGGAAAAGACGGGAAAACGTGGTTCTGTTTCTAAAATTAATTGCGTGTAACTCTCCACCATGGGTTGTTTTGTTCAAGTTTTGCACTGGAATGTCAGGGCACTTCTATGAAGGGCCACTTGGTATGGGAAAGGAGTACCTGTGGCATTTAAAACATGCAGAAGTACTCAGGGGACAAGAATCAAAGGCCACATTTCCTCTTCACTCTGCAGTTTTGGTTAATGATTAGACGCCTCAGTAAAACTTTCACATTTCAAATTGCTTTATCAGCTTTAAATCAGATTTCAATTGCTGTATATGGGAACTAAAGCACCGTTTATTTTTTGTGAAACAAGGGAGCATGAGAGCCCCTGTTGTTGAACTGTTCTGCTGGATTGGTTCAGATAAAAACCTCTGATAGAGACTGTGGGAACCAACTGATTCCCAAGTGGCCTGTTGCTTCTCCTGTGACAAGCACAGCCCCTGGGAGCAGTTCATTTCCTGTGGCAGGGCCGGCACGCTGCATCAAGCCTTAAAAGTCAGATCCACTGACCCCTGAAGAACTTGAGACCACACAACCACCATCTCAGCTGCAGTGGAGCTGATAATAGACTGACTGATCTGAGCCAAAAATGACTACTGTACATGGTGTAATGAATGGGAAGTGTGGGAACACCATCTGCAGTATGCTCAATGTGAAGCACATGTACTGGCTGATTGTTCCAAACTTGCACCAAAAAATTAAGTCATTTGCATTAGGATTTTCTGAAAGTGATGCATTGAGCTTTGCCATTATTGTGGTTTTGTGCTGTCCGCATCTGAACTTTTTTTCCTTTTAAGCCCTGATTTAACAGAATTACACAACCCAGATGTTCAAAATGGGGCTTTTCAGTCGACAGTGATTAGCCAAGTTTTGTAAAAGACCTCAACTGTTCAGTTAGTGTTAAGTCACTTCCTGTGCCATATGCTGTGGGAATGACATCACTGTCTAGTTTGAGACTATGGCCTCTGTGTGGAAGAGCCAAGTATGGTTAAATCACAGGCTCTGTGTGGGTAACTAGGGAAAGACTAGAAGCAAGCCAAACATGTAGTCATACTAATACCGTGGAGAAAGGGAGGGGGAGCAGCAGGGGAAAACTACAGTTGGTTAGACACTGTAACTAAGAGATTTGTATTTGTTTTGAACCATTAAAGAACATTAACACTGACTCCTAAATCTTAGCCCTACGTCTCAGAAAAAGCAAACTGTAACAAAGGAACAAGTTTTATGTTCACAAAAAGTGGCAATGTTGTGATTTTGGCTTCGATGAAATCCCAAGTTACCCCCTGTAATTTAGGAAGCATTGCAAACAAGTCGAATGTAATATCATCTAACAGAGTATTAAACAGGTCAGCGGAGGAGAATGTATTAAGACATCAAAGATATAGACGCCCAGAGCCTCTCGTAGTCTCCTCTTTCATACAGGAGACGTCTTGTAAAGGCGGCTGATAAATGAAAGCTTGTCAGTTTTGGCAACAACATGATACTGGAGCGATTTACATGGGGCCAGGTTTCAGGTTAAGCTGTGTTCTCCATGTACCCATGTAAATGAGATAGGCCGCAGTCTGCGACAGGACATGCTGCGAGCAGAGCAGACCAATGCAGATCGAGTATCTCAGATGTCCGATAATTTCAGAGAAAACAATCATCTGTTTGAGGCGCAGCTCCCTCAGGAACACCTTTTGAAGGGCGAGAAGAGGGGCTGGAACAAACTGAAAAATTTCCACAATGTCACAGTGAAGGCATCTGGTGCCAGTGGTAGAAAGTAAGTATGTACATTAACTCAAATACTATACACTTATTTACTTTGTATATTGTACTTTTCAAGGCGCTATTTATTTGAAAGATGTAAAACATAAAACCAAAAACAAAACACATTGTTAAAGATTAACTAGTGGTTTTCAATCTAAGTCTCTTGTCATCAGTTCCACCAAAGACAAAGAGACCAAAGAGATTTTCCCCGCTCAGATGCTTTCGTTTAAAAAAGTACTTAAATGACAAAAGTAGTAAAAACTTTCCAATATTTTATAAAAACAGAACAAAGATAAGAGCACAGTCCAAAAAACAAAAACAAAAACAAAACAAAACAAAAAAAAAAACAAATTTGTATAGCAAAGGTTCATTACCTTCAGGTTGGGAACCAGTGGACTAAAAGACTGAATCCTATACTAATTCTGCTTGTTCATTGACAATATAGATAGTGCTTCTATACTTAAAGGAGCAAATTGTTGAGGTTTTGCTGTTGCTACATAGCCAATGTTAGCATTAACACCTATTTACTTACCTGTCTTGCCAAGAGCACCAGCCATAATCGCGTTTACAAGACAAGTGATTGTAGTGTATAGAGTATACACTCTCTGAGCAGCGCAATTTCTTCAGGACACTACAGTGACTCAGCATCTAAAAATGATGAGATGGGCCGGCTGGAGTGAGCTTGCTTGGTTGAAGAAAAGAAGTGATGGAAATAGAAACTGAACAAGATGGGTGCCCTCCAGTCCTGGAGACAGCTCTTGGTGAGTAAAGGATTGATGTTTGTTGCTGAACTTACAACACGTCTTGTAGACTGGTAAGTAAACAGTTGGCAAGGCTAACGTTGGCCACAAGGGCTTAGACTTGTTTAAAGTGTCGTACTGGTACCGCTATTTTAGAAAATAGTCTGAAAAGTTCCACTGTCGTCTGCTGTTGTCATACTTGCATCAGGAGATTACAAAACAGAAGGTATCATGTGGGAAGACAAAGCAAAACTCAATAAGGGAAGGAAAGAAGCTTATACCATAGACTGAGGGCTGAAATTGTGAAATGCGTGTCCTGAATGGACTGTGAGGTCATTTAGAAACGGTGGGGGGGGGGGAATTCTTCTTAAACTATTCAACTTCCTAAGCAGACACCCACAGTTATTTTCCTTGTAGTCTCAGACTTTCAGATTTTCAGCTCTAATAAAGGCAAGAACATACCCCCCTCCCCCCTCTGTCTCTCTTATTCATGGTGGGAATACTGGGGAAAAGTTCAATTACCTCTCTGAGGCAACCAGCTGATTTTCATCCAGGCATGGGGGAAAGGAATGAGAGGAATGCATTGATGTGTGGAAACAAACAACTGCACTGTGTGTGTCCAAGAGGCCTGATATGAGAAGGAATGAACCCTGAGATACCCAAGTCAACTGCAAGGAACACAGCTACAACAAACCACTGTATTACATAATAAAATAACTTCAACGAAACCATTTTCTCAACTTGATGAATGTAATTAAAGCCTAATAAAGTAGCTAAGAGCTGGGGTTGGCTTTACTTCTGTTCCTTGTCCTTCATCTTGTCTTTGAACTGAGTTCAATGTGACTCAGAGGGAGTTTAGAGACAGCAACGTTCAGCAGCATTAAAAAAAAGACTGATTGTTTGAACTATCTGTAGCAGGTTGGCTCACTCTGTGCTGTGTGACCTTCCCTGTCTGTACACAGAGACCAAAGGGAAACAAGCACAGCCTACATGATGAATGATAATAAGTTGCCTATTGTGACATTGAAGGTCTGGTGTGAAAATGTGCGGAAAGCTAATAAGGCACATGTCAGTTTCATAATAGAGTTTTTTTTTTTGGCATTTTCTCTCTGGGATAATCCATGGAAAATGTCATTAGTCTTACTCTGTGGCTGTCTGTAGCCATGATGTCAGTGTGGACTGAGGATGAGAGAATGAGATTTTTCAGCATAGAGAAAAAGAAATGTACACGTTATGATGTTGCAAATGCTCATTGTTCATTTCAATTTTGCGCTATTTAATTCCCATGTGAAAGTTTCACAAGTACATTCCTCCGTTTTCTCGTCAGCAGATGGATCAGCTGAGAATCAGATGATTGTTCAGTCAGATGACTTTAACAGGCCACTTTAACCAAGTTTGCTCTATAAATTTCTGTGGAGTGAGCTAATCTATGCCTATACTCTACTTAACAGCATGAACTCCAATCAAATCAAAACCATTTGCTCTTCTGGCTCACTTTTTCGCTTTGGTATTTCAGCCCTGGTGGCATGATCCCATTTTGCCAACCATCCATACTTACTTTTTTCCTGCAATTACCTTGCGAGTCTTGACCTGGCAGCACATGTGGCAGTAAGAGGGACTGGACTGTCGGTTTATTGCTTTATAAGCCTCCTCTCCCTGCTGGCCTGTCCACCTATCCTCCTCCTCTACAACTCTTTTAGCTTCCCCTCCTGATCAAAGACACCTTGTGAAGTCCAACCATTTCATCCAGGAATATTCTTTATCCCCCATCCTCCCTGGAGAACAGGAACGGACTCATATTAATTCAAATCTGGCAACACTGAAGGTCAAGCAGTCTGGGCAACTGTCTTGATAGTCTGGGTGGTATCAGAAACTGATTTTGCCCAACTAGTTGATAAGATTGGAACAGTGCGAATCAATGTCTATTTAACAATGGTAACCTGAAATGTTGATTAAATGGAGAGAAAATACATTTACACTTTTTGGGCTCTTGCTTTTCTTTTCTTTCTTTTTTTTTTTTTTTAACGCTTTTTCACAGCCGCAAGTGGTCATAAAATGCAAAAGATAAATGAAGCACTTTATAGGTCAATTTGCAGAGTTGATTATACTACTGGTAGATAGTTTTGCCGACACGAGCCTCGTCTAGACGTGTCACAGAGTTAACACTTCTCTATAAAGCAAGACGGCGCCTGACATAATTGAATCAAGGCATGATTAAAATAAAAGATTCGCTGACATCAATGATACATCCTTGGAACATACACCACCATAAATCAGTTTATTGTCAAAAAAAGAAGAAAACACCAAAAAATGCTAAACAAATTATCTAAGAAGAAAAATTATTTCTTTCAGTTCTCCTGTTTTCAATTCTCCTGTTTTCTTTGAAGTTATTATTTGAGGTGTAATGACAGCCCAGCAACCAATTAAAGGCAGCTCCTTCAGAGTACACTCAGTGAAATTGATGCAACATAATACTGTGAAAACACTGGGCATACCGCTACGGGCAGAATATTCCTGTTAGAGGTAGGTAAGCAGTGGTGGTCGTCTGAAAACACCAGGGGTTATCTATGACAGTGACAAAATCTCTCATTGCAGCATGCTTATAGAATTTGGTTGTAGGTTTTCGAGGGTGGGGTGACGAGAGGCAAGGAGTTTCATGACTGCTGCCCTGAAATACTACTCAGTAGCAGCAATGCTTGCTCCCTTGGCAAAGCTTTTATCTTTTTAACACTAGGGGTGTATCGCTTTTTCTGCACTTCAAACCCAATCAGTCGCTATCAAAGGTTACTGCCAGCAGGGTGGTGCTGTGTGAGCTTTGCCAGGGGTGAGAGCTTCCGGTTCCACACACACACACACACACACACACCAACTGAAAGCCATCGGCATAAGTGCTAAAACATCTTGCCAAGGTCTTTCCACTGAGACATTTTTTCCTTCACCATAAATTCCAATAAATCACCTGAATATACAATCTGACATCTACAGTCACTGGCTCCATGCGTTAATTGAGTCTTTGCTTGGAGATACCAACACAAACCGTCAGAAACGCTCAATCAATACAAAATAGTCAAAGTGATATCTGAGCAATGCCTGACCTCACTCAGAGTTGACTGAAACGGATCAGATTTCCTGAAAGCTATTTGCTGTGCTGCCAAAAATCATTGGGGAGAGGGTGCAGAGAACTATTTAACCCAGACTTCCATGGATGAGGCAGAGAAATCTATTTACCATTATCTGGCTGTTGTCATTTTTTGGGAGGACATGTACTCAGCATTTCAGAGAAGAGGCAATAATGGCATGCTGTTTGTTAATGGTCAGTGCCACGGCCAGTTGCACTGGGAAATCCCACTGGACATGGTGGTGGTGGTGTGTGTGTGTGTGTGTGTGTGTGTGTGTGTGTGTGTGTGTGTGTGTGTGTGTGTTTGTGAATGGCACCACTAACAGGAAGCTAGGCACCCCGGGGCCATCTGCTCCCTGCCATGGCTCACATGTCACCCTGTGACAACACAGCATTATTGATTCACAGTACCACATCCACTTCTGTGTGTACACACTGATGTGCCACAGTATACGTGTTTATGCATAAGCGTCAGTGTGTACACAGCCATTTTGTGGAGAGCAAATAATTGATTTGCGCCAGCACATCCGCTTATGTATTGCTCTGTGTGTCTATATATAAACTTTACAGACCTTAAAGGGTCAGTTCACCCAAATTACAAAAACCACATTCCCACTTGGAAATCTTCCATGCAGTTTCATTTTTGAAAAGTTTTTAAACTTGCATTATTCCAAATTTTTATATCAACAATTGATTGATGTTAAAGGTGTCACCTGTATTGACGACAATAGGGAATTAACACTTGTCTCTGCAGTTTCCCTCACATGTGTGGAGTATTTTAGCATCTTTCAGTTTAGTTCAGTTTTGGTTTCATTACCTGCAAGCAGTCTTATTTTGACATTTTCAGCATGCTCAGCTGTATGTCTTTTTGTTTTGGCTCTAAAATCCACTGTATGTTGTACAACCAATGAATCCTAACCATCACCAACTACCTAGTGAACATAATAGACCATTTAACTGCTAAATAGATTTTTTTTTTTACAAAAAAAAGAGATAAAAAGAGACTGCCTACTTGACTAAATGAATAAATTTGTCAGGTGTCAGAAAGATAAGTGAGATGTGTAAACAATATGTTCGCAACTATAGTGACAACTTTATTTGCAGCTAGTTTCACTGCCCCAAAATGGAAATTGCTGCTTTACAATCTCATCTGCTAAATATTGTACCACAATCCTGATACCGAGGTGAAGTGTATTTGTCATCAATATAAAATAGAAGCATTTGAAAACTTCTACCAAAATGTAGCTGCATCTCAAACAGCAGATACCATTGTTGCTTTGGAAACTAATTGAGAATATAATATGAAGTCTTATTTAAAACCCTTTTGGGGTTTTGTCCCAAAAATATCTACAGAAGTTTGACAATGGGAGGAACCCTTTAACCTTGCCCTATTTTGATATACTGTGCCACTTGCAAGGGTGTGCCCAGTGGCAAAGTCAAGTGGTGTCTCAGTGGGCTCCTCATTATCCAGCTCCCACCATGACAGGAAAGGTGGAAAACTTTCCTTTTAATCTGCCATCTCACATGGTTCATTAGAACATGTTTTCCATGTAGATTGGCAGTGGGTTTGTGATGCGAGTGTCAGGGAAGCGCAGACACAAACAAGGCAGGGATTTATGTGTAACATGACAATTAAAGGACCACACGGGAGCAGTGATGGTTACACTTCTATATTTAGAGGCCTCACACGTGTCCCTGCATTTTTCAGTGAACTGGAGTGTTATCTGATGCTGAAAGCCAGATCTCAGGGTATTAGTGAGTTGCTTGTGAGGGGACTGGGCACGTGTATGCTTGTAAATGAGTTATGTCTATGGTGATGGGGAGGGAGAGAGGCAGGCAGAGAGGATGAGAGAGAAAATAAGGGGAAAAGAGGAGGTAAGCTCAGACAGCCTTTGGGGTTCTACTTGAGGGACATCCATTTAGTGTCCGAGTTTATCTGCTCCATATATTATTCATCAGTGTGTGTTCTGGCTGGCATAGTGGTGCTTTTAAACAGTTCAGGCATGTGTCCCTCTTGAAACAGGAAAACGCTAGGTTGGGGTGATGAGGTGAGCTGATTTGAGCGGAATAATAAAAAGGAAACACAGTCATATGGCTGGAATCACAAATACCAATCTGTAGGCTCGCGTGGCCCCAGCAGCCAACATGAAGGGAATTTTGCAAGAGGAAAAATAAACAAACAAAAACCACAGACACATCACCACATCAGCCGCCTACAGTGGTTCCTGAATGAAGCATGCTCAGCTGACATGATCGTCCAACAAAAGAACAAAACTGCACACACCCTTCACCGGCCACTCAGGAAAGGAACACCCAGGTCGTCTCCATTATTTATTTACAGTCACTGTTCCCCAGCAGACATTCCTCCGGCTCTCCTGAGGAGGCCCAGAAATAAGCGCACAGGACAGGGTGGAGGGTCTCTCGGGAGAAACAAGGTCGTGGAAACAGGCAGAGCTCTCGCAAAGTGCCAGAATTACGTTCCTGAAACTGAATCAGAACTGTGCTTGTGTGCTAATCATGTTATTTGAGTGTTTTCCACATGCAGCAAAGGTGTACATTTCTGACGTGTTCATGAAATGCTCAGCATGTGTGGAATGGTAAACATGACATAGAAGCAGGGAGTGTCAAGCTGAGAGGATCTCAAACTGCATGTCTGACCTTAAATTCATGTCAACTGAATGTGGAAAAAAAATCCTTTTATTTTGGTGAATTTAGTTTTATAGAGACACTGTGTTTCTATGATTAAGACTGACAGCATGTCTGCAGGTTGAAGATCAACTTGATTTTATCGTCAGAAAATAAAAGAACTGCAACTCAAATTTTGAATAAATAGCTAAATTATTCATGGCACAGTATTCAGCTGCCACAAAAGCTTCTGTTTGTCATTCTTTGAGGTGAAAAACTCTAAGGTGATGACACAAAGCCACCCTTGCTCTTTCTGTAATAAGGATTACTCTCTTTTTTTTTGTATGAAAATGACAACCAAAAGTCCTATAAACATCATATGTTTTGAAGTAAATCCTTATAAAAATTGTCATTCAGTTTTCTAAAATCCCTGCATAACAGGCATCTATGCATGTAAATGTACAAATGATGTGATTTTTCAATGTAAATTAAGATAAAAGTCAAATTATGTTATTTTTGGTTCCAAACCATCACTTTTGGTTAGGCAATGACTCAGATACAATGATCTCAGCACTGGAATTGACTGAGGAAGTGTATTTATTGTTAGACTGCACCACCTAAACTGTAAAGGGTTAAATATTCTTTCTGAAGTATTCACCACACTAGATCGAATGTATGAAACAAAGGTCTTTGTGCTTTGAGCATCTCAGAGACACAACAGCAGAGAGATTTGAGAGCTCTCCTTCACTGCTCCAGACAGAAGGAGTTCATCTCTGATTGATTCAAAGAGTTACAACCCAGAGCTGCGTCTGTAGGAAATGTTTCTGAGATTACAGTTGCAGGGCTGATGGGTGTAAACACAGTGGCAGATGGTGAGCAACTGAGGCCTGCACAGTTAAAGGGGTACAGTACAGGGGAAAACCTTGGCTACTCCTCGCCATACTAAGCTCTTTTGTGGCGTACAGTCTCCATTACAGAGCTGAGAGTCCAAATCAAGAGGCAACACTGTTGGCAAAATCTCCAAACTGAGCCTTAGTTGGAGAATTTCACTCTTTCAGCTGTTAAATCATGTTTTTATTCCTCTGTTTTGAAAGGATGGGTGGGAGGGGAAATCCAAAAATGCTATTTGCATGAGTAATGGTTTACTCCTCTGTCTGATTGCTGGGAACAAGAAATCAGAGTTTATCCCACACTCTAATTTGTGAGGGCAGACAGATAAACAATTAACAAACGGACAAAAGAAAACAACTGACTGTGACAGCACACAGTATGAAAAGAGAAGGTTTCTAGCTGGATCAATCATGACTTATAGAGCTCATTACACTGAAGAGCATGTCTCCTCAGATGTAGCGTCCCTGTCACTGTTGATACAGGCTTGTTTTTGCTAGTTAAAAGCCTAGGGAAGCAGAGCCTTGAAACTTCCTGAATGGTGCCATGGTTAGTATTGACTTGTGTTAAACAGAAAGAATTTGCATCAATGAGACACAAATTGGATGTGAATTTTATTTTCCGCTCTCCTGTTGGTGGCTGCATGTGCTTCCTTTGTAGTTCAGTTTGTTTGTGTTTTCTTTTTTTCCTCCTCCGCTGACATGTCACCTATATGGAGATTAATGACTTCCTCGCTCCTCCAGATCCACTCAGCCTCAACAAGGGAGTAGTGGGGTGTAGCCAGATGCCCGCAATACCATAGCAACATGCAGGTCCCACCCGTCGCTGAGCAGATTGTGCTCAGGGAATCCCCCACAGGTTGGACCCAACCTAAGCCAACTTACATTGTCCGCTTCTCATACACAAACACACAGAAAAATAGGCCACTGGCTAGCCTCAGACACCTGGTTCAACTTCTTACTGTCCTACAGAGCCAGCGTCAGTGTGATTATAAGCTCTGAATAACAACGATAACATACAAGCTACACTGTTTGCTACGTTCACCATCTTAATTTAGCATGTTAGCACCGTAACATTTGCTAAGCAGCTAAGGTGGATGAAGCAGTGTTGGTTTTGAATTTATTTTACCATAAGTGTTGGAAAAACCTAGTGATGGCTGAGGGGAATGTTAATGTGTGTGCCGAATTTCATGGCAAACCATCCAATAGTTGTTGAAATACTTCACAAAATCAGCATTGGTGATGCTAGAGAAAAGGTTGTGGGGCTACTAGTCAGTAGGATTCAACTTTTGGGGACAGTCAATGTCTGTACAAAATTTCATAATCAGTTGTTGAGATAATTCGGTCTGGATGGGGTGGACAGACTGACTGACTGACTGACAGACATTTCCATCTCTGGACCACGGCTAAAAATATCAATGAAGGCAAAACAGAAATTAATTTCTCAACATAATATCAGGAGCTGTTCTCAGTCAGCCTTTCAAACCTTTCAAAGTTCAAATGTTGTTTGTCTCTGCAACACATTTTGGCAATTTTGCTGCCTCCTCAGCCAGTCAAATCTGTCTGACGTCAAGCATACAATTTCAGAAGTTGAACGCCACCTGCCACTTTATTCAATCATTTGGCTTTTACTGCAAGCACCAGTAAATAAACACAGGTGCACTGTGTGTGGGTGATGCTGTAGCCTAAATGCAACTCTCCCCTAACGAGAGCAATTTCCGTCAGCACAAAGGTTGAATTCATACAGGTGGAGAAAACCCGAATGTTAGAGGGAATGAAAGGACAGTGTTTCACATCCTGGGGTGTGGGAAGTAATCAGTACAGAATGGAAGCAATTTCACCCTCAGCTGCAGTAAGACCTTTGTTATTCCTAATGGCCAGATAGACAGTATCATTTAAGTAAAACTATATTTGACTCACTGGTGATGCCTAGACTCAACAACGATTAGTGGCCACTCCTATTTTGGGCCAAAATCACCTAGAAAACAACAGGAAACAGAGGGTGGCTGATAGAAAGCTGTTTCCACACCACTCTAACATGTCAAAATGTCAGTAATAGGTTGATTAGGCCCCCACCTTTGTTTCAAGAGCAGTGAAAAACACCTCTAAGCACACAATAACACAATGGACAGAGTAAGTGACCATAAACACAGCCTGTCTAAGACGCACATATAATATGTGTGTTGTCATTGTTAGGAAACTGTGTAAACTCCAGCAAGAAAAATAACATCTCTTATTTTATTGTGTACCCTCACAGAGGCAGTGCAGGGACTGAGACATGGAGTGTGTTTTATTCTGATGCATGTTCCTAAAGCTACCTGGCAGGTTGGCTGGTGGTTGAAACAAAGACAATAACTGACACATGGACCTCGAAATACACGTGACCCAAAAAATTCATGAAGTCCCTCAGCAAACTCAGCAATGAGTGGCTTGGATGTGGAAATATGCTTCTTTGCAATTCACTCAAAGCTTTCACAATAAAAGAACATCGGTTGCTACATTATGTCCATATAGTGGCAGCAATTAACCAGTCTGCAAAGGGTTGTAACCAAAGACACTCAGGTCATATCTTTTTTTTAACCTGTGGGTGTAAATTTTACACCTAAATACTTAGTACCCCTAAACCCTGGCCACAGTTTTGAGACCACTCAAAATATCTGACAAACAAATTCAGCAACATGTGGGTTGTGTGAATTCAGACAGGAGGGATACAAACACAATCAACCAACTTTTAGTTGCCAGCTAAACCCTAAAAACATCCCAGACTCTTCAGTATAAAACAAACTCTTGGTTGCTATGAATAACAAGAGAAAACAACCTCTTTGGTACAAACTGAATTACTTTCATTATATCTCAAAATCTCATCAACAAGTCAATAAAAAAGAAGAAGCTGAATTTCACAAATCCAGTGTAGAGCACAGACAATGCTCTGTGCCTAGAGTGTCAGTTATTAAAAGGTCAGGCAATAACTGAAACACACACCTGAGGAAATTCCCCACCTGACAGGCATTCAAATATAAACCAACAGGAGTGTCTGCCAATATGCTGAAGATCAAAAAACATTCAAGGTACATGGAGTATTCTGTTTTAAATAGTTTTAGAGCCCAACTCATGCCAAAATCACTTGGGTAATGTTTTTGAAATTCACCAAATTGACACAATCTAGAGACATATGCTTTCAAATAATCCTAAATAATCCTTCGGATTAAAATACTTTGCTTTTACTCTTCAGTGGATACAGAGAAGCAGGGATACAGTCGTCTCCGCCCAGATGGAAAACAGAGCCTATGATGACCTAAATTATTATACAGTGGGCACAGGCTCCAGAGACCTCGAGCAGGCATCTCGACAGGCCAGCCTGCGCCAGCTTCAAGGCACAGGTCTGAAAAAAGCAGACAAAAGAGTTCCAACCTAGATGCACAGAGGACTGCATGTTAAAAACAGCGGCTGCAGATTAGCACTCTGTGTTCCTGGAGGGCCCTCCCTCTGTTGCAGCCTTTGATATGTGGCACAACCTGCCACCTCCAGGGGCAAGGCACACTCAAGGGGAATGTTAAACGGTCCTTCCCTTTGAGATGAAATGTTCAATATGAATCATTGATGACCCCCCCCTCTCAAAATCTGCTACCTTGCAGCTATGATCACCAAGCAGCACAAATGTTATGCTCTCATTAAGAGCACCTCAGCTAAGTAGAGGCTAATTTGAGGCATATTGGTTTAATTGCTGTCGAGGAGTTTGCTGTGCTCCTCATTGGAAACAAGAGCTGTACTGGAGTTTGCAGGAAAATTGTTTTAAAAAAAATGTGTGCAGGCAGGTAAAGGCAGAGCATGTCTTCTCTCACCAGTACCTGAAGCCTGTGTGTAATTCCTGTGTACAGAAAACAGCCCTGCTAGCTGAACCCTGTCGAGCCGTGGCCAGAGGCCTGAACACATTAAGTCAATAGTTTTCTGTTTGCTGACATGTGTCTGGCTCCCTCCCTTCTGTTGGAGTCATGACTTAATGCATCACCTCACAGCTGCACTGGAGCACGTTTACACGAAGCTACAGATGCGGTGAAACAGCCACAGTGAGTCTTTCCAGTGTGACGCACGGTCACACTGGTTTTCGTGAGCGTCCTTTTCCCCTGGATTACACTGAACTACTCTGGATGCTCCCTGACAGCTGCGTGGCCGCCACTGGCTGCCCACTTGACAGGGCGGGCTTTCCGTCGCAGCGTCGGGAGGTGTGACAGAGCTCGTTGTCTGATTGGTCAAATGGCTTTAACGGCCACCGTGAACGTCCAATTGGAGCAGCTCTTACAGGGAGGCCGTCCGTCTCGAACGCTCGCGCTGCCTTCACACATTAGAGATGGATTTTCATTAGTGATCACCCACAGATGTGCTTTTGATATTATGTGTGAGAACATTATGTACGTTTTAATCCAAACACCCATAAGCAACTGAACTCACTGATTAAAAACCTCCGCAAAAAAAAGGAGGACTTTTGCGCCACCGTGGCAAAGAACTCGCTCAGACACACGGAATCAGACCTACCCATCCCCCGTTATCCTTTATCCAGCTGTTAAGAGGTCCATTTAAATACTCCGTCATCCACTCCGCGATGTTGTCCACCTGCGGTGTCATCTCCTCCTTGGCCGCGCACTCAACGCACACGGTGCCCCCGAACTCGAAGAAAGCGATAATCCGGCCCCAGTTCACACCGTCCCGGAAGAGTTCGTCTATCACCTCGGCGAATCTTCTCTTCGCCGTGGTGGAGGTGAGATACAGCTGCCGCGACATCTCCGTGAAGTCCGGCTGGTATAATCTTTCAAGTTCGTCCCCAGCCTCGCGCAGGACCCTGTGGATGGCGGCGAGCGGGTCGGACTGCGGGGGCCGCCTGCAGAGGTCGGGTGCGCTCTCGTTGTCAGGCCCGGTGCTGGCTTCACGGCACCGGCGGACCAAAGTCGGTGGAGGGGCAACTGCTGAGCCATTATTAGCAGCGTCTTCTTCCCGGACAGCATCAAATCCCCACACGTACCCCCGTTTGGAGAGTTTATGGCAGATATACTTTTCCACAATATTGCGATTACACTCGCTCGCCATTCCGGCTTTAGTTTGTGCAGACGGAGGGTGTCCTAAATAAAATGCATTATGCTCGGATGTGTGCACTGTACACTGCTCTGCAAAGGCTTGTCCGAAACTCGGTTGTGTTTAATTACAAGCAATGCAACGCAACGAGTAAATCCCAGTCAGGGAGCAAATAATGTTTCGAGAGTTGAAGAAATCCCTCGATCGAAACTGCACCGAAAACGTTTCAAAGTCCAAAATAAAAAAAAAATGAAATGAAATAAATAAAAATACTGAGTCCGTGCAAGCAGCTGTCTTCGTTTCCCGAATCCTTTGGAGGGGACACAGGCGACCTTCTCTTTGCATTAGAAATCCAATATGCGGAAGAGGTTTGGAGTAGTGTTGATCTATTCCTGTGCACATTACCCAGACGTGAATGTGTTGCAAATACCACCAACCCCCCCACCCCCCCAAAAAACCAGAAAACAAAACAAACAAACAAACAAACAAAAAAACCCCCCCAAACAACCATGAATGAAGGCCAGAGTAGTTATGCCCACCTGAAGGGGCTTTAAACGCCGCCAACTATTTCAGCAGCGTCAACGCACAGCCGTGCGCGGGACTGTGAGCCAGACAGGGTCGGACTGATTCCTCTTCCACGGTCGCTCCTCGTAGCCTCCTCGGCAGCACCCTGCCCACCGCCAGTGGGCCGCGCTCTGCTGGTGAGGTATCCCTGACGTCAGCCTGTAATTCCTTCGGCTGAGCCCGGAGACTCCAGAGCTGCACTAAAGACTACTGATGGCTCACGTTCTTGTCATTGCACGTTTAAACCACCGTTTTTGTTTTTTTTAAATGGCTGAAAAAGCAGGCTTCCATCTCGATTATAAAAACAGATCCGGAGATGGGTTTTCACTTTGGATGCTCATAACCAGACGTGTGCAAGAAAAGCTCTTAGGGAGGCTTTGGTTTATTCATGAGGAGCACAGAACCATCCCAGCCTGCCGATGAGCTGCTTTGATGTGATCCAGCCACCCCCTTGTGGATGGAGATCCAGCGTTGCAGTACAAAATTCATGCACCTGTATACAATTTCCCCGAGTTCTTTGATGCCTCCCATAGTCTGGTATTCCACGTGAATTCTTCTTGGTTCTCAATGGGACAAAGCATCGGAAAACCCCGTTTTCTGCAAATCTGAGAGAAGTCCCCTCATGGAAGATTAAAATCTCATTCCATCAAACAGAATACTAATATTCCCACAACCCTCCAACATTCAACTTTTCAAAGATCCAACTCACTCACACTGAATTCAAACTTTTTTTTTTTCCACAGCAAAGGGTTCCCTGAACTTGAATCCACCAAAAACAGTTTCTGTGGCTGTATAAAGTTGCATATTTAAGAAGAGACAAGAGGATATCTTGAGCCACAAGTGTCCATCAACGCCCACAACCAAGGATGAAGGCTGTTACATTTTGTTTTTCCGCACAGGTATTTATTTAGTTTATCATGTAAGAAAATAAGACAAAGACACGTTCACTTCTCACATTTTCTTTCAATGGCACACAAGGTGAAGGTGTTAAGATTTTTGGCAGAAAACAAAGTCAAAAGCAAGAGAGAAGAATAAGAGTGCATTATGACTTTCATGTTCAATGCTTTTAAACTCAAGTATCTGATGATGACACCATTAAATAGGGGAAAACGAGTGACCGTTACAGAACTTAAATCTTGACTGTATGTTTAAACATATTGTAAGCATAGGCTTTGTTTGCATAGCTTAAAAGGTGTTAAAACAAAACTGCTCTTATGCCAGCTACATGTTCTATCAACTATGTCTTGCTACCTCAAAGTAAAAGAGAACGCCTGAAAGCAATAAATGTACAATTATGAAAAGCTCTTGAGTGCAGGACATTATGCCTTTAACCAATGTCAAATGAGAACATCATCAAGCATGAGTCATCCATTCTCACTTTCATATCTTGGATTTAAGTAAGGCTTCTTTTTGTCATACAAAGACTGGAAACTGACAAAATACACAAAAAACAATCTGCATTTTACACTGAAAAGTTATATTAAATGAACTGGTAAACCACACGTGGGTTGCACCACATTGTTCTGTGGACAGGTCCATTCTTATAGCATTAGCTTTATAAGTAGTCACTTCTTAAGGCTTAGAATGGGTCCCCACACTGCTCCACATCTTTTACAAGCTAACTCTAAGATCAACAGAGCAGCAACAACAAAATAAATCTCAAATAAATGCATTGCATCTACAGAAATTGTCTTAACACATTTTGGCTTTCAAATATTGGTATGCTTAAAAAATAATATTCCTATGTTCTGATTTGTACGGTTTGTATTAAAGTACATTCTCCCCATTTGCGATGGACCAAAGGAAGACTTGCAAGAGTCAACACTGTACTTTTTCTCCCTCAATATGTAAAACAACAAGAAGGTCATATGGTAAATACAAGACTTTCCAAGGCTTGACAGAAATCAGGAGGGAATCAATAGTGTTACTTAGGGAGTTACAAAGTCCCAACTGTGCATGACAGAGTCACAACAGGTCAAAATCATAAGGACAAACATCTATGCTAGTCCCTCTACAATTTTGGCCTTTATGTAAAACAAATCTCCAGCGCCCTCACTAGACCTACAGGGACATGACTCGGACCAGCAAATCTTGCCCTGCCCTGACTTTTGCACCACCCTGACAGATTATGGATCCCACTTGGATCTTGACTGGGGTGGCTGAATATGTGCACAGACACACAACACTGCATGTAAGATTAAACGATTCCTTCCACACATTTGAAAAAGAAAAAGGTGTACTGAACTTCAAATCAAGTGCACAGGTGAAAAGTGAAAACACCTGAGCTGGTGTTTTTTTTTTTTGTTTTTTTTTTTGTCTCTATCTTTTAACTTCATGGCTTCAAACCCATAGTACCTGCTTTCCTTTCTCAACAAGATAAACTGGGATGATGAGAAAATAATTTGGTGTGTTTATTCCCGAGACAATAAAATCAAATGGCTTTTCTCTCCCTGGGGGTTGGCTCAGTCACAGCAAACACATGCACACATCATGCAAACAATTCACCCAAGTCTTTGCCCCCACACCACATCTAAAATTTTTGAATATCATTTTCTGGATATTATGCTTTTGCACTAGTAAAATTTAAAAAACAATTAAAAACATCACACGCTCTCACTCTCAGATGTCACTGAAGAGTGCTCATGTATCACATCCTGGTTTGGTTCACACAGAGAGCACAAAAACAAACATCCCACAGCATCAACAAAATGCTGAGGGTCGCAACTGGTTTCAAACAGAGGTTATTCAATCCATAAGGAAGGTGCTTTGCCTGCAAAGACTTGTGGTACGAAAAGGTAGAGAAGAAGGGACTTGTTTAGTGAAAACAGTAAAATTCTTACAAGGTGGACCTAGTTTTGTGATACATGCAACAATATGGCAAAAGCTGAAAGTTACCATTCTGGTTTTCACTATAGCCCCTGGTGGGAGGGAATTTAAGCCATATTTGGCACAACTGGTCAGACAGGCTATCTGTTGCTTTTTCCCTCTGTGAGGAAAAGAAAAAAAAAAACCACAACACTGTGCCAGTAGAGGCCTGATATCTAATGTAAGTGGTTTGCAAAACCTACCTACTTTAAAAACCAGGCTGTGGGATGTTTAGTCTGCCCTCATCCCCTTAAAGTAAGGCTGCTCCCACAAAAAGAAGCAAGTGGACACACTAAAACGAAAAGTCACTGGAATGCTCTGAAAGGATAGAAATGGCTGCGAAGTTTATGGGGGAGTTACGTCACTGGACAAGCAAAGAGTAATCATTTGCCGTTTTCTTTCATCTCATCTGTTAAGTTGATATCACAAATGCACTCAAAGCTTGGCCTATTTCCCACCTATGGTTGTGCACTTGTACAGCTGAAAGAGAGTAGAGGAGAGGAGAGGAGAGGAATGGGATTGGGGGGTTGTGGAAGTGGAAGGAAGAGGAGCTCTGGGCTGTGAAGAGGGTAAGGCTGCTGTTACTCTCTCTTGTCAGCTGCTTTTAACTGCTCCCTCTGAATCATGCAGCGGCGCACGATGCTGTCAAAACTCCCCAGGTAGAAGAGGGCGATGGTCCGAAATAATCCCATAGTAACAATCTGTACAGGCGGTAAACATAGGTTAGAATTTGTAACTTGCACAATATTAACAGCAGCCAGGAGGAAGGTTACTTGACAGTGACAGCATCATGCACGTGGATGTACCTGCTGAAGACCCTCTGTGATAGAGGTGACAGGTGACATTCCACATGTGAGGGCTGATAGCATGTAGCCATCGGGTCCAACGGAGCTATTGAAGTTCCCCTGCTGCAAGAGCAACAAAAAACAGGCAGGTACATTTACATAAGCTGTCCACGTGTTTCCACAATCATTTCTTGATATTATTTTCCACAAGAAGCATGTTGGCAGGTGAACTGAATTTCTTACCACTGCATCTCGCACCACGATTTTGGCCACTTGGTCTGGTTGACAAACTCCAGATGTTTCAGAGATTAATTTGGTCTCCAGCGGCTACAAGAGAAAAGAACCAAAGAGGAAAATCCTTTAAATAGGAGAGAGGAGATGGGTGTCAAAGTGAAATCCTGTTACTATTATTTGTGTTCAAGAGTTTACCTTTGTCTTGTTTTCCTCAGCCAATCCTGGAGTGTCAGTGTCAGGGGGATACGCCAAAGTCACATAGATATTGTATGGCTTAATCTGTCATAAAGGAACAGCAACACTGCCCTTAATGATAACCAACACCTATTGGCATTTTATACAAAATGTCTTTAAAGCAATTAAATTAAGTATGAATGCACTCAGTTGGCATACAGCTAACCCTTACTTCAATATTTACTACTAACATAGCTAATCATCTTGATGCCTTAGCAGTGAAGTGGAGAAGAAATAAAATATATGTGCTAAATAAATGTAACTAGATGCAGAGTTAATTTAATACAGTGCGTTTGCATGGTGTGGAGTGGGAAAGGGTGTTCAACTGAGAGAAGGTAAAACTCACCTCCATCTGCAGTGACTCTGCTAAACCACGCAGGGCAAACTTGGATGGAGAATAGGCAGTGTATCCAAAAAGGCCAATCTGGCCCGCTTGGGAGGACACAAACATGATGCGGCCCATTCTTCGCTCCTTCATGGTGGTTATGACTGCCCGTGTTGGGTACACACTGCCCAGGTAGTTCACTTCCATCAGTTTCTGTTGGAAATACAGCCGAGGTTCACACATACTGTAACAAGGGAGTCCAAAATCTGAATACTGTCGCACAATTTCTCCAATATACTATTCACAACAGACTGCAATCTGTATAAAATATTAGCTGCATGGGAATTTAGTCTTTTATTGATTTGCAATGGCAAAATCGCCTAAAAAGTCAGACATCAATCCTTAAACCTTTTCCCAAACTAATTAATGCATGAGACACATTTTCAAAGTGCTCCTCTGTGCTTTTGGTAAGAATGTATCATGTTGGTGTTGAGCAAGAATAGTTCTTATAAATCAAACTATTATAAAAAAATAGTTATTTTTAATAACACTTTGAGCAGTGATTTTATTTAAAATAAATAGTTTTAAATACTTTAATATTAAATAAACAAAGAATGGGTTGGACTTGGCTACACTCGCAGGTGCTTACTTTGAAACGGTCCACCTCCACTTCCTCAAACTTTCCAGAAATAGACATTCCAGCACAGTTCACAAGCATATCAACAGGCCCCAGCTTTTCTTGAGCCTACACAATAGGAAAAAAACAGTTCAATACTTCAGCAACAAATTATTAAGGGAGTCTGAGATGGAGACATCAGCATTACCTGTTTTATCACACTTTCCACCTGGCTGTAATCACTGGATACATCCACTGATATGCAGAGCACCACCTGAATAACAAAATTGTACAGGATCTGTAATCTAATGCAAAATGGCACCAGATGTCATCCCCTATATGAACATATATGCAGTGAAATTATAACCAAAACCCATACCTGCTTGTCATTGATGGCAAATTTCTCCACCTCTTTCTTTGCTTGAAGCAGTTTAGCCTAAAGTAAAAAGAAAAAAAGGCTTAGTTAGCCTAGTTTAATCTGTTTTAACTTGTATAAACTCTTACAAAATAAAGTTTCACCTTTAAAACAGAATTATAACCTGCCAGAGCTTCAGAAAATTTAAGTGCACGCACAGCTGAACTGTTTAACACAAAATAAAGCACATATTGTAACTGAGCACAACATTCACCTGACACAGAGCTAATTCACCTTTAGAATTTAGTTCTCTGTGTTTGACATCAAAACAGTTGGAATTAACAACAAACGGGTTGTGACTAGGCTGCTTTAGGCGACTAAAAGAAATGATTGGCTGCATGTGGTTTGTGCTGACCTCATCTCGTGCCACCAAAGTGATGAATGCTCCTTGCCTGTAGCACTCAATGGCAATGCATTTTCCAATCCCACTTGAGCCCCCGGTCACCTGGGGAAAAAAAAGATAAGATCATCAACCAAAGGTCAAATATAGCACATCTGACTTGCAGCTCTCGAGTGGCAGGCAGCAACTGAAGATTGCAATTGTGTGTCTAAAATGTCCTGCATCTTATTAAAGTTAGAAATGTGCAAGGGTGTTCTTTCATGGTGTTACCACATTTGCATTACCACATTTGCATTATTCCTTTTGCACACCCACAGTAGGTACACCGAATCAAATGTAATGTATCCTAATAACACAAGTCTATGCTCAGAAAGGCACTAATTCAGCTTCTTGGTTAAAGGTTTAAATGGCTGCAGTGTGTGGTGGTGTAGTCAATTTTATTCTGTTTCTAATATATAATCTACCCCTAATGACATAAGCATTAGGTTGACCATTATATAAGCTTAAACCCTCTCGACAGCTGTTTCAACAAAACCTAATATTATAATCATCGCTAAGTTTGGATCTATAGCCGTTGTAGACTGTATCACCTTTTTTCCCCCAACTAGCATCAAGTGGATTGTACTGTAACTGTACTTTATAAACTAGTCTCTAAGTAAGTTGTGCGGTCAACTGTAGCATCGTTTTAGCCATGTGTGGGCGTGTCACTCCTTATAACTGACTGTCGCTGTTATTTCTGCAGTCTAAAATATTATTTTCCCGTAAAAATAGCTGTGACTAATTATTGTGACTAAGTATGTTGCGTACAGACAGAGCTACAGCAATGAGTGGACGTTAGCTACCGTTGACAACCTAACGTTAGCTTCCCGATGCACTTACCACGACGTGGGCCCCGTTCAGTTTCAAAGGTTTGGGACTAATAAGAGGCGATATCATGTATAACAGTAGCACGAAGGCAACAATGAAGGCAGCAACGACAAGAAGCATGATGAATGGCAGGAGGAGCCACCAGGAATTGATGAAAATCCAATCCGTGATCGTTGAGCTCAACCCTTCTTCAGAGGACATGGGTAAAATCTGGCAATCGTTAGCTTGTTTGCTAACTAGCGGGCCAGCTTCTAGGGTCCGATAACAGAGCTACGAGGCAGGCAGCGGCCCTGAAAAAGGGGGTGGCGAAACACAGACCTCGGAGGAGGAGTTGCTGGAGGGCTTGGCAGCGGGTCAAAGATGTGTAAAGGTCAGTTTAGAGTAAGGCTGTGGACCTTGGCTGCCCGTGACAAAACGCAGTCGGCATAAACCAAAACAAATCGAACTGTGCAGTTAACGGGCGGTCCGGGGTCGCACTTGGTACTTGTAGTTCTCAGGCAGAAATGCTCTCTAGAATCACAACGCTGCTCGAGTGTGCTTCTGACAACAACTCCCACAATGCAACGCCCTGCTTCCTCATTCGTCGTATCAGCTTCTGTTAGCTGCACACCTGACCAGCTGCCTTAACTGGTCAGACAGAAAATTAAATTTTTTTATTTTTTTTTTTAAAGTGCTTGTTTGCATTAAGATTCATTGATAAATGCACATCCATCTTTGTTGGAAATCCGTGTCAATATCAAAACTCATTTTCTTGACAAAGCTATAACCTTTATTTACATCATGGAAACGAAAAACAGGGAATCTTATGCGTCAGTGGCCTCTTCAAGAAGAAAAGGCAAGGAATTGGCTATATGTATAGACATTTACAGTAAAATACGTTTCCCATCAGAACTCAAAAGAGACGGCACACCTTAGAAGCAAGAGTACAGCTGTATACAATCTCTAAAATAGCTTACATGAAGTGTGCAAGTATTAAACATTTCTTAGTTGTCATGACAAAGCACTCAATTTATGAGCAGACCAACATATTAAAAAAAATAATTTCGCGGGTTTTCTGGAAGGCACGTGGTGCACACTGCCACTCATGGCTACATAATACTCCATGCTCGGAGATGCATTCCTATGTTATCAAGTGTAAAAGAAGATAATCTCTCCACCTGAACCACTAGTGTCCAACTTCAACACCTCGGTCTTACTTCACAATGTGACTTTATCTTAATATAAGGCTTCATTTTTTTGGGAGTTTGCATTAAGGATAGTTAGAAAAGCCCGTGGGAAAGCGATTGGGGTGGGGTGGGGAAATGCACAGTAGGTTGTGAAAAAAAACCCATGAGCTGAGTGACAAAGCAGTCCTTTGAAGGAAAAAAAAAAAAAAAAAGGTAAAATAATGCAGGTACGGCACCACTGGTGAGCCACCCCAATAGCTGTGTTGAATACAAATGACAACTAAATAAATACAACTGTCTTTCATTTGTGTGTTTGTTGTCGTCTCAAGTTTGGGAACTTGGTTAACAACTCAAGGTATCCACGGGGCCTAATGCAGCTCTCATCCTGAGTATCTGTCTCAAACTCTGTAACATCCACCACCATGAGACTAGAATGACATACTTTACCGAAACTAATTCTGTTAACTCATGCCCCCTGCTTCATGTCCCCAGCCCTAGATTGATATATTCCACAAAGTACAGTATACACTATAAAATGCTTGTTTTTGTTTATTATAAAATAGGATATGCTAGGGGCATTTATTAATCTAGTGAGATGTACTGACTAGAAAATAAAGACACGAGATCTGGTCCTAACTTAAAATAAATAATCTTGAGTTCAATTAATCAATTTGCACCGATTGTTGTATAGGTCTGTTCTGCTCATCATTAACTTTAGTGTATAAGTCAGACAAACCTCTAGTTACCCCATGTGGCATTGGTTCTTTTGAGTCAGGTGTAGATGGGAAGTATTTAATCTTCTTTGGACAGTAGTGAATATCAAATAAAAGTAGGTCTTCCACTCTGTGTGTGTTTATCAGATTGGCAGAACAGAGCAGTACTCTTTCTCACTTCCAATGAGCCAGGTCTGGTGAATAGGTGAATAAGATAGACAATCAATTCCTTTGCTTTGGTTTGACTTGACTCATTCATCCTGCCTAGCCCTCCTGTCCAAAGTCTTCTGTGAATTTTTTCAGTTTGTCCAGATCTTGTTCATTGACTGTTGGCTTTATGTTGGTCAGAGACCTCAGCATGTCAGACTGAAAAAAGGAAAAAAAACAAACAACATATTAGAGCAAGGTCTTTGATACACATTTATATTACAGTCTAGTATTTCTGTATCCATACCATGCATACTACAGGTTCCAAAAGCTTCTCTCCAGGCACCTCCATCCATGTCATTTCAATTGCATTGGGATCACCTGGAGAGCAAGGAGTCAAGAGGTCATCTACGACGGAGTTGGGGTCAGTTCTGGATGGACCCCGTACCTTATTTGAATCGAAACATAAAAGGGAAACAAAAGTAACGGTTAGCTCTAACACATTACACTGAAGCAAAAAACAGTATGTAATATTTATTTATATATTTTAAGTTTTACCCGTTTGAAGTGAGTTGCTGACTGGACCTTTCGAACCGGCTGCATTAGAGCATCTCTGACAATGACGCTTATATCTGCTCCTGAGTAGCCATCTGTCTTCTTGCCCAGACTGGCAAAATCAGATTCAGTGAGACTGTTTGGGGTTGATCCCAGGTGGAGCTTGAACATGAAGGAACGGGCATGCTCTTCAGGCAGTGGGATGTAGATCCTTTTCTCAAATCTGAGAGAGCATTATTGGTGAACAGTGAGCACAGATGAATGACAACACGGTTATTCAAAATTTACTGAGTAACAACATTAACCTTCTTCTGATGGCTGAGTCTAGTGTCCATGGGATATTTGTTGCCCCAAGTACAAGAACTCCCTCATTGTCATTCCCCACACCTGTAAAACAAAACAAAACAAAACAAAAAAAAACAAGGGTAAGATACATGTGGAATTGGAATTTTTTTCAAGTCAAAGACCTCGTATTTTGATGTCTTTACTGATACAAATTCCTACCAATCTGTGATGGCGCTATAAAATAAAGAAATTGTACAGGTTTACTCAATACAGATGTAGAAAAGCCATGTGTTCAAGTTACAAAATTGTATTTATTAAAACGTGTGCACAAGTAAGAAATAAGTCTTGGAGAGTTGATTAAGATTATACACACATAACTGATAATATTTTTGAATATAGATTAATAGTTATTCACATTCAGCAATGTAATTGTTTATACCATGACTACTGAACTCAATTATCATTATATTTTACAGATGATTTAGTTGTGTTAACTATGTGGATTTCCAAATTCTGAATCCCAATTGTTCCATTATAAACACCATTTCCTCAAAGGGGCATTTAATTTAATTATACTTCAGCTATAATAGCTATAAAACCATTTTGCACCTCTGGCAACATCCTAATCAGTGATGTCATGGCAGGTGCTTTTTTCCAGTCCCGTGCATCTGTTTGAAGGAGTGACCAGAGTCAGAGCGTTGTAAAGGTTGATTGTATTTGGAGTGTTGCAACAGCGATTTCCTGCCTCATGTGACTCTTTTTCATTTAGACTCTCACGCTTCAGTTAGTAAGAAGTGAATATGGAGTGTGAGGGAGGGAGGGAGAGAGAGAGAGAGAGACACCCCCTGTCCTACCTTGGAAAAAAGTAGACCATAATACAATATAGATCACAATACATGAAATGATTGTCAGCCTTTGTACTCAATGTAATGACTGATCCAAAAGCCAAAATATGTTAAGGTTACCCAAAAGCAGCTTCTTATCCCCCACCCATTGCAGCTTTTTCCGTACACACCCTGTGTTTCTATGGTTACATGTTAGTATAATCCATGTTTTCTAACTAAAATGCTGCCAGGGAAAATTTAGAGACCGAAACTGAAACCGTTGCTTCATCTAGTGCCTGAACATTAATTTTCTACTTGAACTGCCATTTTGGATCCCACAGGTTGTATTGTGGTTTCACAGAACACTGCCAGAAAAAATATTCAGTGATAAGAGAAAATAGATCTCAGGTTTTTAAACAATTTAACACCAAAAGTGGTGTTTTTTCAGCATTCAAACATTAAGTAATTACAAATAGTGGTTTTAGCTCATCAGACTCACCCTGCATCTGGACGAGGAATTCTGTCTTGATACGACGAGCAGCTTCACTCTCGTTCTCACTTCTTGAGCCACAAAGGGAGTCAATCTCATCGATGAAGATGATGGAAGGCTTGTGCTCCCTTGCAAGGCTGAAAAGATTCTTTACCAACCTGGGAAGCAGAAGGTTCAGGAAATGAAATATGAGTGTGCTGTTGGATGCAGCAGATTTAATTGCCACTGTGGATTGGTGACACAATGACTCACTTTTCACTCTCTCCCAGCCATTTTGAGACCAGGTCAGACGAGGATATGGAGAAGAACGTTGAATTGTTTGCCTCTGTGGCAACAGCTTTAGCCAGATAGGACTTTCCTGTACCTGGAGGTCCAAAGAGCAAGATACCCCTCCAAGGAGTTCTCTTTCCTGTAGATCAATTACAGAGGTAACTGAATCTGTAGTAGTGTACACAGTAGTAGTAGCTGTAGTACACAACAATCACAGATGTTTGATTTTAAGAGCGTAATTTAAGAGTGAAGAGGTTGCCTTCAAATGAAACAAGCTTTAATACCTGTGAAAAGGTGGGGGAATTTGATTGGAAGAATAACAGCTTCTTTCAGTGCCTCCTTGGCTCCTTCTAAACCAGCAACATCGTTCCATTTGATATTTGGTTTCTCCATAACAATTGCACCTGGAAAAAAAAAAATTACACGTACATAGAACACATACTAGATTACTGAGGTGTCTACACAATGCATAATGATGATTTCCTGTAACAAACTCACAATAAATGAATGTATAAAGACTGCAGAAAACAGTCCCCAAAAAAGAATAATACAAACCTGAGAGTTGATTTTGGAACTTCTTTTTCTCTGGATCATCACCTTCATCACTTTCATTCCTTAACACACAAACATCACGTTATAAAAATGTTACATCTATTGCCTACATTTCAAGTTTAAGAAATGATCAAATTATAATATTTCCAATATATTAAGGGAAGCCGATTTTCAGATGTGAATAGCATCACACAAGCAGACACAGCCCACTGCCCCACCCATAAACACACCCTTTGTCATCAGACTGTGACTCTTTGACAGGCTTTGCGGGAGGAGCTTTCTCTTTCTTCTTTAGATACTCTTTCAACTTCTCTGCTCTGTCCAAATATTCAGCACATTTCGCCCGGATGCTCTGTTTAGCTTTCTCACCTTGGGCTTCATCTGTAAGACACAAGCAAGAAAAAAGGTATCCCAAAAAAATTTCCAGTTGGACAATTAGATACTGTCCTGCTTAGTTAGTTAGTACACCCACAATACAATATATTCTGAGCAATTCTTCGACTATTTTTGTCAATACTTCTGCTACAGTGTATATGTCCTTTTTTATGCCTTACATTTCACCACATGAAGGAAATACTGAACAGCAGCCTGGTAGAGACGCAGAGCCTCATCGTAGTTCTGAGCTTTGTCCTCCTGAGCCGCCTTGCTGGCGAGATCAATGGCTTTCTAAAATAAAACAGACACAGAGCAGCGTTACCTTTATTGACACCTGTAGGTGCTAGAGAAAGTAGATGTGTGAGAGGGGGGTGTCAATGATTATTAGCCAATCAAACATCATAACAAAATGACAAAGTTATGAAAATAACAGTAATAATAATAGTGGGAAAAATATATAAGTGCATGTCACCTTTATATTCTTCGTAAATTTTTATATACTGAGCAGATTTAATGCTACACCTGTCCTGTGTGATGACACCGGACAAACCGAGGTAGAAGAGCCTAAAACTTACTTTGTTTCACTTCTCCTTTTGGTTATCGCGGCTGTAACTAGAATTTTAACACAGTTTATACAGCTACACATGCACAAAAACATAACGTTAAAAGGCCCCTTCGTGTTGAAAGTAGGTGTTATTTAGAGGCCAAATACAACCAGCTAGTTAGCAACGCTAATCTTATTAGCGGTCTTAATGTTGCTCAATAGAACATAACGCAAAGCACGACAAATTAAACACTCGCATGCACATTTACAAGGTAAAAATACTACCATTAAAATCACAAACAGTACACAGTATCATCTGTTAGTGGTCTTTTTGTTTTGTTTTGTTAAGTCGATCGCAAAATTTGTGCCTGGGTTAGCTAAACATGCTAATTAGCAGCTAACGTTACAAACCTTACGCTGTTTTATGCCCTCGGAGGCATTTATACTGAACACCACCCAACAACACCAGGCCATACGCTTTGGCTGACAATTGTGGTGCTTTTTAATCAGTTCGTTCCTGCGTGCGGACAACTTTGTCAGGTTATTTAAGCGTTTTATCTAGCGCTGGGATTGGTCTTCAACTTACCTGTAAATTATTGTTGGTAGCCATAAGGGCCGATCACACTGTCCAGTAATCGAAACGGGTGTCCCACCACCGTGAGTAAGCAGCTTTTAATAGTCTTCTGTAAATTGTAGCCTTACGAGTAGACTGTTAACGCGATAATCGATGTTTTTATGAGGTTTGTTTTCGTTTCTTAGATCGCTCCCGAGCTGAATCGAAGATGAAACTTCCGCATCCAAAAGTCGATACTCGCGTGCACGGAATGTCGATGACGTCAAGACGCAGCCTCGGGGCGAGCTGCGTTTCTGCGCTTACACAATGAAAGTTATTGTTTGCACTTTAAATAAATCTATAAAGACTGAGTGGGGGATTCGTGCAGTTGTGTCACTTTTGTTACCCAGGTCATAATTTAAGATATTTAAAAAAAAAATGCAGTTGATGTGTCTTTGGTCTGTGGTTTACCCATAGCCTACACCCCTCACCTCTTTACGTAGAGTCGGTGGATTTACCAGAATTAAACTTCTGCACCGACTGTGAATGAAACATTAACATAACCCTAACTGTCATATAAATATTATAACATAAACGATTTTATCAGATGCTAGAATAAAGCGAACTTAACAATAGGAGAAAGCAGTAATTAAGTCTACTTGTGCTGTGGCACAACCATGTCCTTGTGACAAAATAAATGTTTTATAAGAACCTCTTTATTCACTAGGTACTCCTGTAGTTCTTCCACTCTGTCCAGGTACTGTTTACATCTATCTCGGATCTTCTGGTTTCCATCTTTCCCCTGGGGTTCACCTGATGGGAAGGAGAACACATTTAATACCATTCTACATTGTTACGGGTTTTTCTAAGTAATATTTCTATAAATAACTATTTATAGGTATGGCACAACTACAAATTGGCACATATACAAGAAAAACCATCAGAAGTAAAGAAGAAGTAATTTCACTTGTAGATGCTAATTGGTCCATCAGGCAATGATAGTGATGGCCCTCCCTGTACAGACACGGTAACTGGCTCAATTATTGTAGGTGTGCCGTTTTAATGTGACATTTGACGAATTTGCGATGGTGACGCACGTTTTAAAATGTGCAGAAAGTACTTGACAGCATGTTGGTAGGAGCGGATGGCTTCCTCGTAGTTCCCAGCCTGGTCTTCTTCTGAGGCCTTCTGTGCTACAGAAATAGCTTTCTAAAAGAGTGGGAAATTGAGTTACATTTTGTATTCAATCATATGTCATATATCATATCTTATGTTCCTGCAACACTGCCACATGAAGGGCTGCGTATAAACCTATCAGTATCATATCAGTTAGTGTCCCATAAATTACATACATCTATTTGCCTATAAACATTGTCAGTAGTATTGGCTTGTTATAGAGTAAATTGTCAATAAATCTAGTAATAAGTGATTATATGTGTTGTCACTTCAGATGTGTACTTTGATGTGACCAAGGTCAATTTATTTTATATTGTGCCAGTTCACAACACAAGTTATCTTAAGGCACTTACCAAATAAAGCAGCTCTAAACCTTCTCAATATAAACTGATTTACCCAGACCCAACATTTCCCACCAAGAGCAAGCACTTGGTGATAGTGGCAAAGCTTCATTTTTAAGAGTCAGAATCCTCAATCAGAACCAGACTCAGGCTGGGCTGCCATCTGCCTTGACCAAAGGCGTTGATGTTTCTGATCTTAACTTATGCAATGGTTTTGGTCGTTAAAACAAAAAGAGTCCAGTGTAAACTTAGCACCTGCAGATTGACCGGTATAACTCTCATTAGACAGCTGCTTATTAATTTTTGAAGAGGCTCAGTGTGCAGTCCACCTGATCTAGGACACCCTACCTCAACAACACATCCGCCTCTTACACTGCATATGACATTACGATACAAAGACATCACACACACAAAAAAACCCAAAACAAAACAAACAAACCTCAGATTGCTTAAAGAACCTTATAAGTGTTGACAGAAACCGTTTAAAAGCATGAACGAATTATTTCATAGACAACAACAGAATCAGTGTACTTGATGTCAGTCAGATTTGGAGTTCAGTAAGCTCTGGCAGAACAGAAATATACTGAAAACACCTTGATTATTCTGTTGGAAGTGTTTTACTTGAGCAAACAATAACCCAGAAATAGACTGAGCCATAATTAAGCATCTGCCCAAACAGAAACCGGTCAGATTGAACCCAGACACCCTCGGTTTGGATTGTCTCTCTAAGTGACCGCACTTGTTCCACTCCACAAACAAACCAGGAGCTTATCCAGCTCTGAGGAGAGTTGTTCGCCCTACCTGTAGATTCGTTGGCTCCATGCGGAGTCCTGACAGTATTAAAAACAACAACTGATTCAGCCTGTGATCTCGGCCAGTCTCGTTTTCGTTTGCCCAGCCGTGTAGTCTATGCACAAACAGTTCCTGTTTGCCTGCCCGTCCCTCGGCACTGACACATGCGTTAAAGAAAGCGGCCTGCCCAGTCACAGGAATGGCAGCAATGCTGAGACGCGGAAACTCTCCTGTCACTGAGTCATTGTGTTTAGTTTGTTGCTGTACAAGTTACAAGAGTCTTTCTTTCTATGGTCCATACAGAAATAGCCATTCCGGCTTTTATTGCGGATCATTTGGGACCTTAAGGTATAAAGGTATGAAGACAAGAGACACGTTAGTTAACTCTATGGAAGCTCTTTAAAGCAAGCGACCAAAAGACATTTGAGGTCTGGGACTTAAAACTGTGTGCGCCACACTCCGGTCCACGTACTTCTTCCACGGCCGGTGTGATGACTAACTCCTCCACTTGAGGTCGCCACAGGATCATTTTAAAGGATCAAAGCGTTTCACACCCCGTAAACTCACTGGAGTAGCTGCCTCAGGTTTAGGGCTCCTCTCACCCTGACATGAGTTAAGGTTAGATTATACTTCAATACAGTACAGTAACAAGATGTTAAGATATACAGCACTAACGCTTAACCAGCTCATTTGCAATAAATATTATTTTAGAATCAAAATATCCATTTCCATTTATGACCAATTTACACTTTTTTTTCTCTTATCTTTCTTTCTTTTTTTTTTTTTAATGTAACCAATGTTTATTTTGCAAACAACTCAAGCTGCCTCAGAAATTTCTGAATACTTTTTATAGTGACTATAGTAGGCGACAGTGTCTGGTTTAAATGGCCCATAATCTAAGTGGTTTCTTGTTGGGTGATCCAAAATAAAATGGGACAATAAAACAAAATATGCAAATCATAAGTATTGCGCATATAGGAGTATTATAGCGTTAACCCATATGGCTCAAATTTTGTTATCGCTAGACTAACAATGTAAGAAAGACCAGGGGCTGCTCGTAAACACCGTGCAAACCGCGATGTGAGACCTTTGGCCCCAAGTCAGTGGATTAAGGTCGAGCACAGACCATCTGCAGGCTGACACCTGATAGCTCCAGTGCGGCACACGGTTTGGTGAGGAAGACGGAAAGCTGGCGTCGTTATCGTGGAAACATGCGGTGGAAGGAGAGCACACCTTCACCAGCAGATCGACCTAAAGCTGAACCTACCGAGAGAGACCCGCGAGTAACAGCCCATTAGACGCATTTCATGGAGCTCTATAGATGACAAGACCTGTACGCTGCGGGTTGCTCTCAGCATCTAGAGGGACTTCTAACGCGGAACATGGCGAGGGGGATGAGAGGAGCTCACCTCCTCGCTGCATTTTTGATTTTGCTGATGCCGCTTTTCAGGGACGCAAATGGACAACAAGTCTTTAATGACTTAACAGGTTTTAGTTTGAATCCCCCGTATTTCAACCTCGCCGAGGGCGCCACTATCTCCGCCACAGCAACCTGCGGTCAGGATGGGGCTGGGACACCGAGGAAGGATTTATACTGTAAACTTGTCGGAGGACCGATCACCGGACCTCCTACACAAAATATCCAGGTAAGAACAGAAAGTGGGAGTTTGATGTGATCAGCTTTTTGTCCGTGCGTAAAAGGGGAGCAGCAGCAGCGCTTTGCAAACGCTGTATCAGGCAATGGCACAGGCAACAGGAAATTATATGTAGTATAGCCTCCAACCATTGTCTGAAATGCTCTGAAACTGAGAGATTTCTCTATGTTTTTATCCATGGGATCCCTTCTAAATCTGTGGCGCCTTTCTATAAAAGCCAGGGCTTCAGGAGAAATCTGACAATTTTGCCCGCCCTGACCAAGCTGTACAGCTGCCAGAAATAGTTACACACCATTGTAATTGAGTCCTTACGTTTTCTACAGGAAATGCCCTTTCAACACTGGTCTTTTTCTCAACAGGAGGCGTTTGTCAATGCCATACAGAACTTAATATTTAGAGAATTGGTCATATTGTTTTGCACCAGATTAGTGATTTGCCCGCACCTCGCATTAAACGATGCATTCGGTTTGCCGCAATTGTTTGGACGTGTGAGTTTCAAATGCCGACTATTTGCTGTCACTCAGGGTCAGTTCTGTGATTACTGCGACGCCGCTAACCCACTCAGAGCTCACCCGGTGACCAACGCCGTCGATGGGACCGAGAGGTGGTGGCAGAGCCCTCCTCTCTCCAGGGGGCTGGTGTACAACGAGGTGAATGTCACCCTGGACCTAGGACAGGTGAGATTATTATACTTTACTCTGTTATGAACAGCTGTTTACCTGCTCCCACCTGCAGTGTGTATAATAAATGCTCTGTGGTGACAGTAAAATATAGCACCAGGATGTTATAGAGAAGGAAATTATTTTTTGACCCTTGCTCTGCTGCTATGAGATTTCAGAGCAACTATTCTAATTGCTTTTTTTTTTTTTTTTTTTTGCTGCTGCTGCTTGTTTGTTTTGGATTATACTGCAAGGAACATGAGTTTCATGGTGTTTCATTCACAAATATTCCAAAGGTGTTACATGATTATGTTTTCAGTTTGAGCTTCATCACCTCAGCCAGCAGCGATCATGTGAGTAATGTCCTGCAGTTGGTTGCTTGCCAGGAATCAGATTCACGCCCATTTGGCTGGTGAATGTGCTTCCATCATGACCCGTGTCTCTGGCAGGAGTTTGGCTCATCGCCCATAAAACTGTGCCTCACGCTCAATTATCCTCTGTGAGGCAAGCGAGGAATTCTGTCCCAGGATTAGGGATCAGAAAGATGTGAAATCAGATTCATGGAGTGCAGGTGGAGGCCTGGACCTCTTGTGTGAGGAGGGTTTGGACTAGTATTGGAGTAAACTTCAAAACAAGAGCAACAAAAGAGCTCCCCTCCACACATATTGCAGCCCAGTGGGTACTGTGTCAGACAATGGGTGTTGGCTTTTCTATCTCTGTTTTGTGACTGACTGAGCTGAGCAGAGATCCTACATAGCTAAATATAGTTCACGCTTACAAGAGGATGGACGCATGCAGGGCATTTAGGGATGTCTGACTTTAATACGTGGTAATGCTCAGTTTATTTGGGAGCAGGGAAAGCAGCATTATTGTATTATAGTGTGCTAAAAAGAGCATGGCTTGATCTGTGGTTGTGACTACCAACCACACAACCCCAACCCCCTCAAACACATACACACACCTGTCACATGCATTTTTCTTTTGATGCAACCACCAAGACTGTCAACAATGCTCACCTGCCACCATTGCATTTTAAGCCATACGGATGTTTGAGCACTGAAATGAACCTATTCTGTGGAGAAAAATGGGTCTTTGTGTGGAACAGAAAAACTGACTGTGATAAAACCTGGCATTGTAGAGGTCAGATGTGAATTACAAATGCAAACTCCTTGAAGCAGCTTTCTAACCTCTGGTGTATCAAACAAGCACATTCATCATTCTCAGTTATTGCCTAAAGACAATAGATTTTGGAGAGAAAAGGCCGACACAATATGAATGAAATATCACTTATAATTCAAGGTTTTTTTGTATTTACCTCCAAGAGGGCTTTATTGCTGTCTACCACCCTACAAATGCAACCTCAGGCATTATCCAATACAGGGCTCAAGATGTCAAATTGTTTGACTGTTCTTTGTGAAGTTTTGATAGCTTTGTAGATTTTTTTCTTTTTTAAATCCACAGTATAAATGATGTTTTCAATGAAATATGTGGGTTAGACTTAGCTGAATGGGTTCTGTGGTTTCTTTTAAGACCAACGCAGGTGGCTGCTGTTGTCTCTATAGCTCTCAGTAGATATATTAGATAAAGGCACAGTTGATGTTTATGTTAAAATGACCATGTTCAAAAGGGGGCTTTATTGATAGAACTGGCTGTTTTTTTTTTTTGTTTTTTTTTTCCAACCGAGGACTGTTTGAAGCGATGTCTGCCTCAGTTAGAGCTAGACTACTCTGACTGAAAGTTAAGTCTCTGAAACTTTGTCCAGCACTTAACCTAAACATCTCAAAGACTGTTCTGTGATAGAGATCTCAGAGATCTCTATGAAGTCTTGTACAGATGCTCATGATCCCAAGACATCAAATCCTACTGACTGACTTACATTTATGAGTTTTAGATAAATGTCTTGACAGTTATTGGAGTGATTGTCATTTATGTCCTGCTCAGAATGGATTGCAATGACTTTGGTGATTCTCCTGACCTTTAATGTCACCATAATCAGATCAAAACTTTAGTTTGTCCATTACTTTGGTTTATTACCAAAAAGTAATGGCAAGGCAAGGCAAGGCAATTTTATTTGTATAGCCCATTTTTACAAACAGTTTGTCTCAAAGGGCTTTACATAGCATCATAACAACATCCTCTGCCCTTAGACCCTCACATCGACTGAGGAAAAACTCAAAACAAAACCCTTTTAACAGGGAAAAAAAAGAGAAACCTCATGGTGAGCAACAGAGGAGGGATCCCTCACCCAGGACGGGCAGACGTGCAATAGATGTTGTATACAGACAAGAAAACAGGTAACAATACAGAATATACACAGATGGAAATGGTGTGCAGGAGTTAATGAAGGCAGTTAGTTAATGACATCTTCTCACCAGTCACTCACATGTTAGCATGCCAAGGTGCTAAAGTAAGACGGCAACAGAATATTTGCTCAATATCAGCATGCTTGCATTGTCATCGAGTGTGCTAGCATGCTAATAGTAGCATTTGCCTAAGGACTAAGTCCTGCTGTGCCCAACAGTCTCATAAAACCCCTAGCAGGGTTTTACACTCTGTCTTGATTTCATTCAAATCTCAGTACCACTCTCATCAACCAGTCCTAAGGCCGAATGCTTCTTGTGACATGATTGTTAATTTCTATTTTGCTTCCAACTCAAAAATCTGCTATGGATAAGTCATCTTTCTCAAGCAGGCCAGTGAGAGCAGACTTGCTACTCCCTGTTTTTGTGACTTCTTGGCTTTTGACCTGTGAGACAATGATAATGTAATCTTTAGCTGACTCCTGTATAACAGATGAAGCATGTTTACCCTCGAATGAATTTGACTGTGTGTAGATGTTTATGATAACCTTATCCCATTTGATTTTAGCTCATACATGTAATGGATATGTTTCTCTCTTGGCCATTTAAAGCTAAATTCATCCACTAGTCACTAGAGTGTTTCTTGTTCATCCCAATATAAATTTTTGCCACATGCTGTGTGTTTCCACAAAAATACTGACTACTTTTCCAGGAACTTTGGCCCTTGTTAAAACTATTTACAGGACACAGTAGGCAAGCCATTGTTCTGGTAAACATTTACACCACAAATCAGACTGCCAGTCACTTCATTTTTCTGGGGAATGTATTTTAGGAGCCCTGGCCACATGTGCTTATCTGCCCGAGTGAGCTCAGAGTAGAGCATGTGAGGCAAACATGCCAGGGCTTACTGTTGTCTGTCTCCCATCTGATGGAACTGAGCTGCTTCTGAGTGGTGTTTGTCGGGCACTGAATAAACATCAGATATTCGTGGTTCAAATGAAGTTCGTGTTAGCAGCTGAACTGATGTTCAGTGGATTTAAGAACCATTTTTTTATGTGAAAGATAAGGCTGTGAATTATTTCTGTGGGTGACAGGTGTTTGTTGTGTTGATGATGGAGCTTTGTGCGGTGGTTTTGTGGCTTAAATGGACTCTAACTGGCAGAACATCTTGTTGTTTATCTATGATTTATAGGTTAATTTGCTCAGCAGGCTTCGATGTACACCCAACATCATGAATAATGTGATAAAGTGCAATATTCTTGACAGAAATGATCTGGTACTGGTTCATGCAGTGGCTTTGGCTCTGCAATTGTTGACAGACAAAGCTCCAAAGAACTCAATTTCCCCTGGAATCTAATGCCCTCTCTAAGGGGTCCATCTCCCACCAAAGTGGGTTTGAATGTTTTATTTGCAGCCGTTGGCCCCTTTTGTGTTCAAATCCTTTAAGGCAGTATTGTGTGACATCCTTTCTGTGCTCTCAGGCTCTCACAAAGCTTCAGTTCTTTTTAAGCCTTGCTGAAAGTGACCTGGCCTTCTCCTTTCACTGGTTAAATGCATAGAAATGGAGAGGTGGTGTAATTTTGTGGTGAGAAAATACTTAAAACAGAAAACATGGACACAAACTCACATGCCTTGACTGAAAACATTCCACTTTGCCTGACTCTTGCTGAATAGACAGAAATCAGAAACAACCAAGCAAGATGCATGCTCAAAGCATGCTTGCATGGATGATGTTGTGGATACAGATTCATGGCTGTGCTTTATCCTTCATGCAAGAGGCGGTTAATGAATATGTAGCATTTAATCCTAATAGAGGTATCCTGAGATTTGAATATCTATATACATGAAAAAAAAGAGAGTTTATCCGTGAATACCGATGCTTGGTAAGAAAGATTTGCTCATATAATGGAGATGGCACAATCTGACCCTAGAGACAAGATTGGCTGTTAGACATGTCCCTATTGCTGTGGTGACGATGGAGGTGATGTAAGTGCCTGTCTTTAGCCGGGTGCCTGAGGCGCCAGGCCAATGCAGCAGATATTTACTACTCCACTAACAGCTACCTCATGCTAGTTAGCAGTAGCTGTGTGGCTTGGCGAGTGCATAATGTCCTCCTAAATTTGGAGCTCCAATGTGGAAAAGCTTGTGGGACCTATTCACCTTTTCAAGGCCACTGTCATAAATTCATACATAGAAATGCTAATTAGTGGTCACAGGTTTACTGACGCAGGCATTGATGCAATGGGATTATTAGAGAATGGGAGCTTTCCTTGACCCATCTGTTTCATGAATAGTAGTACATCCATCAGCCTATGTTTAACTTGTCATTTTTGTATCTTTGTTTTGTAATCATATTTCAAGGTTATCTTTGTCTTTTTCAATGAACATTAGAATTCAACTAAGGTACAGCATTGCACTGACCCAAACCCTAAAAAATAATTGTAAAATTGATTGTAAAATACTCACTTGGTTATCAAATCATTCCAAGCCTCCTTTAACCTGAAATGCACTAACTTACAATGCAAACATTTTATTGACCAATTTGAACTTTTGGTTTCTTTGTAGTGGTTCAATATTGACAATTCATATAGAGGCAAACTTACTGTTGTCAGTGCAGAAAATTCTTGTGCAGCTGCACCTCAGGCTTTTATAATGAGAACATTACTAACAAGCAGTAACTTGCATATACTCTATGTTTTCTAGTGCAACTACAATTCTCTTGTGACTTTTAGCCAACTGTTCATTGTTACAGTATAACTAATTCTGTCATGGAGACAGAGGAAAATACACCAGACTACCCCTCGCCCCTTCCACCACCCACCTGTCACCCACAGACAAGCAGTTGTACATTGCATTGTTACAAACTGGAGGGCAACTGTTCCACCCCACTGGGCCGCAACATGCTTTGTCTGGCAGGACTGATCCACTCCAACAGAAGGTGATGCCTCCTTTCCTTTGAATTGCGTTCTCTTGATCTCACTCAGATTCTCAGGAAGTTGCTCAGATGGCTTCTATCTATTGAGACTATAGATGTAGTCCTCTTTGTTTTGCAGTGCCCTTTCGGTTGGAATTTAGGATTAATGTTTTCTGTTTGACTTTTTGACTTCTGTTTGATTTCTGGTTGACTGTACTTTCTGAAAATGTATGAGATATGAATATATGGTATGATTAGTTGCTTACTACAGATCTCATCTTCACAGGGTAGCATACAGTACCTGTTATTAGCAGTAAAATAAAGTAAAATATTAATACTGTGGATTAAATAAAGAAATGGACACAGGTATTATTATTTATGACTGGGAAATGAGTGAGAAATTCCTAACCAGTTCACTTTACAGTACACTTCATTTAATCAACACAAAGAGATTATAATTGAAGAGATCCACGTGGCAGGCACAGCAATGAGAGTAACTGGCAAAGGGTCACGCAATCAGTCTTTTTTTTTTTCCAGATCTTTGATTTTTCTGTGAGTTTAAAACATTGCCCTATGGCTCCATTCCCTGAAGTGTAGCCATGTGTGAAGGTAGAGAGTAGGACTTCTGTGTGTAGATGCAGCAGTGGTGCTGCTGTTTACACTTACGGGTGCATATTTATCATGCCTGAGCTGTCATACACAAACTACAAATTTGTGGTGAGACAGGGGTGAATAATCTCTTTACAACACATACACAAATATGCTTTGGGTGTGAAATGCCATCAGATTTAGGGTTGATTATTTTTCAAAATAAATTCACATGTTGCAAGTATATTCAGAGAGGCCAAAATATTTATATGTTGCTCTTAAAATGGTGTTTGGTCATGAGGGACAGAGTTGGCTCTGTTGCCTTGTTGTGTTAATTAGAAAGTAAGAGGAGATCTGGATACGTTATACTTTGTCTATGCGACAGTATTGTAGGGGGCCAAGGTCAGGAATTTGAGAAGGGGGTAGAAGGCAAAGAGGGTAAGTGTCAAACAGTCCATACCTGTCACAGCTCAACCCCTGACCTTTTTGACACCCACCCACAGCCTCCTACAATAAACCTTCTGGCATTACACCCTTGTCTAAAGCCTGAGGCTGGAGATGCAGGGAGGGGCAGATGGCTCTGCTCAGGTGTTCCAAATGTTTTTGCCACAAGCTTGTCAATCTGTTTCATGTCTTTCTACACCACTGGAATCCACTTCTGGTGTGCTTAGCATGCCATCACGATATTTCATGCTTCCTCCAAACAATACGTAGGTGCTGGACATATTTCAAGAGTGTGTGTTTAGACTGGCAGGACACATTTGAAGAGACAAGCCTGAAATTAAGCAAAGCCGTGCCAGGACAGGTCCCTTCTTCCAAGATTGTGCTGTCTGTTTCTGACTGGGTTTGTTTCCCGAGGATTCACTCAGTTACTGGCATCAAGTCAGTATTAGATACCACAATAAATGACATCACCACATTCAGCAGTTCAGAAATTTTGGTACAACTTGGGCGAACAATAGGATACGTTCAAATGGTGCAAAAATAGCTTAACTTAATTATAATTGGTAGGTTTATTCATTTTCACCTTGTCATATGTATTAATTTTCAAGTAGCTTGAAGGGCCCTGGACGCCCAGATAGCTGTTGCGAAATATGTCAAGGCTTCAAAGGCCACATCACAGTAAATCACATACACTATTTTTATTGAATAAAAATTGATAATGAAAACACATCCCTCGTTGAAAGTGGCACCCAATATGAAGAGGATATTAATTTTTAAATAATTGCTATATTCAATTTATTTATTATTTATTCAACCTTTGTTGAATTACTAAATGTGCACTGTGCAAGCATGCGTTTGTTTGTGTGTGGTAGGGTCTTCTTCAGTCTGTCAGTTACACTCAGTAGCTGTAGATGGTTACATTTTGTATTAAGTATTTATGAACCATGTGAGATTTCACTGGCGGTGCTGACAAGGTTTATACTACTCATTTGCCATAAGACGTGATTGGATTGTCTTTTTTTAGTTATTTATCATTAAATGAAGTTGTAATATGTTTTGATGAAGCCTTTATTTGGTGAATTTAATGTCAGAAAGCTCCTTATCGATTGACTGAATCAGCACAGTAGACAAAACATTGAACAATACACTTGTTGGTTCTTCACCAGCAGGCCTGCACTAAACATCGGTATGTTTTTAATACTAAGTGTATTGGCCATCAATGTAAGCATCAGATGCTTTTGTCATGCACCAGAACATATAAGTTGAATGATGTGCAACATTCTCAGTATTATATTTCACATTTGACCAAAAAAAACAAAGGTAAATTAATGTTAACATGTCACTACCCAAACTAAGAACACAGATTTTATGTCTGGTTGTACCACCATCAGAGCAGAAACTTTTTTATGGCTGGTGAAGGACATAAACTGTCTCGTAGTTGCCATCCTTATCATGGACACTTGTCATGGATACCGCCATGACAAGTTGTGGAGAAGATTTTCACTGCTGTGCGTTGTTGTCAGTGACAGGTTCCTGAAAGCTGGGGCACGCTCTGCTTCGAGGGCATTAGGAGGGAGTGGGAATGTGGCGCTATGTTTGGAATCTGACATGGGTCGGTATGCCAGCCAGCACGTCTCTAGCCACCCATATCCTTTTTACCCTTCCCCCTTCTCCCCTGTTTCCCTTCCCCTGTCCCGTTAACGTCATCACAACCCATGTGAACTAAACTTCCTCCTGGTCCTCAGCAGAGCCAGCGTATTGATAGTAAGCAGCTCCACAGCAAAATCCTTGCTTCTGTTTTTAGCAGGACACAAGCCCACGTCTTGTTTGTGTGCACTGTTAATCTTTTTTTGTTCTTCGAGCATCCTGTTTCGTGTGGGTGGAGGGTGCTTACTGATTACTTTCAAGACACACCCCATTCAGAGTGCAGGTCAGAAGGAGCTATTGTAAGCTATTTGATTTACCTACAAATTGTTTTCTCAATGAAAACAGTGATTAAAGGACAATGAAGTCAAAGACTATTCCTGATTTGCAACCTAAGGGTTTTGCCGTTTGTTAAGGATTGTTGACAGTTTTCGGAGAGTGAGGCCAGACAGTTCCCTAGCTGACCTCTGAACTGTCTCACAATCCATCAACCCAATAACTACTTGAACTTGAGGCCATTACTTTTCAGTGCTGGTGGGAGCAATCCATCAAGATAATTGTGATCCCTCTTGACGCAGTCCTTGACTCCACAGCAGAGCCACAGCAGTGTGTTACTTTGATATGGTAGCATAGCTCCCTGCTGCTTGTAAAGAGAGACATAAACCTGAATGTTTCAAATGCCTGCGGGGGTTTTCATCAAACTGCTGAGGGATGCTAGACGAGTGTGGGCCTGCCTTCATCCCATCCTTCTCAAAGAGAAGATAGATATAGAAATGTAATTTAAATAGCACACAATAATTACAGTACAACTTCCATTCACCACTTCAATCCTGAGGTCAGGTATCACAAGCTTAGCAAATATGCGCACAGTGCCCTGTTTTTGAGAGATGTTAATCGTTGCTTTAGGACCTATGCCAGCACTGAAATTGCACAAAGATAAACTTTGTTTCAGCTTCACAAAACCAAGTGTGGTGGTCAGGTGTAGGTGAAGCCATTTGTTGACACTGTAGGTGTCACATGCAGGTTGGTGTCACAGTTTGAATTCCAAGCCACGCCAAGTCCACATCAAACCATAACAAAGAGATCTTTGACTTTCACAAATTACTTTTTCATTGTGCAACTTTCAATCAAGTTGAAGTCACCCGCTTATAGGGCTTGATGAGGATGCTGATGAGCCGCAAAGGATATGGATTGCTCTAAGCACCACGAGACTGACAGAAAGCTCAGTGTTGGCAGAAACAATCAGTGCATCATTTTCTGCTCTTGTACGGCCTGTACATTCTGATGAAAGATGGAGATAGAGAGTACAGAGAACAGACATGGATCACGTGGGCTTAGCTGATGGCTTTTCACTAACCTGGCTATACCTGCACCACTTTTATAGCTGACAAATGTTGGTCAATTGTTTGTATTTTGTTGTATGGCCACACAGATACTGCTAAAGGCTGCAAGAATAGAAAAGCTCAAAACAGGAAGCCTTGATCTTGATTTATAGTTTAATGACTAAATCCCCATTTAAGTCATTATTTCTTTGACAATCATTTACAAAGATCCAGACACACGTGCTGATTCTGTGCCCAGACTTTCACAAGACAGGAAATGAGAGTATTGTCAGAGTTAGAAGCCAAGATTGGGGCCTTACATGAGAGAGCAAGTAGAGCACGGGAAACCACAGCATTTTGCCAAAATGCATTCAGAGCAGTGATAGCCTGCTTATTGTGTCCTGTTTTTCAGCTCTTCCATGTGGCGTACATTCTCATCAAGTTTGCTAATTCACCTCGTCCTGACCTGTGGGTACTAGAGCGTTCGGTGGACAACGGGAGAACCTTCACCCCCTGGCAGTATTTTGCACGTAAGTTCCCATGTGGTATTTTTTTTATTAGGCAAAGCTTTAGTTTTTATTATATTCTAAAAACAAAGCAAAACAACACTTGCTCCACATTACCTTCTTAATCAAATGTTGAAACATTACATCTGAATCACACACTTAAGTTTTTGGTCAAATTATGCATAAGAACATTCAAATTGAAGTGCATTATGCATAAATCCTCCAAGTCCCCCAGATGATTTGGAAGTGAATCAGGTAAATCCAAAATATAAACGTGCATTTTGGTATGAATAATAAATCTATTAAGTTTTCTTGTAAGCAAATGTCAAAACACAATAGTGATTTAGCTCATCCCCAGCTGATGGTTTCTAATCAGATGCAACAGTAGTGTGTTTGGAATAAACAGGAAGAGACTCAAAATCACATTAACACAGGATTAACAAGCATTTAGTGATAAACCGTTGTTAAATCATAATTAATTGCTGTTGTTGAAATCATCACATCACATTTACAATAAGCCTATGCGACGTCCTCAGTGTCTGCACAGGTGTAACTAATAACATTAACAACGGCTCAGATCTCTTTATGTGTCCCACTAAACTATGCCAGCAATTCAAAATGTGCAGAACTGGAGCCCAGGAAAAGCTAAATGGAAGGCAGCAAATGTTATTGTTATTAATTACAACTGATCCTTTCCTGCTATGACAATATCTGCTGTGAAAAAACCCTTGGTGAAGATGGATTGGAATTTATTCACTGTCACACATTTAACCTGCTTAAAATAGTTTGGCAAGGAGTGTGTGTATACCTGTTTAGTCATGTCTTTTGAGGTTGATCATGTTAGGACTTAATTTCTTGGGTAGATTTTGTATAGAGATTGTCAAGTTGTCAAGTTTTAACTTGTAGCCATTCTGACACTTATTGCCTGGCCTGTAATATCACACCATTTCGAAATCACCCGAACTACATACCTGAATACATACGTTAGAGATTTACTGGGACAGTCTCCTGCTGCTCTGTATTGAAAGGAGCCAGTTTATGGGGTTTGGGCATCTTGTTAAGATGCCTCGTGGGCACCTGAATGGATGGGTGGATGAATGAATTTGTTGAGCTGGCATGTCAGAGTTATGATGTCTGATATCTTGGAGACACCTGTGCACACAGATTGCCAAGAGATATAGTTGTGACTCATCAAATTTACAACCTCGGAGCTCCTTCTTGCAATAATTTCCACTTGGTCAATAAAATAGAAACATACAACATACAAACATAATACACACATTCCCATATTTAAACGATAATTTATCCACTTATTTATTTATGGTTAATGAATACAAAACCTTTGGCAGCTAACTGTTAATTTCCGATGCTGGAGCGCCATGCAAGCACTGAACACAACAGTTGTCAGTGCATGGTAATGGTGTGTATGTTATATTATTTTGGGATAGAAAGTAACTTTGATATTGTGATGATTTAATTAAATAATTTTTCCATGGCAGATTCAAAGCACGAGTGTATTGAAAGGTTTGGAAAGCAGCCAAATGGTCGTATATTAAATGATGATGACCAGCTCTGCACCACAGAGTACTCACGGATAGTGCCTTTGGAGAATGGAGAGGTAAAGTATAAAACCAAACCAAAATTGGTAAGTTTTATTAACTACAAAAAAAACTTAAAGTAAAATGAATGGTATTTTATCTAGATTGTGGTGTCTCTGATTAATGGTCGTCCGGGGTCCAAAAACTTCACCTACTCGCCAGTGCTGCGAGATTTCACAAAGGCCACCAACATCCGCCTACACTTCCTCCGCACCAGCACCCTGCTGGGACACCTCATCTCCAAGGCCCAGAGAGACCCCACCGTCACACGCAGGGTGAGGCGCTTACTGTATAACCTCACAATTAGGTGTCATGCTGGCAGTCTCTCGTTCCCGATTGGGAGAGCCAAATTTACAGTCCTCTGCCATCTACCCTCCAGCTTCCTTTTTGCTGACACAAGCCCTGGCCTACTCTCTCCCACACACATATTCATCCTTGTCGAGGTCTAATAACAGATCTGTCTGTCCAGTCATCACGATCATTCCTTTGATAGAGATTGCCAAGACTAGTTTGGACTGCTCCCATAGAATGCAGGTGCAGAATATGGCATCCCGCCTTAAAGCAGGAGAATATGCCAATAAAATGAAATCTTTGAGTTGTGGCTTAATATATCCCGTATCATAGCTTGAGTGAAACTGCTTTGTCTTGCAAACTGAATTCCAGAAATGCGATCTCAGGATTCACATAAGAAGCAGCTCCTTAATGCCTTTTTTTTTAAACGTGCTTAGAATAATGCTGGGATCGGCCATTGTTTCTTATCTCATCCATTTTTTATAACACACTGATTCACCTCATAAAGTTAACCTTAGCATAGGTCATGGCTGAATTTAATTCACGTCAACATGTATGACTCACTTCTGCTGCAAAGCAAAAGCCAGCCATTCGGTATTTAATGAGTGATGTTTCTGATAAAGGTTTTCTTACTTTAAAATGGTGTGGTGATGATAATCTTTGTTTGTTGACAGTATTACTATAGTATCAAAGATATCAGCATCGGTGGACGCTGCGTATGTCATGGGCATGCACAAGTGTGTGGTGGGGGTCGTAACCCAGAAAACCCTAACAGGTAAGAAATGCTGTTCATCTTTAACAGCTTAGTTATTGTCACTCAGACTTTGTATGAGCTAAAATGCTAGTTAAAATAAGATAGAATAATATTATGTGGAAAGTTGTGGTTGAAGCATTTTTCATTGTTCATTAACTTTCTTGAACCCGTTCCTTAAGTTTCAAAAGTTAGCTTTGAGGTATTACTTCAGCCAGTAAACCCATTTCATTTGTTTATTCATTAACAGAGCTGAAATCTTCCTGTACAAAGGCTCCATTGTGTATAGCTGTGTAGTGAGATGAGACAAGACCACACAGATGCTACCAAATGTAGTGATTTGAGTGATAGTGAATTGTTTCTGAGGAATGACAATGACCTCATATGTTTGTACGTTGACATCGCCATTGTAAAAGGCAGCAGGTTATTTTAGTTACTCTGAATACTGACTGTGACATTGTTTATGGTTTGTAAAATGTCAAGATGAATGATAAAGTGTTGCAATGAGCCAACAGGACAATGTAGGATTTATAGCTCAAATCTGCCCAAATATATATGTATGTTACCATTCTATCAAATGTGTAAACATTTGAAAGATGTTGCTTTGAGTGATAAATACAGACAAATTACTTTCCCCCAGTTTCAGCCCAGCACCAAGACAAATGCATCTAAACAGCTTAAAGTAGAGTAAATGTTGGTTTGCATTTAACATGTTGTCAGACATAACTTTAAATTAATGCTGATATTTAACTGTGTCTGCTGGATGTGAAATTGGGCAGCTGTTTGCTAACAGTGCACCATAATGACTTTCCAAGGTGATAATGTATTTTTAGCTTGTAACCCCTAAGAAGTTAAAAAAAAAAAAAAATCAATGTACATTTAAATAAGGTTTGGGGATTTTGTGCTACTATTACCTTATGCAAATGAGAATCTGAATCACTAAATCTGGGCATCTCATCTCCTTCCTTTAGACTCCAGTGTGAGTGCCAACACAACACCTGTGGTGAGTCATGTGACCGCTGCTGCCCAGGCTTTAACCAGAAACCATGGCGTGCTGCAACTGTCAGCAGCCCGAATGAGTGTCAGCGTGAGTATATGTGATTTTTTCAACAAAAGCACACTCTTTTATTCCCAATGCTTCTGGCTTGTTGAATTATGACCCAGCCTTCCAGAATGAACTGAAGTGTGCTCTTGCCTCTGATATTGAAACCCTGTTGTGGATGCCCTGATATGGTATTGTGGAGAGCCTCAGTGTAGAGTTGAGAAGACATTCCTCATATGGTATGTTTGATGAACAGTACAGGGTACAACTAGTTCCAGGAAAACTGCTTTTTGTCCACTTTGCCAACTAGTCAGTCTGCTAGCCAAGCCTTTAACAGTTTACCAGATAGTCCCTCATACTGTCTTATCAGCGAGACATCCACTCAGTCAGCAGATCCTGTGTCAGCTGGAATCTAATTGCTTTGGACTGCTGACAGATTTTCCCTTCATGAAGTGCATATGCTCTTGTAGCAGCCGCAAAAGCAAAGATAAATATGAAGAAGTCCTGTAATCCAACGAGTGCACTCATAGAGTGGAAATGCACCCTAACCATTTATAAACATTAATGAGACACAGAGGTGGTATACAGGAAGAGGATGTGCTGTCTTGTTTAGTTAGGATTTTATAGTTTCTCTTAATACTTTACAACCAGACTTATAACTCTTTTTGGAGAATAACTAGCTTAAGGCTGCTTAAATACAGACAGAGAAGTCAGTAGTAATTTGCTGAGGCATATAGAATAACTGTGTGTGTGTGTGTGTATGTGTGTGTGTGTGTGTGTGTCATCTCGGGGGTTTCCTCCTCAGCCTGCCAGTGTTTCTCCCATGCCTTTGACTGTTATTACGACCCAGAGGTGGAAAAGAGGGGAGCAAGTTTAGACATCTTCGGCAGGTACGACGGAGGGGGAGTGTGCATCAACTGCCAGGTATGAAATGCATATCAAGTCTAAACTGATTCCCGTGTGCATACGTGTTTGTGTGATTGTAGGGGTGGAGCGGGCACAAAAAATGAGGACAAAATTCATGTTGCCTGTGAATATCTTTCTCAAGCTTTATATTTTCCTTGAGCAGTCCACTCTGCACCATTTACTCTATAATGCAATGCAAATTGGTTTGTGAGGCCAAAACTGACTTTTCTATTTACCCACTTTCATCTGACCTCGCCCAGAAACTGACGTTGTGTTCATTTTGTTTACTCAAAATAAAGTTGTGTGGAGTTTTATGCTAAGTAATTTCTTGAATTTGATACAGATGCACTAAAAATATCCAAGTGTTGTGTTTTGTCAAATGCAGGTACACAAATTATACAAATACATAGCTGTGCAGCAAGAAACATTAGATTCTAGTGTAGAGTGAAAAGTCTCTTGTGATGTGTTTTTCTTAGGAAAATGTTCATCTTGCTGAGTTTTCGGGGATGGCTCACACACTTTGTCTTCTTCTTTAGCACAACACTGCTGGATTGAACTGTGAGAGATGCATTGAAGGCTTCTACAGACCCTATGGAGCACCTCCTGAGTCTCCCAATGGATGCATACGTGAGTCACTTCCTCACTAACTTTGGCTATTTCTTTTCATTTTCTACAAAATGAATGGTATTTTATCTAGATTGTGGTGGACAACTCCATCGACAGGAAACTGTCCATTGAGACCTCAAGTGTAGAGACCTGTTTGAGATGTTGAGCAGATGTTGCTATGGTAATCTGTATCAACATGAAATGCTATAAATAGGAAACATGTTTTCTCTGTTTCCTCTGCTGTTTTCAATAAACGCAACAAAAGCATATTATGCAAATTGTACTTGTCAGGGTTGAGCCTTTCCATCTGTTAAATTTTCTGGAGGCAGGACCAAATAGTTTGGGAATTAAAACAATGTCTCACCATGTAGGTATTTGACCTACAGTATGTATGACGAACAAGTGAAGCCAAAACAGGGTTCAGTTCAAAGAGAGGCAATAACGTTTTGTGTGAAACAGACACAAATGGCAGCATTGTACAACCACTGGCACCACAGCTTGTATGATTACTAAACTGGGCTCTGCTGGTGCTTACATTACTTTAATGGCCCATGTCTGTTCTTTGCCATATAAATAGCTGCCAGTGTTTGGACATTAGAAAGTAGTGGAATTGAACAGGTTGCCTTGAGCACTTTGAAGAGTAAACCATAGAATTTGCAAACTCATTTAACTGAGCTCAGCAGCAGAAGGTGTTCATTTTGGAGTAAGGTTTCAGTAATTATTATTTGCTTCTGAGATCTCTCATTTTGAGACGATGGATGGTTGAAAGCTTTGTGTAATGTTATGTAAAGTAAATGTCTGATGCTTTGCAGTGGTGAATTCTGTGTTCTCTTGATGTGTATACATGTGCTTGTTAGTCTACACTGATCTGTTAATATGTGGTCATATTTTTTTTCCCCATAAAAACATGTGATCCCCAACAGCCTGCAGGTGTGATGAAAGGACAACAGCCGGCTGTGAAATGGGATCTGGAAGGTGTATCTGCAAGCCACAATTTTCTGGTGAAAACTGTGATCGATGTACCGACGGATACTATTACTACCCCCAGTGCATTCGTAAGTTTTCTTCTGGTTTGAATGTGAATTTTACTTAAATCCCCTATTTTTACTGTATCTGAGTCAAACATAGGGGTGTATGTGCTAAATATGTAATTCTGTTTTGTGCAAAATCTGTAAGTCATTTCATGAATCACATCTGTGATAGCTACAAATAAGAACAGTGTCAAGAATAGAAAACCATTTGTTAAAATGATATGTTGTGTGTGACAACTCAGAGAGTGGAGGTATATGGGGTCAGGAGAAACTGAACGTGAACCTTTGAGGGGTGGAATCAGTTTCATATTCAATATTTTAGCCTTTCATCTTTCAGTCTGTCAGTTTCCCCTTGAGGGGACTTTTTCTAGGACAAAGCCTATTTGCAACAGGTATGCTTTTAATGCTATACAACTACATGCAGGAGTCTGTGTGCACATGCTACAGTATTGGCATTCGTTACTGCACATTCCATATGCCATATAACTATCTAAACAAATAGACACAGATATTAGACACACAAAGAGAGTTCCCCCATATTTATTCTGATGTGACTCAAGAGGCTACAAAGTAGACAAGCCACTCAGTCTTTCTTCTCTCATCATTTTCAGTATTTTCTGTTGTTACTTCCAATGTTTTTTCTGGCTTTGACTAACACAAGCCTTTTCAATGTCTTTGCGTGAACTTGCTACAGCGTTACCCTTCTGTGTTCGTGAACTCTGAATGAATGTTGAACTGACGTTCATTGTTGTTTTTTGTTTTGTTTTTTTTCACAGATTGACCTGTGGTTTAATCTTAATCTTTAATTTTAGTTTTATATAGTCATTATACAAACAGATATAGTGATTATTATGTCATATAAACTTGAAATTAGTTGTGGACTGATCGAGACTTGACATTTTATTAGCAATAGATTTACTGCTAAAACCTATTAAAGCTGGGTCCCTCTGAAAACCTTGTCTAAACATGTCGATGCAGTTATTAGGAGGCTGTCTGGGTTTCAGAGGCTGCTTCTCTGCTGTTTTGTGTACAACTTGTTGTATGTTACCATTTTGTATGAGACCACTGTAGCCACAACAATGTCTATAACACACACATTGCAGGTTGCTAACATGAACACTAGCCACTTCGAACTGTTCATACTAGGCTAGGTAAGGATATTAGCAAAAACCATGAGTGTACAGACCCCAGTAGTCATAGCAATTTCATGGAGTCTCTTCTAGTTTCCTGACAGCTGCTTCTAGCCATGAAATAGTCTGGTACATGACTTCATATTGAGAAACTGTAGTTTAAAAAAAACTCATTTTTTGTTTGTTTTAAACAAACAAGATGTAATGAGTTAATTGGTGAGCTTTAGAGGTGCTGGTAAGTGTCTTTTGTCACTTCTGGACCAAGACAGGCTAACTGTTCCCTTCTCTACGCTAAGCCAAGGCATTAGCTGTGTACTGTGGCATCAATCATCCCATCTGTCTCTTGGCAAGAAAGTAAAGCATTTCAACCTGTTCCTTAATAATGTTTGCCTCAAATTGTGTTTGGGTCTTTTGTGTGCTTTTTGCTTTTCATGTTAATTTTACTTTTTGATATAAATAAATATTTCGGGTTTGACTTGATACAGTTTCCCATCAGTAAAGATCTGAACTTTTTACCTTTTCTTTGCAATCAGGATATCCCATATACCCGGCGACCACCGAATCCCCTGCAGGTCCTATTGTGGGTGAGTGCACTAAAGAAGATTCTGTGGTGTTTCATACCACATTCAACTTGACATACATTTTAAAACAACATTTGTTGTTATTTCTCTTCTTTTTTCTCCATATAGAACCCAACCCCTGCCCTCCGGGCTATTTCGGCTCACCCAACTGTCAGCGTGAGTGTGATTAAACATGTTTGATATGATATTAAATATGTTGCTAGTATGGAGATGTTTACCTGGCTATGCTATGTTAATTACTTATATTGCTTCTTTTCATGACCATTTCCAGTATCCAAAAATTGTTTATACTGTATCTTCTTTTTATGGTGCATTCCTTGGTTTTATTGTCACCTGCATTACATTCACTTACAGGCAGGCCATATTGTTGAAAAGGACTTTAGAAGACCACTTAAGGCACCATCTGGTTTGACTAGGTTTTCTGTAGAGTTCTGTCAAGAAAGTGCTTAATGTATATATAATATGAATATATAGTAGTGGGAGGGTATATTGTTGGATTTACTGGTATAATGTATTGTCAGAATGAGTAAATGTCCTGCTCAATGACAGTCTTGCAGTTGTTGAGCATTACAGTCCGACTGTCTTAAATTTTGATATCCATCAGTGGGGATTTAAGTTCAAGTGGTCTACTTCCTCTCATGATAGCATTAGTCTGTTGGGACTGTACGGTGAGAGCCAACCAGTCTATTATTAGTTATGGGTTCCCTAATAAATTCCCTTTTCTAGTTTCCTCCAAGCTGGGAAACTCATTATTAGTAATATGGCATTTCTATTAAAACAAAGACCTTTAGCTCTTGGCCTTTTCTGTCTTCTCATTTGTCAGAGAATCTAAACAAACAATGTAATCACTGTATCTTCAAAGTAAGCTTTCTGTTTAAGCAATCTACACTTGTCTCTTCATCCTTCACCCTGTGAGCAGACTGAGAAGGAATTTCATTAGCAGCCTTTGAAAGCTGATTTTAATGTTTGGGAGCTGCTTAGGGACAAAGAATACTGGCACTCTCTCTGGTAGCTGTCTTGAATTAGTGCCAAGTCTATTCACATACCAATGCCAGGCACAGCTTGGCAAGAAATGGGCACCAGTGTAGCTTTACCACAGTATGTGCCACAATATGAGAATAGTTCAACTGTCGCAAGTATTTGTCATTCCTTGTTCTTCGGCTGGACCAAAAAATGCGCTTCATTTGTTTACTTTTATTATTAAAATAAACATTTATGATGTGTTTGTACACAGAGTGCATTTGTAACTACAGCGGGACAATGTATGGGGTGTGCGAAGCTTCAGGGCGCTGCCTGTGCCATCAGGGTGTGGAGGGGGAGAGATGTGACCGTTGTCGACCTGGACACCACTCCTTCCCAGACTGCCTGGGTGAGAAGGACTCTCCATATCACTGAGCTTTCACATGCCTACAGACTGCGCAAACATAAAAACTTGTACATATAACATATAAAACTTGACCTTTGTTTTGCAAGCGATAACCACAAACTGTTCAAGTGCAGAAGGGCAGATGTTGTTCCACATTGTGGAACTGCCATTGCTATTTTAAAGTGCGAGTTTGACACCCGCACCTCAATGCTCTCAAATAATCTGCCTGAGGACAGAATACATTATCCTATGATCAGTTTATGTATTTTTTTTTACCATGAAATATGTGAACTAATCTTTCTGTCTCTCTCTTTAAACCTATTTTACATAGATTTTGAAAAACCTAGCTATGACATTAAATGAACTATAATTGCTTATTTGAATTTTTGAGAGGAATAATGAACATCAGATGATATGCTTTTTTCTTCCCCTAGCATGTATCTGTGATGGAGCTGGTGTGGCTGACAGTGTCTGCAATCAAGTGTCTGGTCAGTGTGTTTGCCTGCCCAACTATGGGGGGCAAGAGTGTGACGAATGTGCACCAGGCTACTATGGATACCCAGACTGTGCTGGTGAGTGGATCTAATCCCTCTACCTCACCAGTGTGATTGGATAGATAAACCAACTGGGTGCGTGTGACGTGACCTCTGTTGATCTGAGCGCTGGTGGAAAAAATGTTGATGCTGGTTTCACTGGACTTACTGTGGCCTCTTCTCATGACTCTGTGGACCAAACGACCTCACTCTCCCACAGTTTCCCGTAAAATCTTACATTGACATCCACATTGATTTAGTTAATATTATCTTCATGACATCATTTCACAGAGACGTGAGATAAATATGGACCTCTTCCCTCTATGGGAATTATATCATATGAGAATTAAAAAAACAAAAAGACAACTGGGAATCACTCAAGCAAAAAACAGGATTAATTTTTTCTCTTTTTTTCATGCAATTAAACTCTTGGTCAACTTGTTTCCTGTCCCCAGCCTGTAGATGTTCACCTGAAGGCTCGCATGGCAATGTATGCAACCCATTGTCAGGTCAGTGCCTGTGTCTGCCAGGGGTGGTGGGCCAGCAATGCGACCATTGTGCCTCTGGCCTCAGGTTCCCCCATTGCTCAGGTAACGACACCAGGAATCATATTTATAAATGCAGAAATTAGCACATATCATTTCAACGAACAATATTCAATGTGGCAGAGCTGTATTTTTCTTTGCACTGTATTTAATAGACACTACAGAAACTAACTATGTAACTGATTTACATGTTACTTTCATTTTGCTCATTTTGTTCTTCCAGCCTCCATTGTTCAGTGTAATATAGCAGGAACTGAAGTCAGCAATCCTCAAAGGGTATGACACTCTCTATAATCTTTAATTCAATCTTAAAGCCCAACCTTAATCAAGTTTTTCTTAGCCTTGGTAGAAGAAATGGTTAGTCTAAATCTAGCATTTGGCATTTGGGTGTGGACTAATAGCCCAATAACTGATACCGCAGCTGTGCAGCCAAAACAAAAAAACAAAAACAAAAACTTTTTTTAAAAGGAAATGTTTTTCTCCTGAAATGTAAATGTAATTTAAAAAAAAGGGAGGAGAGACTTCCTTCCATTTTGAATGGAAGAAAAAAAAAACAATAACATGAAGCAATGCTCAGCTAATTTTGTGTTTCTCTGTTTCCTTTTATTTTGGAATAATATGTTTAAAAGAAAGCAAGAATAGTGGCCAATTTTCAGTTAGCCATTGTGACTGATTTCAATCTATCTGATGCTAACCAAGCATAACTTTGCTTTCAACAGTTGCTGCCAGTCTCAACAATCTTTAGATTTCTTATTTGTTGTTTCAGGGCTCCTGCCATTGCCTGCCATATGTAGAAGGAACTCTGTGCGACAGGTGTAAACCTCTCTACTGGAATCTGGCTACAGACAACCCTCGTGGGTGTTTAGGTAAGTGAGTGGAAATAAATCTACGATCGACTTCTTTTTGTGAAAAGTGTAAGAAAATAAGGTCTAGGAGTAGTAGTTCTGATCACTGACCCCATTTTCTCCCACTGTGTTAAATTACCAGTAGCAGTCTGACAAGGTACTGATATGGGTCTTGGCCCCTCTTACCCAGAGGATATGTCAACATACCCCTGTCAACAAGGCCGGATCTGCCTTCCAGTACTATAGAGAGGAGCTGAAGAATAACACATTAATACAGGCAAATTCCTGTTAACTGCTTTCAACGTGGAGCTGCAAGTGAACCTGAGATTCATACTGTGACAGATCAGTAATGAGTATCTTGTTGCACATTAAAGACATACAATACCTTTTGATCCTTGTTTCTGTTCCACCTAAAATAACCTAAAAAAAATCCACTGCACTTACTTATTATTATCCAGCCAATGAGGGAACAGTTTCAAGCTTTGTCTAGAAAACCAGTCTAATGTTACAGTTATGCTCTGTAGCAAGAATGTTATCACTACCACAGTAGCTGAAGACACAAAGAGAGGGGGAAAAAGGAGTTTTTAATATCCTAAGAATGTTTCTGGTTGACTGTAGCCGGACATTAAGGGGAAGTTTTTTGGCTGGGATGAAAGCAATCTGCGGCAGTAAAGCTCCACTGGACCTTTGATGTGCAGATCTCTGAAGATTGGAGGGTTTTGTGTGGTAGTCTATTGCCCATGGAAGTGACAAAATACTGCAATCAGAGTCTATTCACTGTAGAGCCCCCTTTGCATTTTCATAACCTCTCACCTCTCCCTCTCGCTCTGTTTCTTTCTCTCATACCAGAGTGTCTGTGCGATTTGAAAGGGACGCTGAGTGGTGTAGGAGAGTGTGAACAGGTGAGCATTTCAGCGCTACCTCTGGTGACTTATACACAATGTACTAATCAAAGTGTGTTGTTTTAAAGTAGGCTGTATTAAAGAGTTATGACTACTTTGCTCAGCCACAGTTTTGTGTTGATTGTACCGATTATCTGTTTGTAGAAAAGTGGACAGTGTCACTGTAAACCTAATGCCTGTGGACATTCCTGTGACACCTGTAAGGATGGATACTTCATGCTAAAGAAAAAGAATTATTTTGGCTGTCAGGGTAAGATATCCTAATTGATCTAATTTCACAATTAAATGTACTGTTTGCTATGTTACTTTCATATAAAAATATGAGAAAGCTGCAGCCAATAAACACCCAAACTGTTATTTTGAAGACTCAGCAGAAGGGCTTCACCTTGTTTTTAACACCAGCTGAAAATTTTCACCTGTGATCAGTATTGTCAGAGGTGCAACACACTTTCAATGAGAAATTCAGATTTTCAGGGTGGTATTAAGTCCCTCTTTAAATTTCCTAAAAATATTGTTTTAAACCCAAATTATTCCACCATGACATTAAATCTGGATTTCTGCATGAAAGTATGTGACAATAAGAAGTTTCTTCCTTTGGCCTATAAATAATATAATAATAACTTACTCTGCTTGATAGGTTGTCAGTGTGATGTAGGTGGTGCTATAGGCATGGCGTGTGATGAGATGTCGGGAAAGTGTGAGTGTCGGAAGAATATAGTTGGCCGTGAATGCAATGAGTAAGATATGGCTTTAATTTATTTCTCTGTGAAAATTTACATTAAATATATATTTTTTCTCTTTAGGCTTGGCTTTTATGATTACAATTGAAAATGGTTTTAATTGAAATTTTCATGTTCCTTATTAGGCCAGCACCAAACCACTATTTTCCTACTTTGCAACAACTAAAGTTTGAGGTTGAGGATGGCACCACACCAAATGCCAGGCCAATACGCTTTGGCTATAACCCTCAAGAGTTTCCAGATTTCAGCTGGAGAGGTTATGCTATTATGTCTCCTGCACAGGTTAGTACATATTCACATCAGTGCTTTGATGTGTTGGATATATTGATGTGATTATTGTAATAAATCACACAATTTTTGGCACCTATCTGCCACTTCAGTAACCCTATAGCTTCCTTTTTCCTTTTTCATGGTCTGCCAGTCTCTTCTGATACCACTTCACTGACTCATTTCTGGTTAATACACACAAGCCTCTTGAATATCAGGGCTGAGATGGGAATGTGAACACCAGCTTTCCTAGAACTAACACTATCTCTCTTCAGCCGGAGGTGATCCTAATGCTTACCCTTGGCTTTCCTGGCCCTTTCCATATTGTAATGCGCTACGCCACCCCCAAACGAAAGGGGAAGAAACGAATAAGAGCAAGGATCTTGGTGGTGGATGAAGCTCGCTTTCAGTCCTGCTGTGACTGTAAGTGAAGGGTGGACCTTCCTTTGGATGTACTTTCCTCTCTTCAACTGGCTTGCTGTCTGTTGATTAACCCGCTCTGTTTGTGTAACTTCTCTTCCAACCTGATATGATTCTTAACCTTTTTTAACATTGCCCTCATCGTCTACTAAACCTGTGCCATCACCATCAGCTGTGTGTCGCTCTTGTCCCTGCAGAACGAAGTTAGAGTAAGAGTGCATGTTGATCCAAAAGAAGGGAGGCAGGATTTATTCCGTGTGGGTCTGTGGTTCATTAACCCCAGCAGCACCAGTGTGACTGGTAGCATCAAAGCTACAAATAACAGAGACACTACAGGTAAGGCTGCCTCTGACCCCGACTCAGCTTTTACATTTCACCATCAAACTGTCAAATCTAACCCATCATTAAAGAAATGACATTATTTCCTTCTTGACAGTTACAGATAAGTTGGCGCATGACATGTTTTATGCTGATATTCCACCCGGTATAGGTAATTGATTTAGCTGTGTGATGATACACATGACATTTCTGCATGTTTTCAACAGGGTCAGATCAGAATAAGGAAATAATATTCCCTGCAAGTCGTTCCCCGTCCTTCCTCACTGTCCCAGGAGAGGGTTTTGCTGAGCCTTTTGCTTTGACTCCTGGAAAATGGATTATTCATATTAAGGCGGAGGGGGTGCTGCTGGTGAGTCCTTTAAGGAAGACAACAATGAAGAAGTTACCATAAAAAGTGTAACATAGCAATTTGTTCAGCTCATTCTTCATTGGAGAAAAATAACATATGTATAATAGACTGAGCACTAACAATTACATTGTCACTCTCACTTCCCAGGACTATTTAGTGCTGCTGCCCCAGGATTACTACGAGGCTCCTCTGCTGCAGGAAATGATCACACAGCCCTGCACATACCTGTCCAAGGCAAAGAGGAACGCAAAGTAATTCTTAACAGATATTTTTCAGCATTTTTGAGGTTTGGCTCTATTTCATACATAGACATAGGTAGGTCTTATTTTCATTGCCATACTCATGGCTCAAGTTTTCCATAGTTCCATGACTTTATTGCCATGGTCCAATGAAACTTCCTAAAAAGGTGTTTTAGTAGCTACAATAAATCATAATATTCCGATTTGCTAAATGCTAAAGAGGAAGAAGAAAAATCACCTAATTTTTTAACAGAATGTGCAATGATCTGCACAAACTGACATTATGCTACAGGGATAAATCCAAATAAAGTAAAAGTTCAAAAGATCACTTTTTATTTTTGCTGAATCTGGCTATACCTGTTTGTCTCTGTCTCAGATGTCTATTGTATAAGCATGTGGCCATGGGTGGCTTCAGCTCTGCACTGGGCTCACAGGGAATCATCTCCAGCCGAAGTGGGCGCAGGAGGAGGCAGGCTCGTGTTCGGCGTCTCACCCCAGATCACCCTGAGATGGCTGCTCTCAATGGCAGACAGGTGGGAAACCATGAACTAATATATCTACAATGATTTACTCAGCTGGTGGATTCAGAGTTTGGTTTCAGTGCTGCTGTCACCACCTTTACAGTATGGGTTGAACAATAAGCTAAAACAGACATTGGACAGGATCCTATCAGCAGTTTCAAAGACCAGAATAAAAGAAGGTGATTTGGATGTTTTATCTGGACTCTTGGACTCTGACCCAGTTAGCTAAGACCAAATCTCTGTCATCTTATAAATCAGGTCTTGAACTTGCTTTTGACCTTTCATCATATTTACGGATTTTCTTTGGTTTTCATTTTCATGCTATTAAAACTGCTTCCTATGAATTATTTGTTCCTTTATGTGTCCATCAGTCTCAGCTTCAGCTCACTCTGCGTGTGCCTCACTCTGGCCCATACACCCTTGTCCTGGAGTATGCCAGCGAGGTGGACACTGTCCAGAATGTCAACATACTAATCAGTGGCCAGCTAGAGGGCCAGATCTCTGCCAGGGCTAATATTTACAGCTGTGCCTACAGGTATGTCCTGTATTTGTTGCTCCAGTTTCCAAAACAATATTTGTATTTTATTGTGTTAGGTCTTCTACAATGTGTAATGTCTTGTAACCCCTGCAGCTTTTTGTGTCGGAGTGTGGTGGTGGACAGCAGTAATCAGGTGGCGGTGTTACAGCTTTCTCATAAGACAGATCTTCTCCTGCAAACTTCCACAGCCTCATTCCTGCTGGTGAGACAAATGTCTTCACAAAGGATTTATACTATCTTCTAAAATTAGATGCCTGCATGCAATTAAGTAAACAGTTAGATAAACTTGTTTCTCTCGGCAGTACAAAGTATATGTAGTGCCAGAAGAAAAGTTCTCCATTGAGTATGTGAAGCCCAAGGTGCTTTGTGTCTCCACTCATGGCCGCTTCACTGAAGACAGGTAAGTCACCTTGAATAGACCCCACCACCTGTTTTTGATCACAGGGCCACTCAGAGACTTGTACAACACTCATCATTGGAAGATACAATTTAGATATAATGCCACAAGACTAGTCATTATTGTGTTGTTTTGGAGAGTGGAGATATACATCTGCTTTCCAGGTGTGACTGCATGCATTCCTGCAGCTGGGTAAGGTAAATTACCTGAGGCTAAACCAAAGGTCAAACTCTCTCTTTCGCTCTCTCACAAGCTAAATTTACTCTCCCTCTGAACCTAATGACCAGGTTAGATGTTCCAGTTACATGTGTGTTTACAGCAGTCTGTGTGCTGCCCTGTCATTTACTATGTAATTCTCTCTGAACAGGGTAGAAAAGGGCTTTGCAAAGGTCTAAGATATGTCAAGAAAGAATAAGTTGGAATTAAATTGAAAGCAAAAGTAAATATTAAGTGAAGAGTGGAAAGGAAAGGTAGGAATTAGTAATTAAATGTGAAAATGAACATCTCTGTGTAATGATTTAGTTTCTAAATCTGGAAAGAAATGTTTCATCAAATATTGTAAATTAAAGTTGGAATTAGAAAGGCAGAGTACAAGTTGGTAAAAAAAAAAAAAAATGCACATGGATGAGAGAAGAGAATGATAGTAAGCGGATGCCAAGACTGAAAAGAGGGTTATTGGAGATTTCACAGATCATAGCTTTTGACAGGTCTCATTTTTCTGCTGTAGTAGGGCTTTAACCACTATCAACAGACTCTAAGTAAAAACGGCTTGTTGCTGTTTAATGTTTCCAGTCAGCACTGTGTTGTGAGGCAGTTCGACAAACCGACTTCAGCCTGGATTTTGTATGCGGCCCGTGATGGACAACTACTGTCCACACCAGCTGTTGCTCCTCAGCAAAGAGAAAATGAGGACTGGAGATGGAGACGACAGACCGTGTTGTTTCCTCTTCGTGAACCGCAGACTGATGGGATACTGCTTAAATTCCCTCAGGTATCAGAGTAAAATAATATGCCCTGCCCTTCCTAGGCTTGATGAATATTGAGCTTTTCTGGATTTGCTGTGGGGACATTGAAACATTCAATGAGCAACCTCTGCATCGTTTGGTTGACACTTTCTGCAATTTCCTCACCATGTTTTCTTTCAGGCAGAGATCAATTTCACTCCAAGGGTGCCCCTCCCAGGGAGGTATGTGGTTGTAGTGCATTACCATCAGCCTGAGCACACCTCCTTCCCTGTGGAGGTCCGAGTGGACGCAGGGCGTGACTGGAGGGGTGAGTGTGTTTATCAGATAGAATTCAATAGTTTAATACTTCCTGATGGATATAAGCGTGTTTACTCTGGCAGTAACTAGAAAAGCCTTCTCAGTGAGGGGGTGATTCCTCTGTAAGAGCCGCTTAAGTCCCTGAGCTCATGACAAGATGATCAAAGGACTTAGACACACTTCCCTATATGGCTTTAATGGAGAGACGGCAGCATGCTAACTTCTCTTCTCCTTTCTTTACTCACTTTTAACTTGGCTCTTCTCTTCCAGGTTCCATAAATGCATCCTTCTGCCCTGCAGTCTCAGGCTGCAGAGAGGTTGTCATCGCTGATGGACGCATTGCCCTGGACTTGGACCAGAATTCTTGGCAGCTGCCCAGCATCTCTTTGATTGTGCCACCTACGAATACCCTTATTCTGGTCAGTGTTGCATGTGAAAAGGCAAACACAGTTTCTAAATTATTTTTATCTCCCTAATTTCTAAGAATTGAATGATAGAATTAAGGGGAAAAAATGAAGAGACTGACTTCTGTGTAAAGTCTGAATGTATGAGGGTTGTACTGGAGTTGCACAAGTTGAGGACTTGGCATGTTGAGGTCCTCTCTCCTTGGTTTTATACTATACCCCCAACAACAACAATGAACAGACTGTATTCTACCTGGCAACCCCACACAGCTTTATAAAAGCCGAGCCTCCAACCTCTGTAAGGCTGGAGCAGGTTGCTTTTTGTTGCTTGTTCACTTGCCTTCCTTTCCGTCTTCAGATACAAAAACACATAGAATATGTCTAAAACACTTAAAAGTTTTTTAGTTTATCTGTTAATAAATATATTTTAGTGGAAAAAGTGGAAGTTCTTGAGAGTGAGATTGTATGTTTTTTCTGATTTCTTATGGTTTCTATCATTTGTTTAGGATTATATCTTGTTGGTTCCCGATAGCAGTTACACCCCAGATGTCCTGAAAGAGAAGCCACTGGATAACTCTGCAGATTTCATACAGCAATGCAGAGGAGAAGGGCTCTATGTTGAGTAGGTATCCACCACGTCAGAGACACGAGCTGGATGATACTTTAAAGATCTAAGCAGTTGTTTGTTTCATATGTTAGATTAATAATCTATGATGTGTTGATTCTTTGTTTAATATTCTCAAGGCAATAATCAAATTTATCCAGGTTTACCAGTGCACTAGTTTTACAATTATCAACAGTACAGTGGAAGTTTTTGTAAATTGTGCCCTCTAGCTGTAATAATGTGGTACAAAACCAAATATATATTTCATGTAAGTACTTTCATTTTCTGTCTCTTCAGCCTAAGAACCTCTTCCCAGTTCTGCAGAGACTCCGCCCGCTCTCTCGTAGCAGCCTATAATGATGGAGCTCTGGCTTGCAACTGTGATAACTCCGGCTCCACAGGGTCCACTTGTGATCCATTTGGAGGACAGTGTCCCTGCAGGCAGCACGTCATTGGTCGGCAGTGCACAAAGTGTGCCACTGGATATTATGGCTTCCCCTACTGCAGACGTGAGTAAACATTTACTTTTGATCTGTGTTGGCACGTGAAAGTACACTGAAAGACATCCCTCTCAAAAAATGTGAAAAATATGCACACCTGCCTCCTGCTGTAGTTCTTACCCACCTTTTTGTTTTAAATCATAACTTGCTCCCTCCTACTTTCACTCAGTATGACATTTGCACATGTATTGGATCTAATAAAACTCTTTTTCTCCGCTGCAGCTTGTGAGTGCGGTCGCCGACTGTGTGACGAGGTGACGGGACGGTGTATCTGTCCTCCTCAGACAGTCAAACCAGCCTGTGATGTGTGTCAGAATCAGACTTTCAACTATCACCCTTTGCTGGGCTGCGAGGGCTGTGAGTGCTCCCCAGATGGCATCAAAGCCAATGCAGGACCTGACTGTGAACGCATCACTGGGCAGTGCAAGTGAGTGGAACGCAACAAAATACCCAAGATTGGACTTTGGCGTTTTCAGTATTTGTGAGATTGGTGAATTAAACAGCTTTTAGTTTTGTTTGTGAATTACAAACATATACAATATACAATTCATTTCTAATTGAATTTTAAAAAAAAGTTGCTCAATTAAAAGATAAAATCTTAGTGTGAATTTAAACTTAAATTTTTATCACTTAATCACAAATATAATCCATATTGATAACAAACATAATAGTATAACATTTAACAAATACTAGTTTATTAATTATATTAATAATAATTAGATTAGTTAACAATTTTCCTGTAATTTCTAAATTCCTATTAGTTATTTTAGATTATGTAAGATTTTGAACTGCTGCCCAAATAAAGGTTTTGTCCCCTGCCAGTTCATTTTCTATTTCATGCACTAATTTAAAAGTGATGAAAAAGGCTGGAATGTGAAGCCTGCAGCTTCTATCAGTGAAAGTGAAACATGACAACAAACCTCTTAAAAGTGATTAATGAGGGGATTATTAACTGAAAGCCTACATGACAGAAAATCCCCAATCATTCACAGTCCAGTCATGCTGATGCATAGATTGTCTTTTCTGTCATGTGGGTTTTCAGTGTCAAAGGCAGCTCCACCACTCAGTTGACACGTCTCTTCATAGAAACAAGGGAATGCATGAACAAACATACTGAACAGTAATGCATGCAATGCAGTTTTACTCTATTTTGCTATTTACAAAATGCTATTTGATTTCAGTTGTATGTGTAAATATTGTTTGTTCTTTCCTTTTGTTAATCCAAAATTTCGCTGAAGATAATGTGACTGTGTGTTTTCATGTAGTTGCAAGCCAAGGATTGGGGGGCGGCAGTGTGATCGCTGTGCTGAAGGTTACTATCGCTTCCCTGACTGTGTACCTTGTAACTGTAATCAAGGTGGTGTCACACCTAACATGTGCCACCCAGACACAGGGAGGTGTCTCTGCAAGGTGAGTTCATGTCATCAGACTGCTAACTTAAAAACTCCTTTTTACTCATTTTGGGCTCATTTGTCTTTTCTTTCTCTGACCTCCTTTCTGTTATTGCTAACACCTTTGTAGAGAAATGTAGCTGGTGTCAGGTGTGATACCTGTCGGGATGGTTCCTTCTATTTTGACTCCTCCAACCGTCATGGCTGTACCAGCTGCTTCTGCTTCGGAGTCACTGACCAGTGTCAGAGCTCCAGCAAACGCAGGGGGAAGGTGTGTGTTTGCCTTTCATGTATGTCTCTGTACGTCTAGGAATGCCTGTGGAAATGCTATGCCTATAAAACCTTCTGGCTGATAGCTGCTATGTGGTGAACAGTGTCACATGTTTAATGGAAGCTGCACATACAGATGCTATTCAAGAAAAGGACCTACAGTCAGTACAAAACATTATGGCATACATTGCTGATGTTATGGGGACCTGAGCACATTTTATCATTCGGATGTAGATTAAGTTACTTCATGAATAGTTGTAAATCCAGACTTAATGACATTATCAAATCTTGTTGCTGTGATCTCCAGCTGCCTGAAGTGTTTGTCTGTTTTGTTAAACTAACACTGTTAACACTAACACTCAAAGACATTAGGAATAGTAAAGTATAATGCATTTTTGGGATGGATTTTTCTCTTTAACTCTTGACACTTCCGGTAATTAGTTTGTGGAGATGCGGGGCTGGCGTTTGGTAAGACCTGACCTGGAGGAGATCCCCTCTGTGCTAAACACAGCCAGTAACACAGTGGTGGCGGACGTTCAGGAGCTTCCTCCTACTGTTCAGACTCTACACTGGGTGGCACCACAGTCCTACCTGGGAGACAGAGTGAGTCAGTGGACAGAAAACAATGGTGATGTTTTACTGATGTTTAAACACAGGAACACAAATGGTGTGGTATGACCAGACTAATAGATGAAAATGAAGCTAAAAGTAAGGATTTCAATAAAATTCTGTGTCTTATTATCAGAGCTTTGTCTGTGTTTCCTAATTTGCTCACGTATTTGTTGAGGTTTGGAAAAGAAAATATTAAACTTTTAGTTACTTCATAGCTTAGTTTTGACAAAACTTACTCAGTTGTGTGTAATGGACATGTCAGGTGTATTTCCTATCCTTTCACATGAAGTCCAGGTAATTCATTGTATTTATATCATTATATATCTTGCAATGTTGCAATGTCCAATTTCACTCACAGAAATGATGACCTCAACTATTGCTTTATTGTTGAGAAATAAGATACCGGTTGCATTGTTACAGAATTTTCCATTCCATTTTTCCAATTTTTAAATATTTCCACAGTTTTTGCGGATAAACTGAAAGATATGTGGGCTTTTTCCTTTTCTCTTAGGTTACATCGTATGGTGGTTTTCTTACCTACCAGTCCAAATCCTTTGGGATTCCTAGTGAGGGCATGACTCTGATGGACAGAAGACCTGATGTTGTGCTGACTGTGCGTAGAGTCATTCATTTCTTCACTCGTAGACATCATTTTTTCAGTGACAGAAATGCAAATCCATGTCATTATTTCTCCTTAGGGTCAGGATATGACCCTGGTCCACATAGCTCCACACGTCCCACTTCCGGACAGGCTGTATCAGGGCAGAGTCCACCTTGTGGAGGTAAAAACGCATCAGTTCCTCCAACCTGTGATTATAATTTAACCATATGATCTGAAAGTGTTGTAAGGGATGGGTGATACATTAGATAGGGATAATTTAATGAATAAGGTGTTGGACTGACAAATACACTCTACACTATAAGGCACTTGTTTCATGTCAAAAGTAACAAAATCAGATTTTTGAAATGACCCTCCCCCCCTAGAAATTTAGTCTCCAAATAACAAATCTGTTTCCTACAGGGAAACTGGCGCCATGCTATCACCAACAGGCCTGTGTCCAGAGAGGAACTTATGATGGTCCTAGCTGGTCTGGTGGGATTGAGGATCCAAGCCTTGTACTTTACTCAAAGCCAGCGGCTAAGCCTGGGTGAGGTGGGCTTGGAGGAGACAACTAACACAGGGACTGGGGGTCCTGGAAACACTGTGGAGCATTGTTCCTGCCCCCCTCAGTACATGGGAGAGTCCTGTGAGGTAAGTAATTAAAAGGCCATTCATGTATCCCATGATATTTCTAGTTTTACACAATTTCATGGTGTCTAAATAAATGTTAGGAGATTGTATGATCATTCCCAAACAACCAAGCTTTTGACACAAAAACTTGTAGGTATCCAGTTTCATTGCAGCTCATTTATTATACTAAAAAAAACAAACAAACAAAAAAAAACAAGAGCTGAAATCAATATGGCATGTGTAAATGAGAAAACATAGAAAGAGAACTAACCATAAAAATACAGAGACTGGGTGAGGTCTGGTCTGGGAAACAGTGGAATTAACAGGGTGGAGCAAGGGGTTGAGGAAGGAGTTGGACCTCATCCTCATATTTTTAGGGTGTCCTGACACGCCTGAACCAAGTACCACACCCTTTACCTAGGGAAAAAAAATTCATCAACCAAGGAGCCATGGGTGGAATGTACTGGAAAATACCGGCCGGTGAGCTGTACAGCCAAATTGTGTAGCCCCAGGCTGGGATATGATGCACAATCACGCAGACATAATATTAGTGATTATACAGCTATAATCACTGGCATAGCTACAGCGCACAGAAATGTAGTGCAAACAACCATGATGTAGTTGCTAAGGAAAGGCTTTACTTGAATTCTTTTTATCCTGGGAATGGCGCTGATTGAACTCACTGTGTTTGTGCTACTCAAATTGGATTTGTATACACATGATTGCAGCAGGTTTGCCCACAGAACCAAAGTGGATATGAGAACAGAGCAACCACTAATTAAAAGAGTTTTTCATGTAACCCAGAGCATTTATTAGTGGAAAAGCTTTCTTTTTTTCCATCTGAGTGAATGCTGTTTCCAAAGATGTGGTAACCAACCTGTGTGTACGTAAGCCATTGTATGATCGGGAGTGTTTAATGGAAGCTGATTATATGTGCCCAGAGGCAGTATGACAGGGAGCCTCACCTTCAATCACGGGGTGTGGCATTTGGCTACACAGTGTTACTCATAAAACTGAGTGTGCACCTGAAATGTGCGTGTATGTCTGTAAGTACAGCCAACACACCTATTTGTGTCTGTTGTGTGTTTGAGGTGCGTGATTCAGTCGTGAGTTTGTTGTCTGAGGATGTCTGACTTTCCTCTCAGTCACATATACTAACACAAACACCGTTATATGCTCATGCACACGCACACACATACACACACACACACACACAGAGTACAAATACACAGTTGAATATTTTACTTGCTTTTTCAAGTAGTGGCTTCATAACCACACCCTGGGAAGTTAAGTAAAGAGCAGTATTTATAATACTTTGACTTTCTCCATTCAGAAATGCTAATAGTGGATTTTGTGTGTGTTGTGTGTATTGTGTGTGTTCCAGTGCTCGTACTTGTGCCCATATGTAACTGTTTTGATGTATTTCAAGCAATTCTGTGTTAATGTGTATCCATGTGCATGGGAGACAGAAAGGGAGGGGGGAGGGAACATGTGAACACTTGCATGTGTGTGCTTGTGTGCCTGCATACACTCATGGTGATCTGCGAGTCTGAGTCAGGTAAGAGATGGGGCGTGTCCTCTCTGCGTGCGTGTGTGTGAGTGTGAGGATGTGTGCTTAAGAAGCTGAGGCAGGGACGAGAGGATCATTATTTCACACGGACTAAATGTCAGGAATGTCAGATTCGTGTATGGATAGACAGCGGCGTACAGGGGTTCTACTATGGACCCTGATATGTTGGACTTTGATTGGACTTTGCTGCGCTGGCAACAGGCCCTTCAGGAGAGGAGAGCGACCCCGTTACACCAGGCATCACAACAGATGGGCTCAGAGGGTACAGTACCCTTCGCTGCATGACCAGGGAACTCAGCAGATAGTGTATCCATCAGTGAATGACGAAGGCACCCAAGGGGTACGCAACCCCTTGGACGGAGGACAGAGAGTTCAGTATCCCTCTGTTAACGACAGTGACAATGACAGTGATGCCAGTTCTCAGATTAAGGTAAAAACCTGGGAAGATATGATGCAACTTGTTGAGGGGATCTCATTTTACTTTCATTTTATGTTACAGTGCCTCAGGTGTGGCTTGTTGGTCTTTTGAAGACTGTTATCTCTGAAGGCAAAGGTCATGCTTTGACTTTTAAGTGTTAATTGTTAGTGACACTTGATTTAGGCTAGGCTCAGCGGGCTCACACTCTTTATGACACCAAACAGAGGTTCTGTCTGGGAGAGGAACTTTTAATCATTTACTGTGAATTGCTGGAAAATCTTAGGAAACACTGCTGTATTTAGTCAAGATAACACAGATAATAATTTATTTGCTCAGTCTGTTCAAGTGCAGTGATATTTGGTTTGTATAAAACTTCAAAATCTATCTAACAGTCGGATATTTATGGACTTTATTTACATATATACTGTTAATAAGTGTATTTACAAACACTGTTTTAGATCAATAAGCTTGTTTGACTAATGTGGAATTTACAAAATGTTTAAATTTATTTAAACATTTAATTCATTGGATTATTGAGAAACAAATTTAATCTATAAACTGCGTCTCGATGTTTCTCATTACCATCATCATTTTCTACAGTATTGCCTTTAAATTTATATATATTCAATACACCTATAAAGTGGTTATAATATATATAAGCAGTGGTTTCAGTAATCATGTCTGTGTATTTGTGTTTATCTTTTTCAGAAATGTGCTCCTGGTTTCTACAGAGATACTAGTGGGCCTTACCTGGGCCGCTGTGTGCCCTGTGAGTGCAATGGTCTGGCTGATGAGTGTGAAGAGAGGACAGGAAAGTGTCTGGTAAGGAACTTTATCAAGCCATATTAATGACTTCATGACCGCAGGTGACATGTAAACAAATACACTAAAACCAAGGGTGGTTACTTTAGCCCAGCTGACTCCGTCGTGAGCCACTGTTTAGTCAGAGTCTAGACTTCTCACCTTCAGGACACCCAAAGCAGCTTCTTCTGGGTTTTTTTGTTTTTTTTCATCAAAAGTATTATTTGATACGGTTTCCTTATTCCCTGTCATGGGGCCAATCTCCTTCATTATTCTTCTTGTTGGGAGGATGAGCCTTTAAGCATTTCAAAATCTCAACCATCTCTTTTGTGTTATTATGCAAGACACTCAAGACCAGGCCTGTGTCTGCAATGCGCACATGGATCCACACCCTTGCAGAGTTCATCAGGCACACTCTTTGTGACTGATTGCCAGGGAAAGTTTCTCTTTGCCCTTAGATTTTTGCATTCCTACATCCCTGTAATAATAAAAAAAAGATATCTGGTTGATTTGAGCATGTGTGTAGGATTTTAGCAGAAGTGCATGTATAGTACTTGAGTTTTTTTTTTTGTTTGTTTGTTTTGTTTTATTCAGTGTCTGGTATTTCCGCATCCTTCATTCTTCTCATGCAGTTTGCAATTGTTTTAATGAATACATCACATCATTTTCAGGACTGTCAGTACAATACAGCTGGAGACCAATGTGAACACTGCAAAGAAGGTTACTATGGAAACGCGGCTCAGAGGACTTGCAGAGTGTGCCCATGCCCATTTGGTGTACCCACAAACAGGTGGGTGAAAAAAAATCAAAAACACACAAAACATCCCTAAACAGCTGTGTGTAATGGTGTGATTCGGGAATTAAATCGTAATCTTGGTATCTCTCTACAGCTTTGCAGTCGGTTGCAGGGAGGTGTTTGGACACTTCCAGTGTATATGCAGATCAGGCTACACTGGAGACAGGTGTGACAGGTGAGTGTCCGAATGAACCAGTTAGTGTTTTAGGTGAAATCTGTGCAGATATTTCAAGCTCATTATTCTGTCCCACTTTGCCATAGATGTGCTCCCGGTTACTATGGTGATCCACTGACACCAGGAGGAAGTTGTAAGCCCTGTAACTGCAATGGCAATGGTAACAACTGTGATCCCCGGACTGGAGGTTAGATTGTGGACTGAATTTCAAATAACGTTATTTCATCATTTGTTTTGGCACATTTTTGTTCATTTAATTCAATCAAACGGTTTAGTGTATTTTTTTGTGTGTTTTTTGCAGTTTGCAAGAACACACTGGAGCCCGGAGACACAAACACAGATGAGAGCTGTCAAGGTAAAAAATTAGGTCTGAATCTGTGGCTTACTGTTTGCAATAAATGCAGTAGGGCTATTTTTTAATCATATCTTCCTTTGTATTTCAGAGTGTGACAGTTGTGCCCAGACGTTACTACATGATCTTGAGAAGCTAGATGATGAGCTGGGAAGGATCAAGACTCAGTTGGACAACGCCAGTGCCAGTGCGTCTTCTCAGGAAAGGCTGAATAAGCTGGAGAAGGCTGTGTCAGACACCAAGGTAACTTGCCAGTTTTCTGTTACCATACTCTTCAGCTTTTGCATTTTATAATTTGTACTTTGCACATAGCCATTTCTTACTCATATCCATGCACTCATACACACTCACACATACACACAAGCTGTATGGAGCAGTATGGGCGCGCTTGTTCAAACATTCAAGATCCCTGCTGATAAGCAATCTCTGTGAATTCTGTCCCACATCCTGTGTGTCAGCACAAGTTAGAAGCTACACCACTGCATGCTAGTTTTTGTCGCAGACTTGTCGTTCTTCATTCCCTTGTAATCTGAGTGTTAGATCCACCTTCTTCAATGTGCATTCTTTGTTCATTTAAAACATGCAAGTAAATAATTCCCACAGAAACAACCCCTTTCTGCCTCAGGCATCATCTCAAGCTTCAGTACACCAGCCTCTGAATTAGCCTCTATGCAGCTTACTTTACATTTATGCTACTGTGCTTTCTGCAGATCCTTGTCAACAAATTCAGCTCTGCCATCAACACCCAAAAGTCCAGAGTCAACCAGCTGGAAGAGGACACAACCACTCTTGGGGAGGACATCGTCACCCTCAAAAACAAGGTAAAGGGCTGGAGCTAGTGCATAGCATTTTATTAATATATCAGCATACAAAAATAAGTGGGGAAAATGTGATTTTTTTTTTTAGGCAGATAATAGGGCTACTGATGCTGACAAGGCAGTAGCAGAAGCTGAGAAAACCCACAAGAGGGCAAAGGATCTGGACTCAGAGATTAGAAACATGCTCAAGAAAATCCAAGGTAAAGGAAAACTTCAAAATTCAGTAGCAGCACAACTCTGTCATGTTGTGTTATCTGTTTTCCCCTTTCTTTTGGCATCTTCCTCTCTCATTTATGCAAATATTTTTGCTGTATAGATAGTATCATAAATTCCAATAACATTTAATTGTACTCTCACGGCCTAAAGCATTGTTTGACTTGAGTGTTTTTGTGTGTTTGTAGCTTTGCTTGACCAGTTGAATGAGGGAAACACCAGCGGTGATGAAAGCCTGTCTAAAATACTAGAGGAGGCTCAGCGCATGGTGAACGAGATGGAAAAGAGGAACTTCACCCCTCAGAAGACAGCTGCTGAGAAAGAAATGGACGAGGCCAAGAAACGTAGGAGACTTAGCCTCTCGGGAAATTTTTACAATATATATGTATATGCAGAGCAACCCCCTTCTGAAATTCATTCAGGATAGTGATGTGCATGTATCAGTGCAGACCGGTCGGTAAGATGTCTATTCTATTCTTTTCTATTCTCCAGTCCTTGACTACATCAAGGCTAATGTAAGCAAGCAGTTTGACCAGAACGAGGCTGCAGCAGAGAAGATTAAAGGCCTTCTGAAGAATTATGATGCCAAGCTGAAAGACCTGGACAAGGCTCTGAAGGAGGCGTCAGACTTGGTGAAAAAAGCCAATGCCGAGAACACACTCAGTGCTCAGTCACTGGAAGACCTGAAGGTAAGTCACAAGTCAAGGACTTAAACAGTAGCAAGGAATGTGTTGATCATTAGTTAGCAACTTTGCATACAAGAAAATGTGATGATCGTATGTTTTAATTTGTTTTGTTGTTTCATGTTTTTTTTAAAAAATATATTATTGATAAAAAGTGTATAGTCTGTATGATACATGATAATGGTAAAGTATTATGTGAACACAGTATAAAATGGCTCACAGGTTAGTGTTACTGTAGCTGTTTGTACTAGTGATTAAAGAGCTGTAATGATATAAAAAATTTACTTATATGCTTCTTACAGAAACGCATTGAAAACTTAAAGAAGGAGAAAAAGACTGTTGAGGACCAAATGGCCATGGCAGAGGACGAGCTGCAGAAAACTGAAGATTTGGTGAAAATGCTCACAGACAGTAAAATGGTACATTTGACAAACAACTGCCTGCATGTTCTTTCCTTCAAATAGTCTCTATTCTATACTCTCTAATTATACACTTGCATATCTACTTTTTCATTGCTTCTAAATAAGTCAAAATATTTTGACTCACTGTAGCTATGTAATAATAAGTGGCCTCGTCTGTGCTCCTACACCAGTGGGCTGCCAGGTCCAAACTTGCCATCCACTCAGATAATGATCAATGTTTTTGCTGTTGTCTCATCTGTGGTAAAAGGCATTTTCTGCTTCTATGAAACTTGCACCCATTCCTGTCCTTTTCCACTTTAGGAGTATGAACAGCTGGCAGCACAGCTGGATGGTGCCAAGACTGATTTGACCAAGAAAGTAAATGAGATTACCAAAGCAGCTGCCATGGGGGGCATCGTGGAGGATGCAGAGGATCATGCTAAGCGCCTTCAGGAGCTAGCAAAGGAACTTGAAGCGTAGGTTTATTGTGCAAACAATAAAGTAATAAACCCTGTCTCAATATAACCTTAGTTTAATGAGTGTTCAGTAATATATTCTTTGTTGTTGATTGCTGCGATTTACCTGCTTCAGTGCAGGTAAACAAAATCTTTCAATTGAAACTACTTGAGATTTTTAATCTTTTTGGCATGCATTCTGTTTCTCTTGGATTTATTGTCTTTGTGTGTTACCTTGTATGATAGTGCTGTGAAAAATGCAAGCGGACGCACTGAGGTGCGTAATGCCAAAGATGCTATAGATGCCTACAAAAACATCACAGATGCCATTAATGCTGCTGAGGCAGCAGCTAATGAGGCCAGAGATGCAGCAGACGATGCCTTTAATGTAAGCCACACACTTGATATCCCATACATACATACATACATTCTGTAACTTTCCACACTTTTTTGGCATGATATAAAATACACTAAGCATTTGATACTTAACACTTTATACTATTTAAGAATATTTAGTAAATTTAACCCATATGTTTAATTTTTTCTTAAGAATTTAAACAACAAGAATCTCACAGAAAGAGCAAAAGACCTGAAAGAGACTGGTGATGACCTACTGGAGAATGCACGTGAGGCAGAGGCAAACCTACAGGGTAACTAGAGGCTCTTTTTAAATGGTTATTTTTTAAAAAGATTAAAAGATACTCCAAAGCTCAGTTACTAATCATAATTTTTATTTAACAGTTGCTTCTGATGACATTATTGACCTGAAGAATCGCCTCAACAATGCTGACAAGAAGAAGAAGGCTCTTGAGAAAGACCTGCTCGATGCACAGAACCAACTAAATGACATCAACAGAGGTAGAGCAAATCCAGGAATGATGGGATTAGTGCGACTGAATGTTTCTGAGTCTGTTGCCAGAATTCATATTTCCCTTTCATTTTCCCTAATTGCTACTTTCTTCCAAGCAGATGATATTGGTAATATGATTGATGAAGCTAAAAGGAAGGCAGCTTTAGCCAACGACTCAGCCAGCAACACTATGAACAGACTGAATGATATCACAAAGGAAATTGAGAAGATCAGTGTCACTCCTGTGGACTCCAATCTAGGCAATGTATTGGACAGTGTGGACAAGTCAGGTGAGAATAAAAAAAAAAAGTCACACATTGAGCTATACTTTTTAAGGTACAGAATAACCTTTGTTTTTACAATGTAAATGCTGATATTTAGAAGTTATCTCTACTTGCAGTGAAGGACTTATTGAAATCCATCCCATCCCTGGATACTAAAATCTCAGAGATCGAGAACCTGACTTCGCAGTTCTCACCCATTAGCAACATTTCTGAGAACATCAAGAAGATCAAAGACCTCATTGAACAAGCCAGGGATGCAGCTAACAGGGTGAGGTCCCACCCTGTAAATGCATTCATATTCACCCATGTTCTGTATACACCTCCAAACCCAATGCAAGCAAACCTGTACTCGTGAAGTATCTCTGGGTCTAATTTCCTTTTTTTCACATCTTCCTTCCAGATTGTGATCCCCATGAAGTTCACAGGCGATGGCCATGTGGAGCTGCGTCCACCAAAGGATCTTGAGGATCTGAAAGCCTACACATCTCTGTCTCTGTCACTGCAGAGACCTGAAGGCAGGGGAGATGGAAGACGCCGACGCAGACAGGCCAGAGACAACGGAAACATGTTTGTCTTGTACCTGGGCAACAGAGATGTAAGTGAATCCAAATACACATTAGAATTTTACTTTGTAATTTTGTACAAAGAATTAACCAACTGTGACTGTTTTTGTAGTCTTCTAAGAACTACATAGGTATGTTCCTGAAGAACAACAAGCTGTACGGTGTGTACAAGCTCAACGGAAAGGAGTTCATAATGGAAACGGATTTCATCAGCATGTCTGCATCTGAGCCCGCCAAGTTTGATAGAGTTGACCTACACAGGTAAGTTGACACCTCAGTGAGTTATTTACCTGTTTTCAGTGGTGCGCTGTGTAAATGTGTAATTAATTTTTAATTTGCACTTACTACATCTCTCTGTCTGTATTTTGAAGTGAAAAAGAACCAGAAAATTTTCTGATGTTGCGAGCGCTGTAGATACGATTGAAATGAATTTTGTCCTTATAATTTAGAATTTACCAAGATGCAGAGATGATCCTCACCAAAGAAATCACCTCAAGCACTCCCGGTAAACCCATCCTGAAAAGCATGCAAGGAGAGGAGAACAAGAACCTCCTGGACCTTAGTCCTAGTGACATTGTTTTCTATGTTGGAGGCCACCCTGCTAACTTCACTGTAAGCTGCAATGGAATATAAACAGCAATAGTATTTATTTTCTCATGCTATTTTTAATAAGTTATTAAATACCTTTCTCTATTGTTCTTTTCCTCAGCCACCAGCTTCTCTGAGCTACCCCAGCTACAGGGGCTGCATTGAGTTCTCCTCCTTTAATGACAAAGTCATCAGTCTCTATAATTTCAAAAACGCAGAGAAAATTAATTTGGAGACTCCATGCAAGAGGTATGTCCAGATACGCTTAGACATATTTTAAAACAATAAATATGTTTGTATGGCTCCTCTTTAATGGCTTTGTCATTATTACAACATTTTTAGTAAGACTCAACTATAGTTGTGATGTCATTGCTCTGGTGATTTTTTTATTTTTTTTTCCTCTGGTAAAAATTTCCATCCCAACCCTCTTTAGTAGCATTGGCACTTCCTGAACAAGGGTTTGGTTACTTAGTAGATTGGCTGGGCTGCTTACTTTACTTTTCAAATTTTAAAACTTGATTGAAAAAATTTTTTTGATTCTTCCCTCTGTCTAGATATGTCCCACCAATGGATTCTCACTACTTTGAAGGCACTGGATATGGCAAAGTGGTTCTAGATAAAACAAGCTCCTTGCTCCTCATCAGTATGTCCATCTTCGCTCGTTCAGAGAACGGTCTCCTCCTATACGTAGGAAGTGAGGTAAATCATTGTTCATATTGTTCCTGCATTTGTAGACTCTATATAAATAGAATAGAATTATTGTTTGCAATAATGTGATTATACTGTTTCCCCTAACACAGGACAAATACTTTGCTGTGACAATAGAGAAGGGCGTCATTTTTATACATAGTAATGTTGTGAGTGAACCAGCATCAGACAACGTGAAAACATTCCCGGTAAGAGGCTTTTTTTCTTTCTGCAGCAACTCACACACATATAAATAAAGAATCATTTTTTTCAACCTCATCTTGTTCCTCTCTCCTTTCCTCAGACAAATGACTGGGCAGAGATCCGCATCATTAGCACAGTCAAGGGGGAATTTATGGTCCGTGTTTCAAAAACAGTGGTGGCCACCACCAAAGCTATGTACAGCAATAATGAGTTACTGGAGTGCTACATTGGTGGTTTACCAGAGGACTTGAGGGAAAAGTATGTAGTTATCCATTTAGCTATTAAATTAATATGTATTGTGAGTTGTAGTGAGAATAATTTAATTTTCTGTTCCTCCTTTTAGACATAACATCACCATACAGCCATTCAAAGGATGCTTGAAGAATTTGAAGCAGAATAACGACTACAAACCTATTGAGGAGGGAGTGGGCATTAGCAAAGGTTGTCTCAAGGATTCCCTGGTACGACATAAACCTTTGCATCCCAGGCCATGAGCTTGTTTGTGCATTTATATCACTGTCCAAACCACAGTTAGAGTATGTGTCTAATGAACTGATGTATGATGTCCACATTCTTGTTTAGGTTGTTCGTAAAGCAGAGTTCAGCCGTGGGAGCTCTCTGTCATCTTCGCCCTCAAGCTTTAACCTGGACAATGATGTGACTGTCTCTCTCGGATTCAAGAGCACAGAGAACCAGGGTGTCATTTTACAGGACAAACAGCAGGTCAGTCCTTTACCTTTACATCTGACTTGACTTTATCTAAGATCTGAATTGTTGGAGACAACAGGTAGAGCTTAGTCAAATCAAGACCCTGTATTTTTTCTGTTTTTTTTTCCAGGCTAATGGGATTAAACTTGCACTGGACGATGGCTACTTGATTCTCAGTTTCAACAACAAGATGTGGAAATCTAACAAACAATACCACGATGGCCAGTGGCATTACTTGACTGTAACCAGAAGAGCTGGAAGGTATGAAGAAGGCAGTGATTTTATAGTTAGTAACATACAATGATGACAATAATGAATTCAAACACTGGTTATTAACCATACAAATAATATATATATATATATATATATATATATTTGCAGCTGGAGCTTGAATCAAACGCTAATTTATACTACAATGATGATTTTTCCAGGATTGAGCTGCTCATTGATGATGAGGATAAGGGACAGGAGCAGAGTGGCAGCACTTCTATACCTGACACAGCTGGCTCTGTGATACTGGGAAAAGAGCTGTTCAAAGGCTGCCTTTCTAACCTCTACACAAGACGGTAATCTTTTCTCAATCTGTAACATTTTAAAACACTTTGATCTGGTGCACACTTCTTATCGCAGCGGCAAAAACCTCAGTATGTACACTGTTTATAATTATTACTGATAAATATTGTGCTTGTACATGATCTGAATGTTTTTTTTTCTATTTTGCAGGCCAGAAAATCTGTACAAGGCTGAGGACTTAACTTCCTTCAAGGCTTCTGGAGATGTCCTGCTTGACGTGTGTACTTCTGACAGTCCTGCTCAACTGATGGTGGATCGCAAGAGGGTGAGGATTTCTCTTATATTCTCACATATACTGTGATCCATTTTGATACTTAATTTATTATTGAGATGATGATATGCTTCTATAAATAAGTGAACAACTTGCTACTAGTTGAAATGATTGAACTTTTTTCCAATGGAAGTCCACTTGGTTCTCTTTCTGTGAATCAAGAGATGTCTTTTTGTTAAATTACTGGGGCAATCCATTTTATTTCAAGGTATAACTGTCAAAACTAACATGTGCATTATGAACATGGTGACTGGATCAATGATGATTGATTGCACTTGCTAGCAGTAAGTCATAACCAGCTAATTTTTGTGTAACTTTCATACCTTTGTACTAGGAAACTCTCGTGTTTGTGTTTTGTTGGCATTGTTTACATAATATTTTGCTGCCTTATTTCTAGAGATGAAGAAGAAGGAGCCCTAAGACCTGCTGATGCTGACAAGAATCTAATATTGACATGAAAAACTGCCAGTTTGCACCACAATGTTCTGTTGCTTTTGCACCAGCTCATTCATATGCAGTGTACTTAAATAAAAAACTTGCATGAATGTTCCAGTAATCAAGAATTACAAAATGTATTGTATCTTTGTCTATTCTATTTAAAAATCCTAATTACTAGAAACAAAAACTTGTGAATAACAAGCTTGAAATCATTTCATGTCTCATCTCTTTCTTTAATGTAATTGAGTAATGAGCCACTTTCTAACAGTCATTCTCAAGCACGTTCCCTCTAACTCACTACTCTCACACTTAATACACACAATCAACAATAAACGTGTCTGATCACCATATGATAGAAATGGTAACTTCACCGTGAGATAAAATTACCAATCATTATGCTGATCACAGTAACTTTAAATATGAAGACAGTTCATATCCAATAAACACAATCGAATCTGCATCTGAGTTGCTTAACATTTTTGGCCTGAGACCCTTTTCTCTGACTCGGAAAATTCATGTGAATTCATGTCATAATAAATTTGACTTTTTAATTCTACTTTTGAGGAAACAGATTTGATTAGTTAAGAACACATATCAATTACTGTTGTTGGTCAGAAAAACCTAATGAGATACAAATAAAATCTGACACTTTAAAATCTGAATGTAATCCCAGCATTAAGATTAAAAAACACTGACCTGTGTGATGATATAACATCAATAGGAAATGCAATAATGTCCTGAGATGAAGTGTAAATATTTCACAGCTAAGCTTGGTCTCATTGGTAAAATGTTGGAAGCCTACTTGAACTTAAATGTATAAACATAACAGGACTTTATTTGTATAGCACTTGTATAACACACCAGTCAATATAAAACATACATTAATCATATCAAACATCAGTCTCACTGTATGTTCTCAAAAGCATGATTACACTATTTCACCAAATCACTGTGGCTCTTGCATGCCCATCATCACTTACTAAACTCTGTTATCTGATTAAAGGACACTACATCACAACTACAGTGTTCTTCAAGTCCTTTGACTCACAGTACATTACCCGAATGAATTTTCTAGTGTTGCATGAGTTCAACCCATTTGACACTACACACTTGACTTCAATACAGAGTACACAATGCTTTGAAATTTACTCATAATTGATTTGCTTCACACTGTGTGCATTATGATCTTGTGGTGAAAGCTGACCCTCAACCATTACTGATATTTTCTATCATACCAAGACCTCAACAGCCATTTCAAAAAGGTCTGAGCCCGTTTACAGTTCATCTCTGTGTATCCTTGAGTGTTTGCCAAACTGAGATCACTCAAAGCAAATGAGTGGATACTTTCTTGCATGCTGGAACGGGCAGTTGAACAATTATGAATTCCTAACTGTGTTGAAATCGAACATACAGTTTGTGGGGGGGGGGTTTGCTAACACAAGCAACACAATGTGACGTTAAAAACCAGAATGTACCAATAAGTCTCTACTCTAGATATTTATATTACAACATCCATACTTAGTATCCTGTCACCATCAATACTAACTCTAGGTGTTGAACTCATGGTTATATTTGACTGTCTGCCAGAACTATCATGGACTCTCCTATGGGGACATCTAGTGTATGTCTGGGCTGAATAATATCAGTATTTTATTAATTGAGTGATTGTTTGACAGAAAAATTAATCTGCAACAATTTTGATAATTGTTTAAATCAACTATTAAACAAATATTCTATAAATTCATAGATTCTAACTTTGCAAATGTGAATCTTTGTTTGCTCTTTTACGATACTAAACATAATGTATTTTGGTTTTAGACTGTTCGATGGATAAAAAAAAAGCAACTCAGCTCCTACTTTGAAAAATTGTTGTCTTTCTGTCTTTCCGTATTTGACTTCTCTTTGTAAAAACAACTATTTTTTTTAAATCAAGAAAACAATCCTATTTAGTACATAATACATAGGCTTTCAAGTCAACTCTTGTCACTCTAATCAATATTTACTCTCATCTTGACTCACTGAGCCCATGAATGAACTGAGATAAAGCACAGATTTAAGGACCAACTTTGCACATTATGCTGAGATATGCATTTCCCTTTTTATATGTGTGTTGTTTTAGGATGGTGTGATGCAGGCGATAAATGAGAGTGCATCAGCATGTGGACAGCCACCCTTGGTTCAGCATGCTTATCACATGGGGGGGGCTGTTAGCAGCCTGAGCTACAGTCTTCCACTACAGGTCCTGCAGTCCAGGTCAGAAACCAGTCTCACCCCAATATTATACATATGTACACACACACACACACACACACACACACACACACACACACACACACCCACACACACACTCTCTTTCACCATGCCTTCATTGGAAGTTTTACAAATGCAAAGTGTGTTTGGAGTCAGATCCAACACATACAAACACTGAAGATGGTAAGATGGTGCTTCTCATTATCTTCCCCAGACCCCACTTCTCTCTGGATGTCAGGACCCGATCTCCTGAAGGTCTGCTCTTCTTTGCTGGTACCAGAGGAGGGCGCTCTCACCTTGCTCTATACTTGTCCAAGGGCAGGATCAGATTGTCTGTAGGCAAACAGAAGGAGATCTTCAACCGAGAGAAGTACAACGATGGAAAGTGGCATTCGGTCAGTGAACTCATTTAATTTTAATCACATGCATGTCAAGGCCGAGCAAAACCTATGTACAATTTTATTAACTACTGTCATGGAGTCATTCATTTCCATGCCACAGACTGAAACTTTGTTGTGCTTCATGTCTGTAGGTCATTTTCAGTTTGGAGAAGAAGAAATTTCGACTGGTTGTAGATGGTATCAGAGCCCAGGATGGTCAGCTGACAAACACAGAGTTCACATCCATACAGCAGTTCATATCACCTGTGTACCTGGGCAGTGCCCCAGAATCCCTCCACAAACAGATAAAGGTAAAAAAAATATACGCCAATTCACACATGTCCACGCTCAAATTCATTCCCAAATTCTAATCTTTTTTTCCAGTTGAAGGCCCTTCCAAAACAAAGTGTGTCTGGCTGTATCCGCAATTTCAAGACGAATGGAGCACTAGCGTCAAATCCAACCACAAATCATGGTGCTGGGCCCTGCTTTGAAGGACAGACACAAAAAGGGGCTTATTTCTCAGGGAATGGAGCTCATGTTATCATCAGTGAGTAGCAGCAGCAGTAGGAACTACAGCCACACAATAAGTCTCTTCCTAACCATGTGCATAGCACAGATACTAATAAATAATAATAATAATAATTAGGATTATGAGTATACACATATCTGAAAAGGTGCAATTGACAATATATGTCAATGGACGAAAGCGTGTTTTTTTTTTTTCTTTTTTCTAGAAAAAGGTCAGGTCAGGGGAAGTATCTTTAAATGAACTATAAATGGCTTACTTTTATTTCAATTCAATTCAATTAAGTTTCCTTTATTTGTCCCATAGTTGGGAAATTGCAGTGTTGCTGCAGCAAGAGTACAAAAAACAGTGCACAAGTACAAAAACAGCGTAAAATTATAGCGTAGGGTACAAGGGATGTATGGGGAAAAAAAAACATTAAATAGAAAAATGGAGAGCATAGTTTGGGAGGTTATAAACAGTTGTGAATATCCACAGGAACATCCAAACAATAAATTGCAAAATATTAATTAAAAACAGAAACCCAAATAAATATTTATGTATATTTGTTTAATCTACAGTGAAGTAAAACACTCTTGATGTTACACTATGGTTAGTATTAAGTTAGATAGCTCTTTCAAGGGCACTTCCTAGGATGTTGCATATTAGTTATTATACTGATTGTTATCTCTATACTATGTGACATTGCCAAGAAAGACAACCATGCTGTTATCTGTTTTTATGTTTTAGATGACTCCTTTGTTGTGGGCTCCAACTTTGAGCTGCTGTTTAGTATTCGTCCACGCAATCCGACCGGACTCCTGCTGCATGTTAGTGATTTTGGCAGAACGCAATATGGGCCCATGATGGGCCACTATCTCAGTGTCTACATGCTCAAAGGAGAGGTAAGACTAGAATCTCTTTGTTGTTACTCTGTTAGTGGTTTTCCTGTAAATTCCTAACCCAAATATTAAATTTCATATACAGTGGAACTTGATGGGGAATTAAAAAACGCTGCTCTGTTGTTGGACACATCAGAAACAGATCCTAAAAATGTAGACTGAATACGTGTCAGGAGTCCCGCCTCTCCATGTGACTAAAAGCACTTTGTTTGGACATGTTCCTGTTTACAGATGGTGGCACAGGTTAACAATGGAAAAGGGGAATTCATGGTGTCGGTGAAGCCAAAAGCTTCTTTATGTGATGGAATGTTTCATAAAGTTTCAGGTAAAACACACACAGTCACTTTATAAAGGATAAACTAAAACAGTTTTTAGACCCTGTTAGGATGTACATGACATGAAGTCGCTGTTCATGTGTCTTCTAGTAATCAAAAGGAAAAATGTTGTGCAACTTCATGTGGACACAGTGGACAATTACAAGATTGGACCACTATCTTCCACTACCACTTTGACCAAAGACCCCCTGTATGTGGGTGGCATACCTGGTGAGTGTTAGTCTGTTAATCTTATCTATCTATAGTCTTTATTTATTGTCTTTAGGTTTTTTTTTTAATGTATCAATAAAATATAATACAACAGCAAAATGTTGGCATTTGTAAAAATAATGATTAAGTGATTAAATCACTTTACGTTTCACTCTGTGTACCTTTCTGCTGCAGAGATGTCAATGCAACAGATGCTCCCCGTCACATCGTCCTTTGTGGGATGCATCCAGGACATGAGGATCAATGATGAAGCTGTCTCTTTTGAGAGGCTTTCTTCAGTGTTTGGTCCAGTCAACCTCAAAGAGTGTCCAGGTTGAACACAAACACCCCACTGTGTCATCATTTAACAAGCCTTGGGACCACATCCACAACCAGTCATTGTGCAATCTGTTTCCAAGACAGAGAATGTGTTTGAATGTATATTTTATGTGGAGAGTGTTTCCCAGTGTGAGTGTGTGAATGTGAGTGTGTGTGTAAAATAGAGATATGAACAGCAGCTTACAGTTTCATAATAATTGCTACTGTGTTTAACACTCATATTTATTTTGTGATAAAACCATGTAACATGGCACCAATTTATGAATGCATATTCTAACAGGTGTTTTACAGTCTGATGTGTTGGTCCAGTAATTCTCTGTTGACAATCAAATGCTACTGAATGTGCTTGTGATTGGTCAGGGCTGCAGCATGAGCAACCCGGCACTTTAAGAAAACAAATTATGCCTTTCATGATGTGTCTTTGATGGAGGTTAATATTATTAGTCAATGTTCTTTTTATTCTGTTTGTTGAACTCAAACGTTTATACTAGAATAATTATGTTTACACCCAGGGTGCTTACTTCAGTGACATTTCAGGGGTTGACAAGCTATTTCATATTCACATCCACACTTGCATGTAGAATTCTGCATTTTAACTGGATAAGAACTCACATGGTTTTCCCCACATTGTATAACTTTTGCTCTGAATTCATTTTCCATTTTGCATTCCTTTCACACACACAAGGATGTTATGTGTGGCTGTTAACATCAGTTACACCATAAAACAGCATTGTCTCTGAGTTGGAAATCCAATATACTAAAGTCACCATTGGCATAAATCTCACAATTATGGCCAGTCATATCTGGGACCATTTAATTCATATTACTATAAAGCTGAAAGTAATATAACAAAAAAAAAAAAAAAGATGTACCGAAATTCACCAGCAAGCGTACATGCTTTGTACATTTACCAAAATAAGTGATATGAGAAAATATATGCATGAAAATTGGACATATTTGTACATGCATTCATGTGTTGTGACCACTAATTTGTAAACCGTTGTGATAGTAATGTTCTTTGTAAAGGTGCCATAAGTAGGTCTTGAAAAATATCCTTTGACCTGTGATAATGGTGACAGCTCATATTATTTCATGTACTGACACATGATTTTTGAGAAATCTGGGATTAATTGTTGAATTGTACTCAGCAACTTGTGTATACATTTGTTTGTAAGATTATATAAATATAATTTACTTTTTATGAATAGGTTTTATGCTTAATTTTGGTGTCAGAAAATTGTCATTATTCATATTTCCTTGGTGAAATACACCCATAATGCCAAATGGTCTCCATATGGCTTAAATGAAGTGTTATTCTGTAATTAGCCTGTGTTCACACAACCTTTGATGGCCCTCGGAGAATCATAATACTTTTTAAACCGATACTGAAACCAGTTAGAACTTGTTTGGTCTTTTATCATCAACTTAAACTTGTTTTACATACCTCATTGATTGACTGGATCATAAGCTAAAGACACCAGGCCTCCTCTGATGGTGCCTTCACGGACTTGTTGTGACGTTCTGACTGAAAGTTAGAAAGTTGTGTATTATCTGTTGCACAACATTCTGCGACCCATCAGATCCTGTGGCCCAGCTTCCAGATGTATCTTTCCTCTGATAACAAGTGTTTCAAAAAGATATGATTAATAGTCTGGTTTGTGCAGTTAGTCCTCTACCGTCATATGTTTGTCAACAACTATCAAGTATATAATAAAGTCAAAGGAAGTGTTTGCAGTGAAATGTATGAGACATTTTTAACTGGGTAACAAAATGTGATGGACCAGGGAAATTAGCGCAGCATCTGCCTCTTGATCCTTAAAATTCTTAACTTGCTAGGAAAAACTTAAATAACTATTGACTTCCATCATACAATGTAGCTTTATGGCAGTCTCATTATTTCCCCAGGCACAGAGACAAAGGGGAAATAAAATTATGAATTAATTAATGAAGTAGGTGAATGACAGATTGACAAATTGATTACCAATGTGTTTTCAGTCATTTTAGGCAAAAATACAAATATGAATATTTGCCAGTTTTCTGTTTGTGTCAACTCATCTCTTTGACTGACAAAAAAATGTATTTGAGTATATTCATATTTTGCTCTTCACTTTTTTCTGACATTTTATTCAGTGAACAATCAATGGATTAATAAAGAAAATTTCTGTCAGATGTATTGATAATGAAAATATTGGTTTAATGTTGGTTTGCAGTTTTCTTCTCATGGAATAATACAACCTTTCCCCACATTTTCTGTGTGTTAATTACTCGACACAAACAAGGAAACTATTTTCATAAAACCAAACAAATGAGCTCAAAATAAACTAAAACAATGAAGTTCTTAAGATTTTGACACAGGGCTCCTTTACAAAATTGGGCCACAGGTTGGAGGGCGGAGGACTGGCCATCACTGGTATTGTAGATCAGTAGTGCAAATTGCTGATAAATTTACTATCAGTAAAAATATGTATGTTGAAATTATATCACTTCCCGGGCCCCTGAGGGTTTGGGGCCCCTGGGCAGCTGCTTGCTTTGCCCACTTTGTAATCCAGGTGTGTTTACGAAGAATATCAGATAAGAGCACCTAATAAATTCACAGTTTTACAGCTAATCCTCCTTTTAACGGCCCATTATCTTTAATTATCATTTGTCCCGTTGCGCCGTTTCTGCTAATTTTATCAGGAAAAGCGATAATTCCCGTAGCAATGAAGGCGTCACATTTCCTGTCTGGGCGTCTTTGCACAGCCTAGATCTGAGCACGTAAACGCACCACTCAGGCGGCGGAATGTGGAAGAGCAACTCAGCCGTTAACAGACGGTTAACTCACTCTCACGTTGTCGGCGTTTAGCCACTTGAGCCTGTTCGCGCATTAGTCTCCCCGTGTACGAAAACATGGATTTAGCCGCGTTTGTTCAAAACTGCGCCACTGGCTGAGGCTCCTCTGCCCGTAAGTAAACTAACCAGACAAACCGCGCGTCCCCTCCCTTCCTCCGGCCGCGTGCAGCTCCGCACCTCCGGTATCGGGTGTTTCGATGGCGGACCCGGCGGAACCAGCTCCGGGGAGCGCGGAGGAGGAGAAGCCGGAGCTCGTGAACGACGCAGAGCTCGCACTGAGAGGAATCAACATGCTCCTCAACAATGGCTTCAAGGAAAGCGACGAGCTCTTCAAAAAATACAGGTCTCTCTCTCTCTGTGTGTGTGTGTGTGTTGCCATCCATCTCTGATGTGTCTATGTTTTTGTTTGGGGAAACATGTCAGTGATGTGCACTGTAATATTCTCCACAGGCGGTTGTTAAATGTAATGACAAGTGTAGCTAATGTTTCCACAATGCTTTCATCAACCAGATCAGGACATTAATGCCACTCAGCACTGTCTGTGCTTAGTTTTGCAATTCAAAAAAACAAACCAAACCAAAAATACCCCAACATCCTTGTCACGTTTGTCTACTGTAACACCATATGATGTGGTCACAAGCAGGATTACACTTGGTTCAATACCCCGAGCAAATATAGTGAGCACACATAATGTGACCTGTGATCCTCGAACAGTTTCGTTATTGTTCCTCTTCTGCTCTTGATGTTTGGGGTCAGGCTCCTGCACTTGTTGAGACCATGTCAGTGCACATGAACAGATGTTTTGTTCACAAACATTCCTGTCATTGCCACTTAACTTGCTGTTTGTTCCTTTTGAGCAGGTTTGTGTGTCAGATTTGTCGTCTTGACTCAGCATCTACATGTCACAATCATAAAGAAGTTGTTGGATGGTTGCACCTGCCCGGTCTTGTTCTCGAAAACAAAGTTGCTTTTGTGGGAAGGATTAACCTGTAGATGATCCTCTTTTTTGGGGGGAGGCAGGAATCAAAAATCTATGCTGTTTAAAATAATATGTATTTTCTTCTCATGAAACTGGCTGTAAATGGATAAACTGTACCTTTTGAAGCCTATTCAAAGGAAACGAGGAAGTCGGGACTCATTAAGTTAAAAAGGTTGGGTGCTCTGACCCACACACTCCCGACCAGAGTCCACTTGCAGCTTGCAGGATTTTATATACTTTCCACAGTCGTGCTGTGATGTTATTATAAGGGTTGATAATCTCTGGGAAGGCTTCGCTTTCAGCTTGAGCAGAGATGCCACAGAAGGGCAGCCCCTATGTGTCCTGACCCCCGGTGAAAGCTTTAAATGTCACCTCTCTCACTAATTGCGTTAAGCTCTTGGTGTCATCCTGTTTTGTTTGCATCAGCAAATAAAGATAGAGGAACGTGAAAGACACATACACATCAGCTATGAACAGACATGTGACTGCCTGTGTTGACCAATTTCCTACTGTCATAGTCTGTTGCATTATGAATGTAGGAGATTAGGTAAGGAAATTCAGTGATGCCACGATCCTTTTGAATCAAGTTACTTTTGTCTAACTGTGACCTCCTGCCTCAACTTGTGTCTGTGAATCAGTCCAGTGCTCAATGCATGAAAGAGGCATAATACATTTTTGTCACTTCACTCATTCTTTCAAGCAAGTCTCTCATTGACAAGTCACTTGTCTTTTCTCATTATCTCTTTCAGGAACCACAGTCCTTTGATGAGTTTCGGGGCCAGTTTTGTCAGTTTTTTGGTGAGTCACGAAGCAGCAGCTTTAAAACTCTGCTGCTCTTTTGCTTCAAATTCAGACTCAAGTGATTGATGAATTCTGCTTTTAAGAGGCAGTTTTGTTTCACAATGAGGTTCACGGAATTTCCCTTGCGTGTTTTGGTGGGCACAGAGCCAGGCCTGGCATCAAAATAGAAGTGTGACCGACTAATGAATTAGACTTTGCATTGAACTTGTATTTTCATAATCCAATTTTTACCCAGATTTGTTTGAATTATTGCATTGTCTTCATTTTTGCTTTATTTTGCTTTTGTCCAAAGCCACTTAAATGTGTTAAAGCACAACAGAGACAAGAGCCAGATGTCATGCAAATTGCTTGCTCACTTTTGACAGTGTCACAAGTTTGTCATCTTAGTAGTGTTTATTAGTTACATTTTTGGTTGTGTGTAGGTGGCTGCATGTTCCACTCATCTAGTCAGTTATACATTTAAAAAAAAAGTTACAGGGTCCTCTCTTTAAATTAGAGTTACAGTTTATCCAAAATTGAGACCAAAGATTAAAATGTTTGCTTCACTTCTGAGACCTGTTTATCAGCCACATTTGGCAATAGTTTGAATAGACTGCTTGTTTGTCTGCTTGTAGAATGCCATGATGACATTTGAAGAGGAGAAAATGCAGATGGCCTTTGAGGACCTCAAAGCTACAGAGAAAATGTGTGAGAGCGAAAACACTGGTGTCATTGAAACCATTAAAAACAAGATCAAGAGGAGTGTGAGTAACCTAATAACACATAACATAACTTAATAGACTGTACATTGGCTTCAGAAACTATTTAGACCTCTTCACTCTTTCAACAAATGGATAAAATTTTTGCTCTTCAGTCTAGAATCAATAACCCATAATGACAAAATAAAAACGTGTTTTGCAACTGTATTAAAAATCAACAACTTATTTAAAAGTATTCATATTCTTTGCTGTGGCCCTCCATATTGTGGTCACATGAATCCTGTTTGCTTTGTTAATCCTATTTAACCAATTGGCCTTCGACAGACACACCTGTGTGTGTATATAAAGTCCCACAGTCCAAACTGCCTGTCAGGACACAAACCAGGGATGATTCCTTCGATGTCATGGCTTTGTGATAAAATTGTGGTGCGACATGGATCAGAGCAAGGATATAAAAATATTTCTAAAGCCAAACACCAGGCCAGGCCCTGCTGATCAGCTCGTCAGCTGGCTAATAGCGTTGCTATGCGTGGTGGTGGCTCTCAGCGGCAGGGACAGACCTGAGTTCACCTTTCAGCAAGACAATAACCCAAAGCATACAACCAAGAGTCGTTAAAGGAGAAATCTCTGACTGTCCTTGAGTGGTCAAAGTCCAGACTTAGACCACATAGAGCTGTGGAGTGACCTGTTGACACCTTACAGATGCTCCCCAACCAATCCCACAGAGTTTAAGATGATCCTCCACGAAGAATGACTAAACCTTTTATAAAGAGATTTCAGCTTTTGATTTTTTTTATTTTTTTTTATAAATTTGCAAAAAATTGAAAGAAATGTTTTCATTTTTTATCATTATGGATAAATTATGTGTTAAGTGTAGATGAATAGGGAAATTGGCAATTTTAATCATTTTTAATTAAGTCTACAGCACAGATGGTCTGAATACTTTCTGAAGCTACTGTATCAAGACTAAATACAATTTACCCGAAAAGTAGCATTTTCAATTGGACCATATAATGTCCATGTGTCCGTGCTAGCTTGCCAGCATGCATGTTTGTCACATCAGTCTGTAAGTGTGAGGTATTTGTGTGAGCAGACGGACTCTCAGAGGTCGGGGGTGACTGCACTGGACCGACTCCAGAGGCAGATCATCATAGCAGACTGCCAGGTTTATCTTGCAGTGCTGTCTTTCATCAAACAAGAGCTTTCAGGTAAGGGGAGTTTAAAGTCATTTTTGATAAACTATATAGACTGCACATGGTGTGAAATGATAATCATGAACTGATTTTTTTTTTTTTGAGATACCAGCAGGTGCTTGCAAAAGATAGCATTCACTGTTTCACTGACTTCAACTTCACTCCCCTGACAGCATACATCAAAGGAGGCTGGATCCTCCGTAAAGCCTGGAAAATGTATAACAAATGTTACAGCGACATCACACACCTGCAGGAGGGCAGCAGAAGAAGGGCCTCAGAACAGCAAGTGATGCCATCTCCATCTCTGTCATCCTCTGAGCCATCAAACCGCAATCGCTCGTCGTCACCTGGGCCGAGCCGATCCCACAGATTTGACGGTATCAGCCCGGAGGCTCTGGATAGGCTAAAAGGGTCTGTCAGCTTTGGCTACGGCCTCTTCCACCTCTGCATCTCGATGGTGCCGCCACACCTACTGAAGATCGTGAACCTGCTGGGCTTCCCAGGCGACCGCCTTCAAGGCCTGTCAGCGCTCACATATGCTAGTGAAAGTAAGGACATGAAGGCCCCCTTAGCTACGTGAGTACGTGAGTGAGTACGTTTGTGTATCTGTATTTTGGCAGTAACTGTGAATTACCTAAAGTAATGGAATCATAATGGATTCTAATTTACCCGGATATTCATCCATAACTCATAGTAAAGTGATTAGACAATGATGAAGCATTTTTCAGCCTTGTGTAATTGAGTAAATATGTAACAAATACAAAATCAATTAAAAACCGGGCTTCGATAATAGACTGGCTCTGGCTGCTGTAGCATAAGATTACCAAATCATCATTCATAATTAATTATTTTGAAATCCTTCTTGTTCCTATATCATAATATAATTGCAACAATATTTAGTTAACTCCTTCAAATCATCAGTGGGAGTTTGGAGTGTCGCCACCTCAATGTTTTTTTTTAATTTAATAAATCACTCAGTATTTGTTATAAATGGTTCATCTGATTTATCAGACAATTTAAAAAAAATCATTACCCGTTGTTTTGTTTTTGCACAAGATTCTGTCAGAGGTGTAAAATGTTTTGCTGTGCAGTACAGCATATTCACTCATCAGTGTTTGTGCCTCGTCTACAGTTTGGCCCTCTTGTGGTACCACACAGTTGTGCAGCCCTTCTTTGCTCTGGATGGCACAGACACACAGGAAGGCCTAAAAGAAGCCAAGTCCATTCTCCAACAAAGGGAGGCCATCTATCCAAACTCCTCCCTCTTCACGTTTTTCAAAGGCAGAGTCCAACGGCTTGAGGTGAACACATGTTCAGTTTATTTGTTTTTTTAATCTGCTGCTATGTATATTGGGAAAACAGAATTTTATCTCACTGTAACTGTTACTCACACCACAAAGTTCCCCTTTCTAGTGCCAGATCACTAGTGCCTTGACGTCCTTCAGTGATGCCTTACATCTGGCCTCTGACCAGAGAGAGATTCAGCACGTGTGCTTATATGAAATAGGTACTATTTTTCCTCTCAGATTTCAAAACACCTCACTCAGCGCTAGAGTGCATAAAAATTTCTGATTGTTGAACCTTTTAGGTTGGTGCAGCATGATCGAACTGAACTACAGGGAAGCCTACCAGGCCTTTGAGCGACTGAAGACCGAATCTCGCTGGTCCCAGTGCTACTACGCCTATTTAACTGGAGGTACTAACACAACAGTTGACTTGGGCTTTGCGGGCAGACTTCAGCATTGGCCACTGAATTGTATTTTGTGTTGTGCTGTTGTGTAGTTTGCCAAGGAGCCACAGGTGATCTGGAGGGCGCCCTCACTGTTTTCAAGGACGTTCAAAAACTTTTCAAACGCAAGAATAATCAGATAGAGTTGTTCTCATTGAAGAGGGTGAGTGTGCATCCAGCTGATTGTGTACTGCAAATTCTTGCAAAATACATTGAGAATCAGTAAAGTGTGTATGCACATATTCTCATCAGGCTGAGAAGCTAAGGAGCCCCAGTTTGTCCAAAGAGCTCTGCATCCTGTCTGTGATTGAGATACTTTATCTGTGGAAAGCTCTGCCCAACTGCTCCAATGTCAGGCTGCAGACAATGGCACAAGGTACTCGATGTCTCACTTGTAATACAGATTATATCATACGCTTTGTTTGTAATTTTGTCTCCTTGCCTGTTGTGTCATAGAGTGTATTTTTCTTGCTTTAGTCCTACAGAGCATTGATGATGCCTCATGTTCAGGCCTGAAAAACCTGCTTCTCGGTGCCATAAACAAATGTCTTCACCATACCAAAGATGCTGTTCAGGTACTCCATGGAGCTTGAACAGTATATGACACACTGCTCTCATCACCTGCACTTGTAGGGTTGTTGTATGGTTAAACCACAGTCAATCAATATTGTGGTGACATGTACAATTGATTTAGTTTGCTGTATTATGAATTGCTGTTTTTTTTTTTTTTTTTTTTTTTGCAGTATTTCCATCTGGCCATGAGGGATGAGGTTGGTCCTCTCACCAACTCCTATGTTCAGCCCTACTCCTGCTATGAACTGGGCTGTGTGCTGCTGAACACCCCAGAGGCAAGTTTTATGTGTGGAAACAGACAGAGAGAGACTGTGTCTAGTTTATCTTAAGTGGTGGTGAAGTCACGTAGCGTAATAAATATTTAATTCTCTTTTTCCAGTCTACAGCGACGGGTCGCATGCTAATGCTTCAGGCCAAGGTACAGTACTTTTCTTCATTTGCTCTACCATTTCAAAGAGTTGTACTTTATGCTGGTTTTTCATTGCATAGTGAATGTTTATTAACTTTAAGTAGCTGCATGCAGTGACTCTACTCTAACAGGGTTCAGTAAATGGTTTATTCATGCATTCATTCAAAGCCTGGCAGAGATCTGTTATCATGTTGCTTTATTAAATATCAAGTTAGTTGAGTCTTTGGATTTCCTTTGATTTCTACCTTCAAAGTTTTTGATCGAGTATCTGTGAAGATTTTTAGGATGCGCACACTCTGTCTCAACGCTCAGAGACAGACCAAGAGTCTGAGTGGTGAGACAAAGCGTGCACATTTGTCCGGTACAGAACGGAGCACAGATGCAGGAGGTTGATGGCATCACACCAGCTGCAAAAACAGTAGCCAAACAACTCCCTGGGTCATGCATATAGATTGGGATTGAATAACTGTCTATGGGCACACCCCCCTGTCCTTATGACAAGAGTGTTCATGTTTTCTTTAGAAGCAATGAGTGGGGCTAATGGCTGGGTTCTGTCACTACATCTTGGTGGAGAAGCCACTTGTCCCAAATGAGACTCCCACTCTGGTTATCATGTTATCCCCCTATGTTGGGGAAACTTGAGGTGCTCTGGGCCCTCTGGAAGTGGGAGAGCACATATTGGGCCTGCTGGTTTAGGCAAGGTGTATAGGACCTCAGCATGAAAGTCCTGACACGCCAAAGCCTGCCAATGCCTTTATGAATTAATGAAATATTACATAATTCCAAAAGGCAACACTGACTTTCTTAGTAGTTGTCCAGTTGACATTGACAGAACACAACCGTCTCTCTGCAGTTGCAGCAATATTTGACAGGCGCATAGGTCTGAGTGTTACAGGGCAGAGCACCTTTTCACCTTTTTTTTTTTTTTTTTTTTAAAATGGGACATGTAGGAGGACTACGCTGGCTATGACTTTGAGAATAGGCTCCATGTTCGTATTCATTCAGCTCTCGCCTCCCTGAGCGCTGCTGCCCAGCCCTGACCAAGTGGGACCCACAACTGCATGGAGAACTGGAAGAAACTGTCTGAAAAAGCCAATACTATTTTGAACACTTATGTTCCACTGTCTTATGTCTTAGTTTATTTATTTTCATGTCATGAACCAATACATCATTTTAAAACGTGTGCAATATGTACAGTAGGCTTTTATGGAAAAACAGTTACAAGGGTTTTACTGATGTTACTGCATTATCAGTTTAATAAAGTTTTTTTTTTTTTACATTATTAATTTCCAAGCTAGATGCCAGTTTAATCAGATGAAATTTTTGAAAGGCATCAGTCATATTGCCTCCATAGAGGGTCAGTGTTTTCTCTGCTCCAGAGAGAAGTCAGGTCATGTAAATGAATGGCACATATCAACTATTAGCTAATGAAGCCATTAAAATGACGACTACTCAGCCTATGACCTTAAGAAGCTGATATTCTCACCACGAGTATTGGTTGTTGACTTTGACATTTGTCCTGTAAAGGCTTTGCTACTCCCGAGGCATGACTAGAAAACAGTGATTATTATTTTTAGCAGCGCCCCTTTTTTAAGCACAATTATTCTTAAGACTGTAAATATGTCTTGCACACAAGTTGTTATAATGTGCCAACATTGTGTTGTGCCACTTTTGAGTGGCCTCGGTGCACAGTTTGCTGTAAACTGGTTCTACTTTGTTTTAAGGTAATAAAATGAATATTGCAGCAATGTTGTTTTATCCTGTATGCTTGATAAGATGTGTTAAAGTGGGACTCTGACCTGAACAGGATGTATTTACCACTGTTTTTTGCAACAGAAATAGTTTATCCTGAAATGATTTGTACAAGCAGTTCAGAAAGATCACTTCTTAGGTTTACTTTTAACATTTCTAACAGTTTTAAACAAATCCACAGGAGGTACTCACGACACAAGCATCAGGGAATATTGACTGCAATTTTACGGTTGCTGTCTTGAAACATTAATCCAGCTACAGCTACACATTTGAAATTTTGCAGATTGCCTCAGATCTTTTTGCAGCACTATCATGTATTCTTTTGGATTTGACAAGAAATGTCTGACCTTTACTGCTCTTCTTAAAATGTTTTAGTTTATGTTTATATATAAAAAAAATAAATGTCCTGTCCACTTACTGTCACAGAAAATTAAATGTTTTGCTGCTTTTTAGATCTGGAATGTATTATTTCATGGTGGACACAGACTGAAGCAATAATGAACATGATGTGTAAAACTTCTGAATTGCACAGACGAGTAATGGCTTTGCTTACACCATTAAATTGATTCAGTCTTTTTGCGTACTCTGCTGGTTTCCATGTTGCAACTGGTTTAAAACATGGTTTTGAGTTTTGTGCCCTTCAATTGACATCGAATCAGTTTCGACTCACGGTTCAGACTCAGCAACCAGGATTTTTCCTGATGCTTCAGGGTTCTGTAGGAAGAGGGCAAGGATAGCTTTTGATAGAGCAGTAGGCTACAATAAGGGCAAAGAGCAATATATCCTAATTCTGTTACATACCACTGAAGAAATCCACTTAACTGACAAATTATCTTGAAATCAAAGCAAACGGCACAAACTCATGGGTGTTTATTATTATTGTTAACATTAAGCTTTTATTTAGCAACAATAAAAATTATTTTCATTGATACCCAAAGAATGGTAAAGGAAAAACTACAACTGCTAGCAGCTATCCACAACATAGAGAATATTCAGTGCTTGATTGTGAAGGAGGTAAGGCTTGCATAGTTATAGTAATGCACATGCAGTTAGATTTCAATTTGAAGAATGCACATTGCACTAGGAATATAGCTAATTATACTTAACTATAGCAAGACCTTTACACACACACACACACACACACACCCATAAATGCAGAGCCAGTGTCCCTGCATTAGTGTTAGAAAAAAAAAAAAAGTGCTACTGTGAATCAGGTAGACTTATGTGCATCGCTGTTAGTCTCTATACACACCTATACAGTACATAGTGTAGGGCTACAGAATATTTTTAACATTTATTTTATGAAAGTCTTACTGCTGTACTACTGGCCACCACTCTTGTCAGGTATGGTAACATTTTACTCTCAGTCACTTACAGGGAAAGAGAGACAGATTTACAATTGATCGCAAACAAACATTGAGGCAAACATCCAGTTAAACATTAATCATCTGCATCACTCCTTACACTAGGGAGTAAAAACAAAAGCAAGTGCCCCAGGGTCTCTTAACACTTTGCACTGCATTATAGTTTGCATGCACAAGTAGAATCAGTGTCAGGGTTGAGCTCTAATTGATGCTCCCCATTGTATCTGTCTGTGGTGCTGTTGCCTCCGTCGTCTCTGCAATGAAGCTGATGAGTAAAATGTTTTCACAGACAGTAGGAACTGTGGTCAAACTACAAACAGTAAGACTGAGGTTGCTGTTCAAACACTCCATCTATCTAATGTGAAATATTTCTAAAATACATTCTAGTTTTTCCATTACATGCCTATACCATATGAGAGTGGTCGAGAACCACGATAAATGAGCAAGAGTTTTTGTGCTTTACTATTCGTACATATCTATTGAAGAATATATGCCTCTTATTCATTCAGTGTTTTACTGCCTTTCAAAAGACATATTTGAAGTTTAGTTTCTTAAATTGATTATCCCCTACCTGCTGTTATATACCTTTTCAATTACACTGATGCTTATGCTAGAATTCCAAACCCAAGTAGAGTCCAAAGCAAGTAAAAGTACATATCCATGTGTATGGTATCTCTGTGTGTTTCTACTTGTTAGTAGATGTCAGGCAGCTGAGCGTAGTTCCTGTCCCAGTAGCCTTTCAAGTAGAGCCAGTCCTGAGCTTTGTTGTGAGGGTTGGGTCCTTGCTGAAACCATCTGCAGAGATTTAATAATGACAAGATTGACTCAATATGAATATACCACTTGCCAATATCAGAAATTAAATTTTAAAAATACAGCTCACACACAAATATTATCAACACTAGTGTGCAACTGGAAAAGGATGCAAGTCATCCTGAGTCAAAGTAAACATCCAGTATCACACACCAGTATCTTCATGAGTGCCAACATATTGACCACCGCTTTCATTTAACAGCAACCTAGTTGTAGTTGTGGATTTTGTCCTGAGGGGGGTGGTGTAGTGCAGCACTTCACACCCAAGCAAACAACAGTCAAAAAGCAAAGCTTTGAGCCAAACCTTGGACCAAGTGCAGCATTCCTTCTCAGTTATAATAATGGGGAAGGCACAGTGGATAACACAAGATAACAGGGAGACATTTAGTAAAAACAGACCCACAATCAGCAATTGAACAGCAACGTTAGAGGACATTTCTCAGTGACTAACCTTGTTTTCCAATCCTCTGTTGATTTGCTGCGGTTTTTCCGGGCCATCCTCTGTTTTTCCTCAAGTCTCTTCTTCTCTGCACTTGCCAAATCTGTGAGACACACATGCAGAAGTCTGGACATGGTACTTAGCTGGTGTGGCATAATGACAAACATCAAATCAAGGTCATATACTGTACCTATATCTCCATTCTCCATGGCGCGAATGTCAGGTCTGAGGCGACTGTCAGTGGGAGGAATGACTCCCTCCATGCTTTTCTCCAGCTCATTTAGCTGCATTGCGAATGTGGAGAATGCATAGAACTGCCACAGAGAGAATAAAATTACCATATTTTTAACTGTCATAGTCAAAGCAAGAATGAGAAGCAACAAAATAACACAGCTAGCCCTTTACTGTTCGCACATATCTATTGAAGAATATATGCCTCTTGGTTCATTCAGTGTTTTATTGCCTTTCAAAAGACATATTTTGCTATTATTTGTTTATTTAAATTTACAAAACTGTTCTCCTTCCACCTACATCTGCTGTCTTCTCGTACCTTGGCCGAGTTGACTGGCCGAGGAGTGATCTTCCAGATGAGCTCACTGCCTGGGATGACCTGGACAGTCTCAGCATCAGGTGGAGGCATCTCTTCTGGCTCCTCATCCACACTGCTCTGGGGCCACAGATATACACACATACATACGTTCAAGTTAACTTGAACCAAATGGAAGAGAAATGTAGGTGACTTTTTTTTTTTTTTTTTTTACCTGTTTACTGCCCTTCTTTTCATCTGAATTCTTTCTGTCAGACTTTTTGTGGGCATCAAAGGTGGTGGGGTCTACTGTGTACAGGCATTCAGTCCATTTTCCATATATTGCACAAAGCTTCTTTTTGCTGCAAACATACAAAAAACAAATAAAACAGCTTTATATGCGTTTGATATTTGATACATCACCTGAGAATGATTTCTCTAACTAAAACTGCTATAGAATAAACTATCTTTGTTACATTATATATGACAAAGTAATTAATATTGTAGAATTATGATGAATTTCCTCATTGCTTTAAGGTTATATTGAATATCTAATAAAATTATTGGTAGCTCAACAACAATACCTTTTGTCTAGGATGTATCCCTCCACTTTATGGAGCTCTTTTCCAAAGAGACCACAGGGCTTGAACATCATGCTGCATCTCTCTCCAGTCCTGCCACAGAATGACAGAATGCTTACTAATTCTCTTTTACTATTCTCCTTCTGTGAGCTGAGGCCCTCAAACATTAATTATCCCGCTCATGCTTTTCTATTCTAATGGCGACTGTCCCAGTTCTGCTCCCATGATCAATAAGCTGAATCTGAAAGTAGATCAACACTCTGCTGCAGAGCACAGAAACAAGTTATTCATGTACCAGTGTCTCTATGCGTGCAAATGTACTAGGCAAGCTCGTTTGCAGATAAACATACACAGAGAACGCCACAAAGAAAAGAGAATTATTTATATATATTTTTTTTTACTTGTGATTGATCACTTCCACATTTCCATACTGCTCAATCCAAAGCTGACCGACAATGATATTGTGGACACAACAGGTGGGGTTTGTCCAGGTGTAGGCTTCATTATATCTGCAGAGACAAAGATGCAGAAAGTAAAGATAAACATTATGCAAGATGATTCTGCCTCAAAAAGAATCTAATCAGTTTTAGAAGCAGTCTCAAACTGTGCACTCACTTGGGAAGCTCCAATGTGATGATTCCCTTGGGCTCTGCTTCTATGCTCTTTCCCCAAAACTTGAGTTTGGGGTAGATGGAGCCATGGAAAACAAAATCTTCCTTGAGGCCCTCAGCATGAAAGGCACTGACTGGAGGGTGGTGGCTGACTTGTTCTGACACCCACCGAAATCCCAAATCATCCCTGATGGAGAACAAAGACATGGCTGGTACCTCCAGGGAAAGTCCACTAAATAAATACATCTTAAATCTTAACTAAAAGCATAATGTGTGAATTCAAGGTTGTCTGCTCTCTTGCCTGATGAGCTCATAGGTCTCCCCCAGTAGTGGGTTGAAAGGCTTCCCAGTCCTCTCCCATTGTGATGCTACAGCCGACACAGCAAATGCTGCAACACACTACGGAGCATTGATTGATTAATTATATGCAACTAATTCAATGTTTGATAACAATATGACACAGTAACAACTGTGTCCCATGACAGCATGTAACTAATTTAAAAAGCAAAGTTAAACAATGGCACAGTGCTTTATGAATTATTATTTGACTTGATTCAAATAAGTAATGACCTTGGAGATTAAATATTACGTTTTTTTTTTTTATGTTTTACTGAAAAAACTTAAGATGAGTGTGGTCATACCTTCATCCTCTCAACAGAGTCCGTTGTGGCATTCGCCTGGTGGATGAGGTAGGTGTGCTCCATGTATTCTGTTAACCGCTGGATGAAGCTCAGAGGCTCATTAAATATCACAGGCATGGCAATCTTTGACAACTCCTAAAAGAGGAGAAAAAGAAATTGTGAGGGCGGAGACTAGTGCATGTGCTGTGAATACGACTATAGAGGAGCTGCCCTTGCAAAGCTTATATAGACATGTCCCTTGATTAAATAATGTAAATACAGTGACACATAACTTTTATGTATGTATATGTACTTGGGGTTCACAGTTCATAATGTTAAGGTGGTATCATGAATCAACACTGGTCTTTATAGCTATAACATTTATCTGATGTGCTGTAAGGCATCAGAAGAGCTTTGCCTGATTTTGCCTGGTGGTTTTCAAACACAGAAGATGGGACATAATATCTTAAGTCAACAACCATGCAACTTAACTCTGCAACAGGCTTTAAACATAGAGTAGTATTCAGTGTGAGTCTGTATGTTGACAGACTAGTTGTCTGCCCACTGTTAGCATATGCATTACATAGCATTTACTCATTTGGCAGACACTTTTATTTCAAAGCGACTTACAAATGAAAGACATCAGTAAAGCTTTAGTGCAGGAGAAGATCTTGGCGCAAGTATCATGTACTTTAAGTAGGACCAAATAAGTGCAGTGTATCACATATGATATGTGTAACTCATCCATGATTAACGAGATTAAGCAAAACATTAATAGACATTATTAAATTGAATGAAATCCAGGCAGGGTCTTGAATGAAGACAAGGATCCCTTAAAACAAATTGTATAACTTAAGATCGATTAAAAAAAAAATTTCAGGTCTACCTTCATTTTCTTCAAACCGCAAATTACAGTGCAACAAATTAAAGGTCTGTTTGTGGGGATCTCTGTTCTTACCATGCCAATGCATTTTTTTAGGATACTCCAAATGCTGACATCATTCCTGGAGAACATGGGAGAGGGCAGAGATGTTCTATGGGACAGCAGAATAAAGACAGGGAGAAAGAAATGTCAGCTGTGAGATTAGTAAAGACAATCTAACAGTGCCCACATCATATGCCATAACATCCATCTATCTAATGCAAAACATTTTTATCTTACATCTATCAATGGGAAGTCATTTGATTGTTCATTGTTCGTGTTAGGTGCACACAGACACCTCAGGCAATAGGAACTGGATTTCTCCGCAATATATGATTAATAACGTGACTCTGAATCCAGAACCTGCAAATATTGGGACAACCATATGTTAAAAATTACCCCCCACCCCTATTGATAGAGATAGAGCTTGTACTGTTCAGAATGTGTAGAGCAGACAACATAGCTTGACCCACCATTTGGAAACAAAGTCATCTGACACCTATAAGCTAATGAGCTGTCTTCTGGTCTGGTCAAGCTTCATGTAATATCCATGAGTGGATGTAAAACCGCATGTGTGAGACTGGTTATAAGATGCACACTAAAATTCTTCTGTTTGCATACTGAGTATGGCTCAGAAACACTTCTCAAATTATTGATTTTGCATAGCATTAAATATTGTCCAAACTGCAACATTCCAGCTCCCTCTAAATCTTAAACTTAGACACCAGAGAGACTTAATTTAGCAGCAATGTTTATCTTCCAGTCTTGCTGGCAGCTGTAGTGTAGACTGATTTACAAGGTATATTGGCTGGAGGCAGATGGTGTCCTTGTTTGGAAAGGAGCACTGAAGCAACCAAACAAATAAAAACCTAAATTAGTTAGATAAACAGAGAGGTAGAGAGTGAGAGTTTGCACTGGGTAGCTTCTGTTCCAAAAAAAAAAAAAAAAAAAAAAATCATTCAAGCATGGAAGATTTCTTTAATTAACAGAAAAACTTAAACACAATAATGGAATTTTTCTATTTTCTAAAGTAAAGTGTATATGCAAATGTATACGCAGATTCATGGGACCTGCTGAATAAAACCATCCATTGTTTGACAAGATGCTGTAATTTTACAAAAACAAGTTTGACCTATTTATCTTAGATTATGGTTTAAAAAAAAAAAAAAAAACAATTCAAATATTTGGACACATGTACTTATCTATAGTAAATTTATGGCTGTTATAATAGAAAGGTAAGAAAAGAAAAAAGACATGTTAAACAACTACACTTAACTACACCCATCTACAGGCAACCAGGGACAGATGTATCTTTGAATGACAGGAGTAATTCCAAATAAACAGACACCTCATAAATCTTTAATGCACTATACACACACCTACACATATGAATGCAGAGCCAACCAGTCAGACAGCCAGGCCTCTTTCTTCCAACTCCTACTCTGAGCCAGCACATGCTAAATTATTCATGGATCACTTGTTGGATTAAAGAAGAGAGGCCAAGGCAGAACCAGCATCCACAGAAAAGAAAGAGACTCGCGAAACAAAGCGCCAAGCGCTTAGTTGACTGTTCACTTGGAGAGTTGGATCTGTCCAGAAAAACACAACAACAGAAGCGGTTCTCTGTGGATTTGTGCGCTCAAACAAAAACAGGGAGGAGTGGAAAGGTGGTGTCTTATTACACCAACTCTGCCGGGCCTTTCGAGGTCTGCAACCTGTCATCAGATGTGTGCTCGCAAATTGCATGCACAAAATTTGAGTCATCCAGCAATTTAAAGTTACATTTCACTTCAACTATGCGACCAGCTGTGATAACCACCTTTAGTAAAGCCTTGCAAACAGTGAACAGGGCACTCGGTGCGGATGTCTCTGTATTTCCACCCGTCTCACTGCCATCGATTAAGCCAGCAAACAAGCATGACATCATAACTGGAGCGTGTCCCACCTGTGCTTCTTGACTCCGTTGTGCTGGGCTGGTTGGTTGCCATGGTTACCCTCCCCTGACATTCCTGTAGGCCCCCTGTGTGCGCTGGAATGGCGGAGGCTGCTGAGCAGGGGGGTGTCTCTCCCCTCGTCCTCTTCACAGGAGTGACTGGCCACAGACAGGAAGCCGCTCACAGAGAGCTCCGACTCTGACTCTGTGGGATGATGACAGGGGGCAGATGCCAGGTCATGCCAAACACCCTCTTCCTCTCTCTCACACACACACACACACATACACACACACACACACACAAACACACAGGTTCGAGTGTGTGTGTGAGCTCAGGAAGCTGCCCCAACGGTAAACTGCCTGCTAATAACCACCTGTACTCAAGTTCCTCTCCAACCTCCCTCTCCCTACTGCTAGCCAAACCCCACCTGAGGATTGTGTTCCAATGAGAGGCCGCACAGAGGCTTCATTTCCTCCAACATTGTTTGCTCTGTGCTCGTTGGATGCTACTCCTCCCCTAGCCAGCACTGTCGGTGACATTACTGGTACTGTTACATACACAAAGGGAGGGGGAAACGGTGCAGTGTTTGTACACTATGATGGAAGACTGCTAGTCTGAGCAGTTGTTGTAAGTACATGTACCTGTCTATTAAATTAGGTGGTGACAGGAACAGGCAGTAATCAGGCATAACAGCTGCATGGATGAACCAGGATGTAGCAGAAACAATACTGCTATAAACATACACACACACACGTGTTGTTAAATGTGTGTTTTTATGTACACACGCGTGCACACACACACACACACATATGTACATACATAAATAAAAACTCACAGTTGGGGTTTACAAACCGAGCCCAGCCTGTTAAAATCCTCTTACATATGCCGAGCACATTTTATAGTATTACTACAGAGTCTCTCTGGCTAGTAGACAACTCGGGGCTGTCTATGAATAATGCAATGGTTCCTGAGAAAAGATTGCTCCATAGTGCACAAATAGGTTGTAGAAAGAAGTCTGCTGTATATAATCAGCATGGTGAGGCTTTTGGGTATACAGAGAACTTTGTGCAATACATGTTTACTCCAGACATGATACTGTGCATGGCAGACATTCAGTGAGCAACCTTTTTGTAATTCCTCTCCATTAACTAATGACTTGAATTGTACTTGGAGAAAAACTCTAAGCATAATCACTGTCCCATTACCCTCGAGGACATTGGCAGGAAATTTCAGAGTGTGCCACTGGTCTGTAACTGGGTACAATCGTTCACACACATGCGACACACACCCACCGACATGCGTATAGTGCAGCTATGTTTCTTAATCACACTTATTAACACACGTAAGTGCAGCAAGACTGAGAGCTGAAGCTTCGAACTCGATCTGCTGCTGGAGGTGTACGCTCAGACACAAGTATGTAAATATGTGTCAGAAGTTGCCCTCTGGGATTTTCTTGTAAACAAAAAGTGTTGTTTACATTTTATCTTACTCACTAAAAAGCCACATGTTTATCACTAAGGCCTGACAACCACGTCGAATCACCTCCTCATGAGACATTTACAAATATGACAGAACAGTGTGAAACTAACAGCACAAATGTGTAACATGTCGCCAGTGTGGGACCCACACGTAAAAACACTGCTCCACAGCGCTACCACTAATCTAAAACTCCACAGGGTACTTTTAAGGACAGCTCCGCAATGTCAGGAAAGAACACAACCCACATTTAACTTTGTATCATTTGAGTGCAAAATAAAAGTGCAAAGTAAAATTATTAGAAAATTTAATGCTTGAGACCAATTTATTACTTGGCCAAGACACTATAAAAACTGTACTAGTAGTATTGGTCTTGTGTATCCCCAGTGAGATACTCACTTCGCGATTACATTACTAACTGACCACTCACAGTAAGGGATCCTGACCTGATTCAGCATCATAGAAGTCATCTTCGGTGAGAGTGCTGAGGGTAGACGACCTCCTGCCCCTGCCCAGCGACTGCTTGAGTTCGTAGTGTTCAGTTGCCAAAGTCTGCAGAGCCTCTGTCAGAGCTTTATTCTTTCCCACCTCCTGCTCTAACTTCAGGCTCCACACCTGCAAGCACAGGGCCACCAGACAGATAAAACACACAGATGCACACCAGAGGGTATATCCTCATGCAATTTGAGCCGACAGTTCAGATGCAAGCATGCGGTACAGACAGCGCAACTAACAAATATTGACTGATTGTTTGACTGTCTTAGTGGTTCTGATGGCAGGCCATTGTTCTATCCCTGCCCACAGATCCAGTTTCCTCCAGTCGGAACCAAATACCCCAGTCTCCAAGAGCTCTGTAGCACAGGACTGAGTGTCCCATTTGAGCAACCTGAGCCTGGCCGGCATGGGACAAACTAGATCAATGTTTCCTATTGTCTAGTGCTGCTGTCGTGCATCTTTTACTAACCGAACAGAAGACAGATAACCAAAAATAAATAAATCTACACTTGCTACCAAAAGAAAAATGGCTTGCATAATTAAAACCTTAAAGGACAATGATAAACTCAACTCAAACTCAAATTAAAAGGCCTTTATAGGTAACGTAAAGGCTGGGAAAGAAGAAAAAAGAAAGTTCGCTGAATGTAACAGCTCCCAGAGTCACCTTGGGCAATGCAGCGAAGCCTGAGAGAAACTGGAGCTTGTGAATCACACTGTAAATCTGAGACTGCAAAGCAAGGCCAGTGCCTTCTATTAAAGATAAAAAGCTCTGCCTCGTCTCTTCAGCTGACTGAAATATTATTGTTGTGGACACAGTCATGCACAAAGAAAAACACCTGTCAACAAATCTGCTGAGGTCTTCAAGGTGTTTTGTTTCTTTGTTTTTTTTTTGTTTTTTTTTCAAATTAAATTCACTGGTAATGAAGTGTATATACAGCTTCAGCTATGTGCATACAACCCTCATGTTTCAGTGGCATCATGTAGATTTAATGTGATAAACAAGGTCAATCTTTTGTGGCATTTAAAGCTGTGATTCTAGTCCAAGAATCTTAAAATTAAAGTAACAATACACACCAGTGTTTTTTTTTTTTAAATGATTGATTTTTTAAATCATCAGCAGGTAATATATAATATTTAATGCATAGAACCGTCCCATTGCAGTCAGCACCTCCAACATCAAAACTGCCACAGATGCCCATGAGGTGGAGATGGATCAGGCAGTGAAAACAGTGAGTAACACATTTACTTATTGGCTGAAAGTTTTTTTTTTCTGATCATCAAACTTCAAGGACACAAATCTAGCCATTTGTAATGAATATTGATCTTATTCCAATTGGAGCACCCTGACACCAGCTAAGGGCTTATTATGTACTCTTTTGGAAGTACATAATGTAGGCCGCATTTATTTTGTGCCCCAAACTTGACTCAGCAAAATTTCATTTTGCATACACTTACAAAGCTAAAGAGGAATAATGTGCAACAGTATGCAGACCCTAACTCTGCAACAGCGCTACAAAACCCCTGTGATCAGAATATGTGAAGCTACAGTTATTTTCTAAACGAATGTGAGACCATACCACATATCACCAAAAACTCACACCTAAATTAGCAGTGATCACTTTACATGGACCCTTATCCTTGTAACACCCAACTACTGTAGATAAACATGGACTCAGAGTTTCACTAAGACTTCTGCAGTAACTGTGACAGAAGGTAAAATACAGCTTCCTTTGCACGAGGTTCGCACAAGAATCAGCTGTCTGGCACCTACAGTCAGGGACACACACTCAACACATGCTGTCATCACACTTGCTTTATTGTTTGTCCAGCCCCTTCCAGCAATGATCTGTGTGAAAATAGGAATACAGTATCAGTGGATGTTCACATTCTCTTCTATTCATATCTAAGAAACACAAATATCTGTATCGTGTTTGCCCAGATTTGAACACATGTGCCCCTGTACAATATAGGAAATCATATTTGTGTATATAGTCAGATTTTGACAAGATTAAATGGACATGTTAAGAAAAGTTGTTAGAAATGGAAAATCAGCATGATTCTCTGGCTCTAAAATGTTTGCACTCTTACCAGCTGCCAATTTTCCCAAACCTCTAATATGCTCCCAAGTCAACAATAGCAGAGTTATATCAAATGCATGTCCATAAATAGATTCCTCTTGCAAAAAACCACTTAATTCAACTCTCTTTCAACATATGGTATATAGTAAAGGTGCTCACTGTGTAGAAGCCTGTGTTAACAATCCATGTCCCAGGCACTTGGCTTAAGAGCCCATCCAGGAACACAACACTTTGTTGTGTAACTATCCCAGCCAGCTCTTTCGCTCTCACTGCATCCTCTCGCCTGAACACAAACAGCGCTATTTTAAGCCCCGCTGAGGCTGTGTGCTGTAGCTGTAGCTGTAGCTCGAGCCTGGGAGGGATGCTTCTCCTTTGCCAACACCCCAAAGGGTAGAGCATTTACTTTGTTCTAAAATGTGCCTCCTCTGCTGAAGGGGAAGCAAATCTCAAAAGGAAATATTATTATACCTCTACAGTATTCTCTAATTGTAACTGTATATCAAACTATATACCAAAAAAAAAAAAATCAATGATGGCTGGGAGCTAAGCAACTAAAAAATATTTTATTTGAGTCATGAAAACTGAACACATGTAGTAACCAATTAAACATAAATAACTATGCTGTTACGGTTGAAGTAAATGTCAAACTGTACTTTGTGTTCTCTCCCAATCCTATGGGTTTGAAGGCAATCTGCTTTCTTACACTATTCTGATCAAAATTTATGAATAACTGCTGAGAAAAAAAAAATAGAGTAACATTCTCCTGACTTTAGTGCAATACAAAGTGACAGATCTGCTTGATGTTTCACCACTAAGTGGTTCCATGCTAAAAGCCTCCATTTGTTTTCTTGATAGACGGATGGAATGGAAGCCCATTGCCTCTCAGAAACGCCAAGAAAGGTTCGGCTTATAAATCTGTTTTGTCTGAATTACTCTAACAACCTCCAGGATGGTTTTTTCTCAGCACTGCCTATTTGCAGCTAAATCTTCATTACGATGTGTTTTGAAGAAAGTTAGCATCCTCCTAAACGTTGTGTAGTCACCAACCAACTGTGTCCTGCATGCATTGAATAAACGTGGCACTCTCACTAGCATACTTCAGTTTTGCAGCAGCTGCTGAAATGGGTCAGACCAGATCTACTCTGTTGAAGGGCAATGCCGTAATTGCTGCGAAGCCCTTCGAGATATAATTCATGCTCCTCTGTTATGCATCTGCCTAGAACGCAAAGCACAATTATAACACGTGACTCCTTGTTCTGTGCTATAGAAAACAAGTGCAAGTGGCACCAACAGAGGCATCTGTGCCAGCACAATGGTAATGTGGGATTAAAGTTAATACTGCCTAATACAGCCAATCTCAGCAGTGTAGAAAATTTAATCCATTTAGTTCATGTAGTAGCAGAAGCTTAACATTAGACCAGTGGCTATAACATGCTTGTTAAGACATTTCCTACTTATACTCTCTGGTTGTGAGAAAAGGATTCAGTGTCCATTGTTATGACATTTCCAATGTTTCTTGGGTGATGAGACTGAGATGAATATACTCAGTTTCCCCGTGATAACAACAGCAGGTTATTCCTTGTGACAGGACAGCAGTTATTGCCAATTCATACAACGATAATGTGATTTAGCAATGCACACATCACTCTAAAAATGTTACATGTGGGCAGTGCTGAGCAATATCATATATAACTGACTGTTAAAGCAGAGTGTTATTGTATTTCATTGCAAAATAATTTTAGTTATCTATACCTGATTGTAAAGAGATATACTGACACAGAAATCCTTAGTTCCGTGCTCCGTGTTAAGATTTTGTGTATGGTTTTACAATAAGAGTTGTAGTACCGTGCTATACCCAGAAATCACTCAACACAGTCTCTTAATTTGTAACAACACAGTTTGACACTGATATATATATATATATATATATATATATATATATATATATATATATATGATGTTTAAATTCTTAGTTTAAGTGCTACAAAACTGTGAAACGCAGAACTGCTGCATTAAAATGGTCAAACACACACATATATCTCAAAAGCCTAACCTTAAGTATCACCATATCAAATAAGTCTTCAAAGCAATCTCATCAAAGCAACCTCCTCCCCATACCATCAGTGTGTCTGAAGATTGTTTATGATCTCATTAAAAGGACGCAATCAGCGGTGTGTTCAGAATCACTTCAAGCAAGCAACACCTCGCATGCTAAATTAAATCCCCAGTAACGACCTGCGCATATTGATAAACCGCCCGTTTGTGCCAAAGCTTCAAACTGACCCTGAAATCAACAATACACTAAAAACATTAGAATTGATGGCAAACTTAAAAAAAATAAAATAAAAAAGATCTCACACTAAGTCAGCTGGGACTAGCCCGCTGCAAACAATGCCTGTTATTTAGCTGACAAAAAAAAAAAAAAAAAAAAAAAAAAAAAGGATGAGGAAAGCAGAGAAACTGTTTGGTTTGTACCTGTGCAGAAAGTGCCGTCGCTGTCTCTTCTTCCTCCTGCGTTCAGATGCTCTGGCATGTGGAAGTGTGCCTGCGAGCGTGTGTTTTCACTGTTTGAGGGTGAAAGCATGTATCGCCAGCTGAGCCTGTGAATATGCACACACTTGAGTTCCCTCGCTCAATGCACAGCCTTTTTCCTGGAGCAGTAGTGTGTGGATCCAAATCCAAGTGTGTGTGTGTGTGTGTGTGTGTGTGAGTGAGTGAGTGCACACGCGTCTACACTGATCTGCAAGCTGAATGCAGACCTAAGCATAAAAGCGGATCTTGCCTGTGTCCTTCCTGCAGACATGCCAGTGATTACCACACTGTTCCATCACCCCCACCCCCTGCCCCCAAGGGCACGGCACAACTACGAGGACAGGTGAACAGGGACACACACGCGCACGCACAAACTTCAAACTTGATTGGTATGACGGAGCTAACGTAAGGGGGAGGGGCTATGTAATCATTCAATACAATTTATTCAACCAATGGGGGCTCAGCACATGGGTGAGGGTTTGGTAATCAATGAGATAAAGATTCATAGAAGCTCAGTGGGCTGTTATATTACTAGGATAAATTAGATGTGACAGTTCTGAGATTTGTTTTATATCACAAAGCAAACACTGCTTCACTTTCATAACAAATCAGTACATAAATATATTAGATAAACCCTGGCAACGTTTTTATGGTTTTGATATCATTTAATTAGAGGTGATATAAGGTATGAATGTAGACATAATAATTGGATGGTATTGAGTGTGTTAGTTTCCCTACCTCTTGTTGTTTTGACAATAGTTCAAGGCACAGATGGAGGGCAGCACAAGTTTCACTGGAGAGTTCACTGGTCTCTTTGGCTTTGAGTAGCAGAGGAGCAGCTATTGCTTTAAAACAGAAAATAAATAAGACAACATAATTAACAACATAATATAATTGCTGCTTAAAATGTCTCCAAAAATAAAAATAGGGCTTCGATTAGAAATTATTTTAATAATCTGATCATTTTATTTGAACTGTTTAGTCTTCAATATAAAATGTAAGAAGGGGGGCAAAGGGGAAATTGTCTTCAAATTGCTTGATTTCCTCCACCGACAAACCAAACCCCAAAAGTGTTTCAACACTGCATCTGGGACACTTACCAGAATTCTCCTCATTCTTCACCATGGATAGAAATATTGACACTTCACTCTCCAATTTCTGCTGGCAAGTACTGGCTGCCTGCAGGAGCAGAGGACAGAGGCACAGTTGAACTGCAACAGCTCAACAAACACGAACATAAAATTATGCACTATTGACACAAAAGCACTGTGCACAATGGCAATGACATGATGCTACATCTTTAAAAAAAGCAAACAAAAAAAAAAAAAAAAAAACTGAATTTGAAATCTTACCTGAATCGCTTGTGTCAGGTTTCCCACTGTCACACTGCTGTCACCATCGTCATTGATAATCTCTTGTTGCATGTAGTGTCGAGTGCTATAGGACGAATGTGCCTCAAACGCATCCAACCATTTCTAGGTGTAAAAATACAAGTAACCGTTACATATTTGTCTACTTGTGCAGATAACACACAGGTTAATCAGTCAGATTGTTTAGGAAGGTGAGTGTGGAGGAGGTGAATCTCATCTCACTTTTCTTGTTGCCACTGAATCTGTCTTTGAGGGGACCTTAAAATACAGCACAGTGTCATCAAAGCACCTGAGCATGAAGAAGCAATGATCCCATGGTTTGACCTAGAATGAAAAACATGAAATCAGTTATTGTTGCACTGGATGTCAAACATCACCATGTCATAAGTGTCATGTGATCACAAATGAAGGTGCTTCACATCACTTGTAAGTCACTTTGGATAAAAGCATCTGCCAAAATAAATAAGCATCTGATAAAATATATATGTAGATCTAAGGACTAAGCATCCTTGCATAGTCATGAAGGTTAAGCTATTACAATAAGACTCCAACCTCTAAATACCTACCATGCAGTAGGCTTGTGTTAGGGACTTACAGCCCTGTTTTCTGACACCAGCCTGTGCATCAGCCCTGGAAAAGGACACGAATGAATGAGTATTCAAACCCCAGACAATACAATATAGTGTATTAATTAAAACACAACAGTAATCTACATAAAGTGCAGATGTAGTCACTGTTTAAAGTTCCAGTGCATGCTCGATGATTTTATTTCAGTCACTGCAAGAGACAAGGCATTGTCTGGTTAAACTTGGCTTTTTACACAGAAAGGTAATGAGGGATGATCTAACAAGAAAGAGACTTCTATTATGGCCAACAGCCTATATACATTATATAGATAGTATACACACACAGTGCACAGTACATAACTATGCGGTCTCAGCTTTAGTTGACTGTGTACAGATAAAGTTATCTCACTGTCTGTGGTACCAGGAGAGAGTTCCATCTTCAATTACCACCCAGTGGGATCGCCATCCAAGAAACCGTGAACTCTGTCAGAGACACATGAAGTCAATAACAGAGCAGCTATGTAGCAATAGTAAATTATGCAAATGTATAAGTTTATGTTGTGTAGAAGGGGAGAATATTTCAAATTTCATATAATTCAAAATGAACTGATAAACTAACAGATCATATTTGAAGACATGAAACAGAAAACACAGGGTTATAATGAATAAAGGCTTGTGAGGGACATTTTGTATATAATAATAATAACAATAATTATGAGGATGATGCAGTGTGGCGACAAACAGGAGAATAGTAGTCTACACCTTCAGATGTGGGGGAGACTGAGCAAAACAAATACACTTCAACATCTGGGTACCTTCCAGAGAGGCCCTTCAATCTTCTGCACCCAACTGTTCATATCCTATGAGGGAGAAAAAATAAAAGAAAATCTCAGACACAGACTGTGTTGAAAAGTTTTCAATAACACCAGAAACAGTCAGCTGAGTTATTCTGTAACACACCAAAACCTGTATAGTTTCAGGGGTAAACATTTTTTTCTAATTTACTTAATAGCTTAGTGTCTAGTCTTTTTCTTTAATTCCCATAATGACTATGCAATGCTCTGCGCTGAAGCTATGCCAGGCTTATCAGACATCAGGACTGCTGACTTGCAAGGCTTTTCCTCCACAGTTGCCAGACCTCGAGTGAACATGTACAGAGACGTTGTATGTGAAATGAGGAAATGCAGAAATGCGGTTGGGTGCATCTATATTTAGGCCAGGTGCAGATAGCAGAGCCCACTTTTTCCTACAACAAAAAACGAAGACATCAAATCTGTGATTAAGTTTCTGAACACACAAAGCACCAAGTCTCTGTACAAAAAGAATTGAGTTACTAGCTCATCGAGTGTCCAAGATGGGAGCATTTAATCCTCTTGGGAACATGAACAAGGTCAGCCAATTTCACAAAAAAATCTGTTCAGTAGATTTTTATTTTTCCTGGCTAATGATGCTCGAGGAGAGGCCAAAGGATCACAATCAAAGCAATCAAGGGAATAAATGGATCATCCTTTATGGACCATGAATCAAATATCAGATTGAATACTAATTATCTGAAGTCATGCAAGTACGTGTACTCAATTGGGGCATTACATGTTAAAAATGAGCAGTGTTGCCCTAAATGTTTGCATGAGAGAACCTGATAATTCAAAAGGGAGTGGAGGAACTAGTTATCTGCCCTCACCTTGTCCTGATAGGCTGCTACAATGTGTCTCAGTTCATCGCTACGAACCAGGTCCAGTGGTGTTTGGTCTGTAAAATCATCAGCCACGCAAGCAAATTGTTATGCACATTTAGACACAGCATAGGAACGTAATTAACAGAACACAGTATTTATCGTGCATATGGATATTAAACTGCTTTGATTTAAAATTGTGATTCCAAGGACAACTGTCTTGAACATTACTGAACCAATGAAATATTAGTCACAATATTAAGGGATGATCCTGAGAACTAAGCTAATTGATGTACCATTGTTGTTCTTCATACTAGGACTGGCTCCACACTTGAGCAGCTTTATAATGCACTGCTTCTGCCCTCTGTAGGCTGCACAGTGTAAGGGTGTGTTACCCACTGCATCCCTGCAGTGAATATTTGGTGCTTCCTTTGTACTGAGCTAAAGAGGAGAAGACAGTTGAAGCACAATAAAACAGCTTAGCATTACGCTGTTAACTGACACAAACTGTCCACCTTAGTACACAAAATACAGAATAAAGGCCATTTATAGCTCAAACTCCACCGGTTTGCAATATATACAGGTCATCAGTTCCTTGACTATTATATGATATATATATATGAAAAGTAGACATACAACCATAATTCTGTAAATGGTGCTGGTAAATGTCTATGTGGACAGAAGAACACAAAGTCTGTATGTAGTTCACTATGTGAATGATTACATTTGAACTGCTCAAATCAAATATATACAAATATTCTTGCCATGGTTCAACAGAAGGTCTGATGCTAACCAGTTTAGATAGAGTTGAGATGTCCCCCTCCCTGGCTGCCTCTAGAAGCTTCTCCTCCCACCGCCTTGTCTCCCTCCTCTCTGCAGCTGCACAAACAAACACTATTTGAGAACAATGGCTGCTGATCTACAGTGATGAGAAGCCATCAGCAAATATTCCCATCATTTCATACCCTCCAGCATTGTAATGATTTCATCATCCTCTGTGACATCTTTAGGGATTTGAGCTGTTCCATTGATTATGTTGGCACAGGCATCATACCGCAGCAGCAACAGAACAATTTCCTTTAGGGTCCGCAGTGAAAGTAAGAGTAAAAAAATAAATAAATAAATAAAAATAAAGTAAGAAAGAAAGAAAGAAAAAAAAAAAGAAATCTGACCACAACATCACTCTAAAGCTTTGAGCGGAGAAGTGTAGACATTTGATGTATGTGACAGTGATTCCACTGACATTAGTTTGGCTAGAAATAAAGCACAGTATATCACGCCTGACAATGCATACCACACGTGAGCTTTTACCTTTCTTCCGGTGTCAGCTGCTTTGTGCAGAGGTGTGTCACCTATGTTATTCTGCATATTCACGTCGGCGCCTGCCTGCAAATGCATACATACATACATACAGTAAATTTTGGTTGGCTTTGCAAACGCACTGAGCATGAAGGGACTGCTGTGTATCCTCTCACCTTGAGTAACGCCTCCACAACTTCCCTGTGTCCAAAGTAACAGGCCAGATGGAGGGGCGTCCATCCTGGACTGGCTTTGGATTCAGCTACAGAGACACAACAGGGGAAACTGAACAATCTCTGGGGCTCTAACCGGTGACTGATTGCCATTTTATTTCCACCACCTACATCTGCAGTTGATGTCAAGAAAGACGCTTTGGTCGACCCTGGACTGAAGGAGCCTTTGAATGTGAGAACAACTGCCCTCCTTTGCATAGAGGAGAAGTTGGCCCTCAGGTGCGTCCGCCTCCATTACCCCTTGACTCCCTTTGGCTCAGTGATGAAGGAAACAGACCCTGTCAATGACACAAGGCACAAGCTCGATTTACAAAGGCGGAAGGGCCGAAGACAGGGTTTTCAAAAAGGCAATTTTAGTTTCAGTAAACATAAAGTTGGAAGGACTTCGTCTAAGTCTAACTTAAAAAAAAAAAATGGAGGGAAACGTGTTCGCCTTTTAACCGTGAAACAAAAGGTGCGGGACAGATTTGCCGCCGATGAGCTTGTTAATATACATTAGCTCAACGAGACAACCACTCCAGACTTACAGGGGCGGACTTTCAGCTCCTAAAGCAGCCAAACCGCCCAAGACTCTGGTCCGGTTCGGTCACTGGGTTGAGTCAGACTTCTCAGCCGAAACTTGATCATTTCAATCAGCTGACAGGCGTCACGTGACCAGACAGCTGAAACCCCCACCCCCCAACTGCCCCTATGGGGCCACAGGGACGCAGCTATAAATGCAGCTACCATCTTCAAAGGTGGCCTCAGACTTTTGGACCCTGCTCTCTCCCTGTTTGTCTTATCTAGGTCTGTGTAACAAGGTGTCTCAGTGAACTGCCAACTGAGAGTACATTAAAAAAAAAAAAAAAAAAAAAAAAATAGAACACAATAGAATAAATATTCATTGTAGTTTTACCTGATCTCTGCTCTGATAAATATATCTGATGAACCTAAAATAAGAACAAAACTCACCTCACATTCAACCTGGCTAGACATCATATTAGCCAGACTAATTGAAAACACTTTAATGAGGGTAAAAATGCAAAAATAGTTTGATAAAATGAACTCTTGATAAATTTCTAATAAAATCACTGCGTTTGCTGTGCTCACTTTAAAATGAACTACACAAACTTTAAATACTGAGTAGATTTTGCAGTTCCTGGTTCAACTTTCTCTTGTACATATCATGTACAAGCATTTTCATTTCTGCAATGGGCAACTGCCTTAATCAAAAAGAGAACTGCCTTAATTTCACTTGCAAATAATATGTTTTACATAATCAGGTTAAATTCAGGGTTTCTTCCTATCCTGTCTATTTGTTTTACCACTTGTGTTTCTTGCATGACATTATATCATTATCCAGAATTATATCATAACCATTTCAAGAAGGCCCCTCTCCCCTCCTTTAGAAACATGTGGCCCAGTATAGGTGTGTGTGTGTGTGTGTGTGTGTGTGTGTGTGTGTGTGTGTGTATATATATATATATATATATATATATATATATCCTGTCTCATGTCTTTACATGCAGCTTACAATATTTTCGACCTGTGGTTTTGATGAAATTTACTTGCCCTGACATTACAGTATTAATGAACCCCTGACTGAAAAACTCACCAGAGTCCAATACTTCATTTGCACACTAGATGGAAGCATTTTCTTCATCGGGTGATGTCTGCATGGCTTTAGAGCTGTGTTTCCTTTCTAAGCTTCTTTCAGAGACACAGTTACAATGATTGGATAAAGTTCACACAGGAGCTGTACAGTGTAGCCACATTTTAAACCACAACCCACGATTTTACCTCACTTCTGTTTTGATGTAAGGGAAGTGGGTCTCAAATGGAAAGCATTTAAAGTAATAGCATGAAACATTAGCATGAAACTTCCTGTTTCCAAATTTTCTGAAATATGAAATATGCATTTTCTGATTAAATATGTGGTCATTTGCATACATTTCAAGAACAGAGATGGATAAAGCCAGAAACAGAAGAGAGCAGTGAAATGGACACTTAAATGTGTATTTTTGATGTTTTCTTTTCACTAGTTGAAAAAAAAGACGTTTTGGAAAAAAAAAAAAAAAAATCCAAACTCTCAAAACTGACCATTTCATGAAAAAAAAAAAAAAAAAAAATTCTTCTACTTTGTTTTGCCTTAAAGGTCATTCATCCTTGACATTTTGGGTCCTTTTATTCTATGTATAAAACTGTAGCTGCAGAGATGTTTGAGGTATTGAATGTCACTTTTCTGTGTGTGCCTTTGAAGATTCTGCTTACTTCAAGCAATTAGGTCCCCTGAGGTATGTGCATATCTGGCATGGAGGGGAGGTCATACTCTAATGAAGGTGTTTGTCAAAAAGGACTTCAAAGATGAGTTACTGAGTCACCTGTGAGAGGAGAGATGTCTTTTGAGGGGCTGTGTTGACCAGTAACCTTGATCACAAGAAGGCCAATACAGAATAGAGCTGCAGGGGGTTGACAAAATAAAATATACTCCTAATGAAATAGGCTTGAATGCTAAATGTATGCAGAAACATGCTGCTTTTGAATAGCAACAGCATATTTGTCGGCTGTAAAAAAGCACTTTCTTATGTGTGTTTTCAAAGCAACAAGACAATCGGCAGCTTTACTTCACATTTTGTAGACCCAAATTCGCTCCTGAAAAAAGCAGATAAAATTATGTGCTTTGTGGTTCGTCATCATTTATGTTGCTCAATATTAAGGACAAAATGTGTTCAATCTTAGCCTTCTCACCTGTTAAAATAGACAAGTTCACTCAATAAAGGGGCGAGGAATAGCCACTTTACAGATTCCTTTTCATTTTCAGCCAGTGCCTATCTTGTTGTTGGTTGTAATTATGGCCTTGCTGTTGATAGAAAGAAATAACCACTTCCATCAGTTGAGAAATGCATCATGGGTTAGAGGTGGTCTTTTCAAGTCATTATGGTTGAGCTGATCATAATTTGCTCCACACTCCAGGGATGTTTGTATTGATCTTATTGCAATTACTACTCCCAACGCTGGGCCAGCACCTAAATAAAACCCTCTCAGTGCAGGGATTGAACTCAACCTTTCTCTTTGTTCTTTTGAAAACAATAGCCTCAACATTTTATTTGTTGGCACATATCAATCAGTGATTATTATTGGTGACATGGCTAATTACAGTGAATCGGAAGTTATAGAAACACTGCTGCAGACATTAATCAAAGCATATTCATCAAATCGGGTCTAGAGAGGGAAAGAAGCGCACTGGGCTAGTTCCTGCTAATTAGCATGGCAATTATTGTAAGCTGTCACAGTTCTTAAGCAACGGGGTGGACTCTGTGTGCTCCAGAGCGTAATCCCTCACAAATTACAAGATAATGGAGGCAAAGAGAGGCCACTGCTTCAAAAGGAACCAAGAGATAGAATCCCCAGCAGGGACATTTTAGGGACAGGCAGTGAGAGAGACAGAGAGCGAGGGAAAGGTAGAAAGAAGTACAACATGTATTCCCTTCACATAGAGCTGTCTGAGTAGGAGAGGCTCATTTCACTGCTTTGTAAAGCGATTGGCTCCAAAGGAAATAGGTCTGAAAAGATATTCTTCTACTGACATATTATATATATATTTTTCTTATTTTAGTTTTTAATGTATTAGACGATAATGGTCAATAATCAATCGCCTCTGAGTCTGCTATTGTATTGCTATGTATTTCACGATGTTAAGCACAAGCTCAGCAGATGGTTCAGCAAATAACTGCAGATCAATAGTCCTTCTCTTTGCTTGAGTCCAACTTGTGGCATGCTTGCCTATGGTGCAAAGTGCACAATCATTCTAGGTTCACTAATGGAAGTCGTAGAAATGAAATATTTTTCAACCAACAAAAAATGTAATTGCCAAAAATACAGGCAACACTTTGGAGGAAAACAGTATGTTGTATCCTTTCTGATATACAGCACATAATTACTGTCATTATGCATCAGAACAATGGGAAAAAATGTTAGTTTTGGAGTGTCCCTTCCTCAGATGCGCTGTGCACTTTTGTGTCTTCTACTCCGGTTGTTAGGTGGAAATGTAATCACAGAAAATCACACCACCTAATGATTCAATAAGAAAGAAGAAAGTGCCACTGAAATAGTTTTTCCTTTTTCAAAGACCACATTTTGACACATTGCATTGTAAATCACAGGTGCAAATAATAAAATGTATGGTGGCTGAATCTCATTGAGCGACTTCAGTTTCAGTCCTTCCATCAAGACAGAAAAGCATTAATATTCATATGAGGAATAATTGTTTTAATACTGCATTGATGCTGCAGGATAGACGAGACACTATTTTGGGATAGATTATCTCCAGTTCCTTTTCACATTTAGCAAGTATATTGAAGCAAAAACATATTTTTAAGCATTTTTAATGCACATTTACATCAAAGTGTAGTCAGAATCAAGTGGAAGCAGCATAATGCATCATGACGAACATTTGAAAAAGAAAGCAGAAGGGACGTCATGATACTATTGCAAACTTTCTAAATTGTACGAACAGCTCAAAACATGTTGACTATAATCAATTTTTTTCTCTTTTAGCCAAAACATACATCCTGCCTCCAAGATTTTTGTTTCATGCTGACATAATTCTTACAGTAATAATTACTACTTAGTGATGTTTACAACGACTTACTCAATGAATTTTGGTCTGAGGGTGGGGTACAGTTATATATGGATTAACCAGTTTGGAGCTTTTGATAATGAGATGAAAAATTTAACAAGTCAAAATATTGTCAGGATGAGGCACACCCACAGCATTTCAATGAGCTTCTGTGGATCTGGAGCGTAAGTTAAATGCCAGCACCCTTCATCTTGCAGGCGGCTCTGGCAAACAGACTGTGAGGCTCTGAAGCCATCCAACTATGAGTTCAGCTCTCTCATTAATGATTAGCATTTATTATGTAAACTCTGACAGCTCTGATGTGATGTGAAGACTCTGACTGCCAGGGGACATTTCTGTTATGTTCAAATGGCATTTATCCCATACCCCCAATGTTGATGCAGCCCCACCAATCAACAGTTGGAACATGCTTTTCTCTTTTTGATTTTAGAGGGCAATCAACTAGAAGTCGTCAATGAAAACGAAAAAGCTAATTTAAAAATGCTGTCTGTGACTACACTTTGGTCTGAAAATGACAATTGTTCAGATCTCTTTTTGTTAGAATGTCATTTGAAAGTCAGCTATTGTTTGTCACTGGAGTCAAGTCGCATTAAATTTGCACAAAGAGAGGGACTCATTGGTAATGAAAAAATTTGTAATGTTCATACTGTTGTTTGGTGAAAGAAAAAATATTTCATTAAAACACAAAATGACCAGAAAAGGGAGTTAGGAAAATGATAAAAATTCAAGGCTGTGCCATTTCTCCATGTTCCTGTGAGATGTGCTGCATTACATTTGATAGTTTAAGAGTGGCCAAACACTGAAACCATAGCTTTTAATACATATCTAAATTCTGATTTAAATTGCTGCATGGAGGGTGAATAATTATTCAACTCTATCACGGCTCTGGACAAAGATGCGCACCTAGGTTCCAAAAAACAGCAATATTTATTAAATCCAAGATACACAGTCAGGCAGGCTGTGATCAAAACACCACGAAATCAAAAGTAGGCAAGGGCAATGAGATGCCAAAAACAGGTAGTGTCAAATCTCTTAGACTGGAAAGTCACAAAGACGCTGGAACTCTTGACCTATCGGAACAAGACGAACTGGCGCTGAGAGGAATACACACATGGACAAGGGAGGGGAGATAATGAGACACAGGTGAAACCGATTAGGGGAGGAGCAGGTAATCAAACAGGCGGGAAACACATGAGGGCAGGAAGTGGGTGATCTGGAATGAGACAAGAGGTGAGTCTTTCAAAATAAAACAGGAACTGACACAAGAAATGGACAGATAACTGCAGGAACTGGTTGTGACAAAATCAATTACAATAATAATAGTTGGCCCAGTGTCTAGGTTAAAACTGTGCACCAATACTAGTATTCAGTATTATTAGCCAATTCTGTTTTTGACTTAAACTTACAGCTCAATGTCACATTTTCAGTTTTGGGAACTCAGGAGCAAATTACATTCTTAGACATTACTACAGTTATTTAGAAGAGTGTTCAGATCCTTGAAGCAACAGGCAGACAAGAGTTTTAAGTTGTTCATCGAGATGGGGTGTCTAATATTCATATTTGTTTTGTAAATGTGTAGCATATCGTAAGAGATCCCTCACACTCTACCTACCTCACATATTCTCCACATTTTAAAGAACGTGCTTGTTCAGTACTACACAAAATACATGAAATTGTGACACAATATCTGACAAAATAATAAAATATTTCTTTGCATATCATTCAGCCTTGGTTTTAACCTTGCTTGAGCTGAAGATGCTTTGAAGATACTCTTTCTCTAAATACAGACCAAAACTGAAACAGGCTTTTCATTTTATATTTATACCTGTAATCTATAACTCTGATATAGTTATGAGAAAATGTAAAGTTCAGATATGCTGACGATTTGTACTACTAATTTGTAAACTACAAACACTTTATATTATGAATATGACCTTGGAGAGACCCCTAAAAAGCCTCCATTTGGGTTTAAAGGGAGGATGTTAGCTATACATGTTACGGTTTAATTGTGGCTAGGCACACTGTTACAGTGTGATAACATCAGCACTCCAGCTCAGCATCCAAACACAAACACTTGAGTACTAGAGTAATGGAAAGCCACAGCAGGCCACAGTATAATCTGCAACACTAGAGCCTCTGTGTACCCTCTGTGACACTGCTTTGTTTATGACACAGAGTGCCCTCCATATTCAGATCACTCGCTGCACATGCATTTACAAATCCAGTGACAATGCACCTGCAAAATTGATTGCTTCCCCAACCCACTTTCCTTGCATTGTGTTTAATATGTATGCAGTAGTTAGACATATCTTATTCAGGCAAATTAAAAAAATATATAAAAAAAAATACCACCTTGGACTTTGGAGATATTGTCCAAATAATATTTAATTTTTCCATTCTGTATGTTACCCAGAGCACCTTGGCACATGACCTTTGAAGTGCTGATCTAATATTAATGCTGCAGCTTTACATTATGTATGACACTTATTTAATTCGCTATGTCCAATCTAATGAAAGCAAATCAAAAACAAGGGCAAAACTGTTTTATCTGTTATGAATTGTAATGTCACAATTACAATTAAATGAGGAAAATACACTTTCTGTTTATAGTGTCTATGGAACGCAGCGTGGCACAAGTGTAAACCTTTGTGCATTAGTTTTTCAAGATGGCATAATGCTGCTTTCCATGACGTCTTTGTGCCTTTGTTGCATAATTGAATCACTGACATTTTTATGAAACAGGTATTTCACTATCACTAAGTTAAACCACACAAATTTTGAACTTACAGTTACAATTTACCAGGATTTGGGGCCATTCCAGTAAGAACAGTTGTTTGTCATTTTTTATTTTGTAATCCTTTTTCTAGTAAAGGGAGAGCAGTTGTATCATATTGTATGTGAGCTGACAGTATGTGTAGTCAGCTTGCTTATGTAATTCCTTAACTGGGCTAACAATAGTGTATCACAAATTGCTATTATGAAAGGTTTCTCATGTGGCAAGTATTCAATCCTTTTTCTTTTGGCAAAGCTGACACACTGGTCGAGGAAAGTGCAGAATATGATGACTCAAATGAATCAAGGCAAAGCTATAAAATTAGGTCTGGTCAAATTTCTAAGGAGCTGATTTGGACGTACATTTCATGTTAATTAAGCTTATTGTGAACAACAAGGTGTGTAAATGAAGCTGCAATAAAACGCCTACACTTGCCATGTGCCACTGTGTGCACCGGCTCTCGTGTTGCAACTGTGGCATGACTAACTCTGAGAGATGGTGGTGGTTCCATTTCGGAGAAAATAACAGTAATTCAAGCTGGGCTCCTTCAGTCACTTTTGCAGTGTTTCTCATTTCTCTTGGTCCACAGCTGGTGAACTGACAGGATAGAATCAGAATGCAAATAATGCCTCCAGCTTCCTCTACTGAGTCTGCCACTGGGAGGTTAGAAAACACACAAGAAGTAGCTAAACAGGAACATGTAATATACTCATTCCAACATGCAGGACTTTTAAGCACCATAGACAAAAATGCAAACTGTTTTATTAGCCTACAACTGGTAAAACTGTTATTCTCACAAGGCATGTTGATGAGAGCTTCAGTGTGAGAGCCCCAGTATGTGTTCCTCCCACTCGCTCCAGTTTTGGCCATCATACTGCTGGTGGCTGGCTTGCACAGGTTTTCATGTCAGTCAGATTGAAGGTGCCAGGTTTTAGCAGTAAAATGCAGAAACCGATATCAATATCAATGTGAGATTTATTTGAGGTGAAAACCTAAAATAAGGTCTTGTTTACACCTGGCCATAACTGGCGATCTGTATCCAGATCAGGTTGCAAGTGACAAATGTGATTTTGTCACGCCTCCACATTCATGAATGTCCTGTATCATACCCCACAGCAACAACTGAATTTGCCAGCTTATGGGCTGCTTGCTTTCTTTGGTGTTATGTGTGTGTGCAACCTCACTCAATTGTGGGTGCTGCTGTGGGAGTGTGTGCAAGAGAAACAAATATGAGGTTTTCGTGAGTGGATTTCATAGGGGGACGAGCAGATAAACTCAGTATTGATTCACCACATGAAAATGACCAATTTGACAAACTGAGAACATCCTCCCTCTTAATGATAGGAAATCTATCATTAAGAGAGAGGATGTGGCAGTTAACTCATTATGTTCATTTCGCATTAGTGAGGAGAAACCAAACTTTTGTTTTGTACAGCTGTATAAAACTTACATAATGTGCGGACCATAGAGATCATTTCCAGATCCAAATCGATTCCGTGATCGGCTGGAGATGTGGCTACAGCGAGGCGTTGCCTCCTCAAACTGCTGACAAACGCGAAATCCATCAAGTGTCCAGGCGGCGCTTTGCGGAGAGCGTCGCGCGCTCTCTCGTGGATTTTCTTGGGCACTGTGCTCAGTTTCAATCCGAAAGAGGTGCCGTCTGCGCTCGCATGGGGGTGCTGGATGCGGTGCACCTGTTGCTGGCTCCTGATGCTCAGCGCTGGGTCTGTTGAGGATCTGACGGCCGCGTCGTTCACCTCTCATCAGGACCATGTCGGAGGAGCAAACTGATTCCAACTCCAGCGGGAACTGTTTTGACAGCGCGCTCCAGAGCAGCCTCGTCTTTTCAGGACCCACATTCGTCATTTTGACGGTGATGATGGTGACTTTGGTTGTTGTGATAGTTTTGGGGAACGCACTGGTCATTTTGGCCTTTAAAGTGGACAAGAGTTTGAGGAGACAGTGCAATTACTACTTCCTCAATTTGGCAGTATCAGATTTTCTTGTAGGTGAGTCCCACCTCGATCTTTTTTATAGACACTGGACTGATTGAATAAAAACAATGTGAATGCAATGTGAGTATTTGCTCTACTTGCTATGAATTTTTTTGGGGAAAAATCTTTAAAACATCTTTGATGCTACTGTCTGCCTGTGTTGGTTGTGTACTACCAAGTACAGCTGTTAATTGTAGGTGGACATGCAAAACATTCAGCTCCTTGCTTCCTTTCTTTTGTTCCGTTTTAGCACTGGCATTGCTTAACTTTTGCAATCTCTCTATCTATGATCTGTTGTTTCACGCTCACTCGTCAGTATTTGTTACCATCCCTCATTCATTTAAAGTTCAGAAAGGAAAAAAAACTGTTTTGTGGTAGCATCTTAACGATTATGAGCTCTATATAAGCATTTAATAGGTCTATAACATACTATAATGTTGTTATTAGCAGATATGAGCTCTGTTGTCCAATGTTTTCCAATGAAAATATATTTTATGTTATGACAGCTGTGCTTTACTGTACTGTCTGTACTGTTTTTCTGTTTGTACAAGACAAATTGCTATCTAAATCTACTGCTTATGCCTATATCTCTTTCTTTCTCCAACTGTTTCTGTAGGGGCATTCTGCATCCCTGTCTACATCCCCTACATCCTCACAGGCAGGTGGACACTGGGCCGGGGACTCTGTAAGCTGTGGTTGGTCATGGACTATCTGCTTTGTTCTGCATCTGTCTTCAGCATTGTCCTAATCAGCTATGACCGTTTCCTGTCAGTCACCAGAGCAGTGAGTGGAACATCCTGTACTACACATTTATAATACACAAAGTGTGAATAAAGGAATCTAACACACAGTGCCCTAAAGAGAAAAAAAATATTTTCTCATAGTCAAAAGGTTACACCAGAGTACAGTAAATTTAGAGCTAATTTCCTTGGATATTTTTTCCTTCTCCATTTTCATCCATGCTTACTTTCACATGAAAAGCAAACCATTTAAGTAGCCTCAAATGATAGAAGATCCCTTACCCTTGTAGCTTTCCACATGCTTGCTACTTGTGGTTTGTGGCTTCATTTCTGATTGGTGAGTCTCCCAGGTCATTGGTAGGGGCAGTGTCTCCTCATTCTCTCAAATGTGCCCATCTGCAGAGGTTAATCATTCCTGACCCATTCAGGCCCAGTGCCACCCCTAATTATAGTCCTTCCCCATGACAAAAAAGTCACATTTTGACTTTGGGACAGACTGGACTGCATCAAACAGGCAGGAAACAACACATGACTGCCAATAAGATATACCATTTGATGACTCAACTTAAATTTTAATTCAAATTTCCATTTGTTTAAACTCAGGTTTAAATCATTTCATCTATGTTCCAATATTTTATTTTACTGAAATATAACTGTGCACCATCAGTAATGTTGATTTTCTATTTTCTTCCAGTCTTGACATGTATCTAATAGATAGCATATATTTTCAAACCTCTGCAGCTGTTCACCCCTTTAAATTTTTTTCTGAGGCCTGTCTGTGCATTAGCCGGCTGACTAAATCCTATGCATAGTGTGTTAACTCAAAGGTGGGTTGAGGTTTGGAGTAGTAGACAGAGAGTGTTCTGTTTCTTTTTGCAAGCAAACACTTAACATCAGAGCAATGAATACAAATAACACCAGAGAGAGGGAGAGCCTCTTCTTTAATTAGCTAGCTTTGATCATAGAGATCCTCCTCCTTGCCATGGTCCTTCCAACCTGGAGAGATCAATCATTGCAGAAACAGACCACTGGCAGCCAAGCAGCATTTTCCTAAAAGCATTTCTCTCTGAACATTGAAAAACAAAGGATCGTCAACAGTCACAGAACGAAGTTTGTCTTTGAAAAGAAAAGATGGAGTCAGATTGGATGCGAGTATTTGGCAGTTAGATGAAATGTTAGTACATTATCAAAATGCTAGAGAAAATGAGAAACAAGCATATTTTATATGTTAGTTTTCATTACACATTAAGATCCATCCTAGGGCCTTAGGAGGAATCCAACAATTTAAAAGGATAATGTAAAAAAATTCAGATTAGATTCATGAGGACACCTGAATCTTCTCTTCAAGAATTACTGTACACCAATTAATCCATACAAACATAATTGGATGCATTTTTCATCTTCTTTGAAGAAGAACTGCAGTTACTTTCTCATCATTCAGAACAGTGGCATAATCTTCAGAGCAGCTGGAGAGGTTGTAGAGTACACTGCCCACTGAACTAGAATGTGGACAGGGACATGGGATGTGACACTAATTGAGACAAGTGGTCATGAGAGGTGCTTCATTGACTTAACACTCATTCACACACTTTCCTGTACTACATGCTGTCAGGGTGTTGGACATATTGTGAGTTCATATGTTTTGTCTCTTGCATAAAAATGATGGATTTCACAAACATATAATTATACATGTGGTTTTATGTTTTACTGTTATTAGCTTGATACTTATTATATTCTAAAGTTCTGAGTTATTGGCTCAGTGGAGGCCCGGCAATGAAGGGTGTCACTGTTTCACAGGATGATTTTGTAGACATGGTGGCTTATGGCTTATCTGATTGAAGAGTAACTAGTGGTAAACAGTGCGGGAATTAAACTACTAATACTGAAAATAAAACTAATACATTTACCCAGAGACTTAACAGTTTTGAGATAATGGAATTTTCCTTAAGTTCTCATTTTTTTCATATACGTTGATCATTTTTAGGGACAATTGTTGTACCTTTTCTCCACTACACTACAGTTACCAGTGACTTTCCACATTAATACATACCTGACATGATTGGATTATAAAATGTGATACACTGCTGCAAATGAAACTGATAGTTAAATTCAATTCCAACATGAAAACCGTAATGATAATCCAGGTTTAAAATAGCAAATAATAACAAAAAACTGACATAACTGTGTTATCTTAGTAACATTTTATAAGAGCTCAGCTACAATACAGTGTGTTATTGATCGTTTACTGTGTTATTTTAAGAATATGAATGAAGTGGTAACCCACTGTGATGTCACACCCATTGGTTTGTGAACTGTCGTTTTGAAGCCTCAATATTGTAATTTGGCCGTCGCCATCTTGGAGGAAACCATATTTGGAGGAGAAGGTGGAGCTGAGGAGGAATGATCTGATCTGCTCTGTACTCTATCCTGATTGTCAGGCAGGTCGCCATGTACGATACAGTCTGTCAATCACACGGCAGGCACGCCCCAATTCATATCTCGTTATATGGTCTATTTTCCTTCAAATGGGACCATGATTTAAAAAAATTAACATTATGTTGTATTGAAAAAGATTTGAAACTAGAGACTGAGACCATAAACTCATTAGGAAAAGGTTTACTGAGGTAATAATAAAGTGAGAAGAAGGACTCTTTTTCCATAGACTTTCTGCACAATTGGACTTTTTGCAACCAGTGGAGTTGGTCATTAGATGGAAAACAGATTTATGACACTTAAGCATTGGCTTCACTTTCCAGTCCTGGAGTCAATGTCCACTTTGTGATACAGTCTATGATCTTAATACCGCTACCATCACTAGTATTCAATAAGCATTACCCTTTTATAACTAAAGGAGTGCACTTTAGGGGAATTCGTTGTTATTTTGCCTCGTGAATATTTCAACAACAGTAAGGGAATGCAGTGACCGCAGTGACAGTCACTGGCAGCATGGTTCATAATATATTTTCTCATTTTATGCTTATATTTGCTACAGGTAAGCTATCGTGCCAGACAGAGAATGACTCATCAAGCCATAATCAAGATGATTGCTGTCTGGGTGCTAGCCTTTGTCCTGTATGGGCCAGCTATCATATTCTGGGAGCTGGCTGTGGGTAGAAGCCAAGTGCCAATGGATGAGTGCTTTGCAGAGTTCTATTACTCTTGGTACTTCCTGCTGAGTGCCTCAATGCTGGAGTTTTTCTCTCCTTTCATCTCGGTGGCTTTCTTCAACCTCAGCATTTACCTCAGCATACGGAAGAGGAGGTTCAACAGCATGGACGCCCAGCTACACCTTCAAATGAGCGAACATGCCTCTGCCCAGGGGGAAGGTATCCCCCTGTCCCACAACTGGGGGTTTGGGATGAAACTGGCTGTAAGAGGCTCTATCCACTCCCAGACGTCCTCTCCCAGTTTGGGTAAACTAGATCCCTCAACCAGCAGGGTAAGCAACCCTGGCCGTCTGTCCAGGGATAAGAAAATTGCTAAGTCCCTGGCCATCATAGTGTGTGTGTTTGCCATCTGCTGGGCACCATACACCCTACTGATGATTATCCGTGCTGCCTGCAGAGGGCGGTGCATTGAGCATCACTGGTACGAGGTCACCTTCTGGCTCCTGTGGCTCAACTCTGCTATTAACCCATTCTTATACCCACTTTGCCACAGTAGCTTCCGGAGGGCCTTTAGCAAGATTCTCTGCCCCAACCGGCACACAACTCCCCCGTCATCTGTCCTTCGTACTCACCAGTGAAAAGCGGATAAATGTGGATGGATGGGAACGAACAATGTGCCAAAGCTATGGGTGGAAGTATTCAAATTCTAACTCATAAATGCCACAATTTCAGCAGATGCTGCGAAACTGTGCAACAAAGAAAGTCATATAGACTATAATCAATGGCTCTCAATTGTGTTTGGATGTATAAAATTGCTATGATGGAAGTGATTATCAATAAGTTCACTCTCTGTTCACATCCTAAGTTTGTATTAAACATTGATCATAACCACAGGAATAATTATCCTGCCTAAAAAAACTGAATATGCTCACAAAAACATTATGGTAAATAATATAATAGAATTTTTACTTCCTGTAAGAACTGAACATGTTTACCAGTGCTGTGTTGAGTTGGGTAGAAGGACAAAACAGCAAAAGAGAGAAGAAGAACTGTTACTTCAGGCCTATTGATAAATGCCATGCAGACAATGTAATAGTGAGATCTATTCAATATGTCTTATGTACTGTACAGTGTGTATCTGTTAATACATTCAAGACACATTCATTGTCCACTTAGTTATACGATAATGTAGAAAATACCATAACCATCGTGGGCTAAATAGTATAAATACTAGCACTTGGTTGATTATGATGGATTCTATCTGTTAAGCAACTTATATCTTGAATTTATGCACATTGTATTGAGCATGTATGTTCATAAGAAGTGTGACATCCTTGCTTCAGCTGAGGTGAAACAGGTCACGCTCTGCTGTTAGAAAGTTTACTGCTCTTGTTATTACAAGTGCAGTGATGAAAACATAAATGCCATGAAGTATACATGTATGTACAATGACATGTTGACAAGAAGCTATTTTTCCTCATCTTTTTTAGGCATTACATTACATCACAATACAATGCAATACATTACATTATATCACATCAAAATACATAAATAAGGGATTACATTTCTCCATACATTCAGTACATTTTCTGCACATACATCACTCAATTAATTAGTTTTTACGGTAATTCAGTGTAGTTCATATTATTTTAACTTTGATCACATTACTATTAATTATTAATCATATTGTACTCAGAGCAATACCACCAGGAGCTCTAGTCCCTTTTTTATTTTTCATTTCTTATTTGGTTTAATGTGAAATATGCTTCTATTTAGAGAGAAATGAAAAACCTGTTTCTATACAGTGCCAAAATACAGTTTGACTGTGAAGAGAAGGTGTGTGTATCCCTGTGCCACTAGATGTCACCATTAGCCTTTACAGCTTCCTTTGTGTGCAGTACTTTTAGAATTACACTTCCATTCCTCATGGAGTGAAAACAGTTTTGGAGATTTTCTATGGGTTCCATTAACTGTTTTACTTTATTGTTTGTGTTGTCGGTTAAATATTGTTGCACCCTGGCTAATTCAGATTGTAATAGAAGAATGTAACATAATAATCACAGGTCTATAAAATTGGATGGTGCTCTCTTCAGATTTAGTCTCAGTGAATCATTTTACTGTTCTTACTGTGACATAAAAATAAAAAGGAGAATAGTTGAACTAGGTGTCATATGGTTTATAATCAATATATATACTCCTTAAGCGCTATTATGCTTTTTTTATTAACAGTTTGTGTGAATGATTTGTTAGAGAAGTAGCCTAAAATAATTTTTTGCCTAAAAGAATTTTTTTTATTAATTTTATTGTTTCATTTAAAATTTTGAATTTTCAAAAATAAACATCTCTGTAACCAGTTGTCTTCATGACATTAAAAAAACATTTTATTTATATGCTACCTTAGAGCACATAAATGAAAGCACATACATGGCAGCAATATGACCGGTAGTTCCCGTCTACCTGACGGCTAACTGGGTCAGTGCCAAGTACCGAGTGGCTTTTGTTTGATGTGCAGATGAAATGCTGAGAGTGCAATACCATTTTTGTATTGTTCCCCAGTCTAGGTAGGTTTGATTTGATAGATTAAACAAGTTCTTTCCAGATGTAGACTTATTAAACCTGTAATTACGCCATCATGTTAGATAGTGGGGTTACATTTGCAGGTGCCTGGGTCCCACAGGGGAGTTACATTGCTCAAATTGTTGCTGTTGCCTGTGTGCACATCTGGGCCCCTGGTCAGGTGCTGAGAATAAGGGCACAGCTGCAGGGAACAGTCCCCCCAACCTCCCCTCCCCCTGCGCCCTCTCCGCCCATGGCGTGGTGGTGGTGGTGGGGGGGGGGGGACAGAAGCATACTTCTGACCAGAGGGATGCAGGCACATTTCCCTTGGGATGACAGAACTGCATTTATCAGCAGAATGGCAAGCCAGGGTTTACTCCCTGTGTATCTAAATGCGACAGCAAGAGCCATATCACTGTGAGGAGTACTTGCACTGTGTGCAGTTATATCAGGAGTACTGCTATTGATTATGTTGATAGATTGAAATGTCATGGCATGTGTGCCAAACCGATTGGCTATTGGCTGAGTGTGTATTGGGGATCATACCAGCTTGTTTAGGGGGGGATACACCATGAAAAACACAGATGAGAAATAATAATTTTATGCTCGTGTATGTGTATGTGTCTTTTTTAATCATATCCTGTGTATATATGTGGAAGTGTTTACAGGGAGTTTGGATTTCTTTGACCCCAAGCAATGTATCTAAAAAGCTGTGACCCCAAATGGAGCGCACCTGTGCCCCTTAAGTTTATAGAGCCCCATTAGCAGAGACTCAGACAGTGATCAGAGGAGGGAGAGCGCCTATATAACTTTCCCATGAGAATCTCTGAATAACTAAACTCTTAGAGGTTCCCCTAAAGCATTTTCTTGGAATGACTTAATGCTGAAATCCCTTGTTTTCAAACCAAGTAACACCTCCGGTCTAAGCAATAGATAATAAAAGGTGACAGATGTATAATGAAGCCACTGTTATGTTGTGTACATAAGAAAGAACACAAAAGATGGCAGTATATGTTCACATACCAGAACTCTTCACAACAAAGCAACGACCAATGTGTTGCACTGGTGGTATTTTGTGGAACATAAAAGTGAACCTGCAGATAAAACCAAACCACTTTAATCTGCAGATACAGGTCAAAACTCTGACCTCTTTTGAAAATATAACATCACTTAGTGTACATTTTCCCCTGCGTAGGCTGTTCACTTTCTCAGCTAACTAAATGTAAACCACAGTTAATATTTCATGAGGGACATACTCAAAAAGAAAAAAAAAAAGAAAAAGAGACTATTTCTGCTTGATTTTTGCCTTTTTCTGTTCTTCCTTTTTTTTTTCCTTCTGCTTTTTCCTGCAGTGTACTTCCTGACTAGAGATTAAATAATTCCATTGGAATCCTCTTAGGATGGGTTCCCAGCACTTGGCAATTAAACAATTACATTTAATCAGCATGGGGCGACGCTTCAAGTCACCCTCATTTCAGACGTTGATTAAAAGCAATTCTGCAGTGGTTATTGCCGTCGACTTTAGAAACTGTGGTTCACTTAGGTTTACTGCATCTGTGGGGTCAGGTTGGATAGCAATATGGCAGGTTCAGTGGTGGTCGAGAGCTGTATCTGCCTCTGGTGGGTAAAACAGTAATGACAGAACTCATGGCAGACCTTATATTGTCCCTTAAGTCAGAGCTAGTTAGATTACTTAGAGACATTTTGACCCTACAGCGAAGAAGACTCGACGAACAATGAAGAGGAGAGGGGCATTAAGTTATGCATGTGGGAGTCTAGATCCTGTGCGAGTGATTTTTTTTTATATTACTTGTGTGTATTTGACTGTGTCTATACATAGCTGTTTCTTTTTGCATCTGCATTTAAGTGCATTTGGCTTGAATGAAATGCACCTTGACACGTACAATTTCATCATGCCATGCAATAACATCTCCCTCTGTGATGGCAAACAAGCTGAGAGCGGACGCAGGCAGAGGTGGGGTGGTGGGAGGGGGAGCTTTTGTGTGAGCCGTATTTGACATTATGCTTGAGTGAAAGAGTGCTACGTGGCATAGGGCTGGAGCAAACTATAGTCTTCCCTGTGCAACACAGATGAGTTGTGATGGATATCCAGCCCCCCTCTTGTGAAACCCAGGTGCCCCTGTTTCATAAGGCACCCCACTGGCTCTCCAGCCCTCTTAATTAGCAGCTTCCGTCAGCTGGCACCCAGGCCTTCAAGCACCAGTCACTGGCCTCTACTGCTGAAGGAATCCAGTTCACTCCAGATCTTCGGCTTTTCTAACACATGGACACATGGGCGGACTAAGTAAGAGGCATCAAGGTTTTTGCAAACCTGGTGTCCAGATCAGATTCAAGCTTGAGGGAGGAGGGAGGAGAAAATACTGTTGCATGCTTTAGTCAGTGTGTTCCTTGGTTTTGATAATGATGGGCATCTGCGAAGAGTGGGCCATGAGTTTTGAGCCTCAGCTGCAGATATGCTGTAAGGAGACACTGATTATTTTTATATGATGAAGTCAAATATAGATAAAAGGTTTCACCAGGACGAGACTGTAGCCTTTTTCCTGGCGCAGTATCATAGCTGCGCTGTAACAATAGTCTCTTCTAATGACATTCCCCTAGTAACTTCTTGCCTCTACAAATCTCAGGGGGGAAGCGCTACAAAAAGTGATAATTACATGAAATATACATAGAGAATAAAGGGAGCATGTTTACATAACCAGGCCCATAAATATCTGACTGAGAAGACATTGTTCTCCGACTCCTTTTAAGCTGATCTCCCAGGGATGCCATTTTAATGACATGATGGTTTAAAGAGATGCTGCTCCATCTCGTTCCATATTTAATTAACTTTTGCTTTTCTGACGCAGAGGAAAAACAGAATAAAGAAAGCGTGATAGAGACAAACACAAACGATAGCGAGGAGACAATAACAAATAGCTGGGAGAACAGGGAGGGAGGCAGGGGGAACATGAGCAGAGACCTTGTCATGCTTTTGTGAGCTGTTTACAATACAAGAGATGCAATGGGAGAGGAGGGGTGGTAGAAGAATGGAAGCGAAGAAGACTGACATGGGTGAGAGAATGATGAGAGTGAAGGATGGGAAAGACAGGGAAAGGAAGAACGGGAAGTCCTAGATTTGAAAAAAAGTGAGTTGAAATTTAGAAAAAGGATAAGAAGTAGACACGAGAGAGAATACAGGGAAAATGGGGCCCTTGTTCTCCCACGGGACTCCATTATAGAGCATTTTTTAGTTCATCACCAACAAGCAAACAAGGGGAAATAAATGTGAAACTGACAGCATGAAGCAACATGTTAAACTGATTTTTTAAATTCCCAGAAATAAATGAAACAAACAAAGGAAGCCACCTTTTTGTATTCTACTTTTCTCTCTTTATCAGCATTTGATTTTCTCTTTTATCTTCCATGTATTCATTAAATAAGCACAAGACAGACACTATTAAAATTATGTACATATACAAGGATTTCTGCACGTTGAAAAAAATGGCTAAAGAGATTTAACACACTTAACAGCACAGCTGACATTTCTGCTTGTGCCTTCACATGCACACAATGCACTGAAGCATTTGAACTGCTTACAATAAACTCAAATCATTTAACCAATGAATTCATGCTTTGGCACTTAGAAACAAGGGACTAAATCCAGAATTCAGAGTGCCCTCCTCTCTCAGGCAGTGTGTTTTCCATTTTTTCTGTCAGCTGTATACAGTGTATGCTGCATTATTGATACTTTCTTTCCCTTCTTCTCTCCTCTTGTTAGACTCTTCCCTTGTCCTCATCTCATCACAACAGCCACTCTGGCTGTGGAGCCTGGAGAGTAGCAGTGAATTTGACCCCACCTGGTTTATATTTTATTGCTTGGTGTTTAATACATTTTTGAAAATCCTCCCCCATCCTAACCAAAAAAAAAAAAAAAAAGATATAGTGCCTAGTCTATTTCAAGTGTCTGTCTTGGTGAAGCAGAGGGAGATGACTGGAGGGGGATACTCACCTTCAGCTCTCCCAGTTCAGGAGACAGGGGGGATCATTAGGAGGGGCTATAGAGGAGGGAAGAGTGTGAATGTTTGTTTGTCTATATGTGTGTTAGCTCAGTGATAGGTGACTCGTCTAGGTCGTACCCTCTTTCTTGCCCAATGTGCGCAGGGGTAGACTCAAGTCCCCAGTGACCATGAAGAGAATAAATGGTTTTTAAAAGGGATGAAAGAGATGAAAGATGCATCTTCCCAACACAAATCAACTCTGAATAAATATTTAATTTCAAAATCTACTTTTATTTACATGTTCTGGTTCTTGTACTAGTGTAGTTTATAGTGTAGACTGAGGGTAAATCCTCTCTTTTCTAATTATTACCTGGTAACTGTCTTTGCCATCCATACATTTACAGGAAAGATTTCATTAAAGTAACTTTACTGAAAAGGACAATGCATAGCTTTTGTCACTATTATTACAATTAAATAGGAACAGGAAGTACACAAAATTACACAGTGAATATACAGAAGACAATAGCAAAGGCCGTTGTACTCGGCCCACAAACACTGTAGCAGGGCTACATACTTAGGTTGAGGCGTCCATTTCGCTGACACAGTTTTGAAGTGAAAAGATGGCTCTCTGGATGTGGAGTGCCGATGTGAGAGATTGGGTTACCCCAGACACTCCCAGCGGATCTCCTGGCCAAATGGATCTGGATCTCATGCTTGGGCGCACATATTGAATGCCATAAGAGGTCTCTGAGGTCTCCTTCAGTGGGAGGAATGCACAGCCTAACAATGTGGAGTTTTCACCAAACTAAATTTTGCACCAAAGAATAGCAAGGACACTGGAACACAAGGGACAAGCACTGAATGCATACTTATATACATTTTCATCTTACTGGATAGCAACATACTGCACAGGTTCAGTAGGATCTCATAATTCTTTAATAAAGTCTTAACACCAGGCTGCCATTTCTCCTCTAGAGGATTATGGGTATTATAGGCTGTTAAATAAAAAACAAATGCCATTTCACACACAACCTGGACAAGAACAATGGCATTTCAGCTACTCCCAACATCTGGCCCAACTGCCCAGTTTCACTAAGGACTGGCCAGGCTCTCAGTAGCTCTGAGTGCCAATTGCATTGAGGTTACGTTCAGGCAACGACACTGTAGAGGATCGGCCAGGCTAAGTTATCTCTGAACAAGCCATCCATTCTGCCGCTTTCTGATGGAAGAATTCTTGGGGGCTGTGTAATTATATTGCTTTAAATGAACCCCTGAGAATGCCCCTGCCAAAGCGCCCACAAAGTCTCACACTTGGGCGAGTGTCAGAAACACAACGCTTGTGTATGCACTCATGTGTGCAGCCATGTTCGTCTGTGTGTGTGTGTGTGTGTGTGTGTGTTTTTGCTGCTTAGGCTGGCTTTAAAAGGGAGGCCGCAGTGGTTCTGATACGCCTCACAAGTGAATTTAATTAAATCATAAATATGAGCTGGAGGCCGCCACCCAATTTAATGTAATGGATGATGTGGGCCAGTCCATCTCTGGCAAAGCAAAGTTCTGGACCCGTTCAAATGCCCTTGAAGCTTATTAAAAGTGCCTGGCACAGGGAGATGCTAGCAAAGTTGTTTAATGGATGCCCAGCTTGCATTCAGTATGACAGTTAATGTTGGGCTGTACCATCTCTGGTGTGGACAAGGGGTTGCGTCTTCATTGTCGAAGTCTGTCATTGCATGAGGCCCTACCCATTCCTCATCTGATCCTTGTTATAGTAATGTAATAAAAGCTAATAAATGACAGACAACATGCACATTTGATGTTACACTTGAAATTAGAAAATTCAATAAGACAAGCTTCACAAAACACGATTACACCGCTTTGTAAAACACTGTATATGATCATTTCTTCCGACAAATGCGCTTTAATATTGTCATCCACAGAGATCTATGGTTTTATACATGTTTTACCCATAATGGATCAAAACAGTGTTTGTCAGAATTTCATTGTCCTCAGTATTCTTATTTATGCTAGGATAGACACACAATGTAAACATGTAGTATACACAGTTTATAATGAACTACAGTAGCTGCTTTGTATTTCAAATCAAGCATTAGTTTACTATCATTTGTTCCTCACAGTATAACCTAGTTACAGTGCTATGAACTGCAGCGCTGAGCCTTTTCAAAACAAAACTGAAAGCTTCAACAAATGTTATGCTGCGCGTGTGTCACCCTTGATGAATCATTTGCTGAGACAGACAGATGTTGTTGCATGGGTTTTGTCCCATTCGGCAAAGGCAGAAGAATCTTTTCCTCAGTCTCCTGGAGTGCTGGAGGCTCCCTAAATAGACCTAGCGCAAGGGTGTGTAGAATGGGACCGCACAGGGTGATGGGTAATGGAGTCATTAATAACACAGACCTCCCTTAAGATGCTCAGATGTTCGTTAGCGAAAGCCACGAGGGAGTGAGGAAAAATAGGATGCAATTTGATACAATGAAAAAAAAGCAGTGCAAGCGTTTGATGATGATTGCATTTACGCTGTCATAGGTTTTGTCTGATGGGTTAATTGTATATATATATATATATATACACACACACACACACACACACACACATACACACACACACATTAACACCCATATACATGGATGCCTTCTAGATAGATAATGAAGGGACATTGAAGCCATTTCTTCATACAGTTTTTAATATTTCCATCACATGTGCAACACAAAAAAAACGAGGTCTGCCAAATACAGAACTCAATATTTGTACAATACATTTTAATAACATTGGAGATAACTGTTCTTTAGCTGCAGGAGATGGTGATTTCCTGTAAACTGTGTACGAACAATTCTCAATCAAAATGTCAAAACATTAAAGTTTCATACAAAAGTGCATCTCAGGTTCAATGAATGCAAAACATTTACATAACAGAATGGTTTAAAGTTTTGTATGATGCCACAGTGGCTTCCAGCTTGAGCAGAGAGCAATGGGATACTGCAGAGAAACAAGAAGAGTACTCGGGCACTCTCCAGGAGAGCCAGGGAGTTTTATGACTACGGTATATCCCAGAGACAGACTGAAATTGCGTTCAGACTTCATGACCCCAAATCCAAATGGGTTTACTCCCCCATTGAAAAAAAAAATGTGGAGATAACAAAAAAAAAAAAAAAAATTCCAGTAATCTCCAGGCTTCAAAGAGCAGTAAACATTAACAACAGAAATGTACAGGTTGAGTCATTGGGCTGGAGATTTCCCCATTCTCTGAGAGCCACATGGGAGCTTCTGTTCACGAGCCAACCAGAGGAACTAGCCTTTTCCAAATCTGTGTCACTGCGTTTGCATATATCAGCGTCCTGTTTTTCTGTTCTCTGTGATTTTTTTTCTTTTTTCTTTTTCTTTTTCATCTGAACCCCAGCACAGGCGTTGCAGATTAGTCGCACCGCTGTTCTCAGCTGGTCCTCTGGTAGCCATGTTACGACAGACACACAGACAAGATCTCAGCCTATGCTGGTGAATCAAGCTTTTCTACCCCATAATGATTGACCATGTCAGGATACAGAGTGACATACTGCGCAGTAGGAGTGGCGCTGATGAAAAGAGTCCTCCTGACAACACTTGCCGGTTCCTACAGTTTCCTACCCTCTCAGTGGCACCCTGTTTCTCCTTTACACAACTGGTTGAGTCCCATCTGGTCTGATTGACAATGTCATTGATCTTTTTTTTCCCTTCTATTTTTTGGACAAACATTTTGAACTGTACATTGGCAAATACTGTATAAGATTGCAATATAGCTGTAGTTAAGCAACACATGAAGAATTCTATGTACAAACAAGTTGGCTTTTTCTTTATTTTTGAAATAATGGTCAGTAAAGAACGGAGAGGGTTCTTTTATGTTCTTTCCACCTCTTTCTTTTGTTTTTCTTTGTTTTCTTTTTTCTTGCTGTGGCGTGGTTCCTTGTGGTGTGACTGAATTGAAAGTTCAGTGCAAGACAGTCAGTGGAAAACTGCACTGACGGTAATTGGTGGACAGACATTATTCTCTGCGTCATGTGGTCCTTGTTCTTGGCCACGGAACTGATCTTTGCCATGTTAGCTGCTGTGCTGAGTCAACGTGTGGTTCTGCAAGGACACAAAAAGAAACAGGGGAAATATTATGATCACATATAACAAATGCGTGTTCACATCTTGCCTTTCATCATACAGACATTATTCATCATCCACACCAAGGCCGCTAATGTTGTACCTTACAATTTATTTAAAATGCTAAGATTGACGTGCACCATTGTTTGATTATCTTGACATTTTGAACATCATCATTATTAGGCTTTCATTATCCACATCCAATTAACTTGCACAGGAGTTGAACCTGTCCGCGGATCAATAACAGTTGGCTCTGGGATAACGGACAGTTAAGTCCTGGTCTAACACAAAGGCACAAGACCACTGATATATACCATCCCATTCCTCAGAAATCCTGCCTCACAATCAAAGGCTGTGTCCATGGAAACAAATCCAGAACAAGGCACCGACACACCTGATGGAATATCTTCCTTGGAGTCTTGTTTATCCAGTACCTACGTTGTATTGAATGTGCTGCAAATGTACAGTGCAGGAAAAAAAAAGTTGAAAAATACTTGAGACATAGGTGAAGCTCTCCATGCTCGTGTATGTATGCAACAGTACATAGTTCATGATGATGGGCTAACAAGCTGACGGCATCACTCTGTTTTGCTGCATCTCCCAAATTTATGCAGGCACACACACAGACCATTGAGAGTGGTTGTAGTGGGGCAGCTGTGCCAGGTTCTTTAAAGGGAGTGTGGACCAGGGGGTGTGTAACTGGTGTCCCTGGTGGGCTGAATCCAGGTCATCTTTTGAAGTGACTGCTAATCCCTTTAATGCAAACTACATGCCCCACTTGCTGCGCTCTGTTTAAAACACGGCCTTGGACTCTCTAAACTGGCATGGACTAGACACACCTGTCACAGAGTCATCAGCACGCATGCATGCACAAATACACACACGCACCTCAGTGCACACATACATTTTGTCCTGCACATAGGCACAAAATTAAGCAAACAAGCATATGAAATAAAATTTTTACTGCTTTTTGAAATATGACTGAGAGACAAAGATAATTTGATATGATAACTGCAACCTCCGTGGGATGGTTCAGCAATGCAGTCACCTTCAGTTCTGTTGGTGCAGAGTCCCTTGGGCACTGCTAGGAGATGACTATTAGCCCCCCTTGCATTCATTCCTTCCCTCTTTACCCTTTCAGCTGCTTCTATATAAAGCATTTAAACACCTCGACAGCTTTCCTTTCAGCTAGGGCGATTACTTCCCGACAGGTGGGGTAATAAGCTGTTTGACGGGGAGCAGGAGTTTGACCCCTGTAGGGGTTAGCGTGGCTCGCCTGGGCCCTGCTCTCCCTTTTTTAAAGAGGTGGCCCCGGACAGCTCCTCTGCCTTCCTCTCTCCTCTCTTGCTGAAATAAAGCTCCTTTAAGTGAGTCTGGGAGGAGACTCCCCACGGGACGCTCTCTCTCTCTCTCCACCTCACCTCCTCCCCCCACCTCACACTCCACCAACCCCCTACCCCCCGGTGAAGACATCCTTGGCGTTGCAGAGAAGGGACAGGAGCACGGCAACCTTATTAATGAATGCGGCCCATTACCCGTCAGCCTGGCTCCTTGGCGACTCCCAGAAGCCCCTGCAGTACGTGACTTCAAATGGCAGGATATTGACACGGGGAGAGCAAAGCGGCTAGGACTGAGAGTGTGTGCCCGTGTGTGTTTGTGTGCCTGTGTGTATGTGGAAGAGAGAGAAACAGAGAGAGAAAATTTGTGCTCAACTGAGTGTGCATGCCTTTGTGTGAGTGTGCCAGTACGTCTAGGTGTGTGTGTGTGTGTCTGTGGACCCCAAAGGAATGTAGCTCCTTGGATATAATGTAGGGCTCGTAACAGCTATTAGAGGGGAAAATAACCCCTCTGGGGAATGGCTCCCCCCCTCTGCATGTCCCAGCTCTGTCTGACACACACTGCATTCTACCTTTTCCTTAAACATGCCAGGAGTTTTCTCACTGAGGGCTTTCTCAAGGACGGTGTTAAACGACTTTAGTGGCTGTGGCAGCCATGCAGACTAAAGGGAAATAGAGGAAAAGAGGGGAAAAAAATGTTAAAAGAAAATGAAACTGATACCTTTATCTCTGTGGATACTGAACTCTGCAGAGTAGCTATAAACTGTTCTGTGTATGAGTACAGAAGGTAGAAGGGAGGGAGAAGGAGGGTGCAAATACACTTTCCAATCTTCATCTTTCTCAAGTTCTTCAAGTACCTCTGTACCAGCACTGGATAGATTAAATAATTACATTATGCAATCACAGATATCAAATTAGATGTGAAACACAAAATTCACACTTTACGCACGAAATTGTCCAAAATGTCCAGCGCTGCATCTAGGAGGATGTCACTAATGGTGTCACACCAGAATCACTGCAATTTAGGATTAGACGCCCTCCATTAAGCCTTTTAGCTCTCATCCTAACCCCTCCTTCAATGCCATCCTATTCCCCCTGAAACTCTGCCATTCCTCTTATCATCCATTTCCTTCCCTTCTATCCAACCCTTAATCTCCTCCTCGATCCTTTCAACCACCTGCTGGCCACACAGGCCTGCTGCAGGGCCCAGTTAGCAGCAGTATTCAGGTAAACCATAGCAGTCAATTCTCCACTAAATTAAATTTTGCACTGATCAATAATGCGCACCCGCTTCTCCCTTATGAAGACTGGCTGCATTGGCTTGGAGCGAGCCTCCTCTCCTGTTCTCTCACCGGCTCTGTGCCACCATTAAACCACCACTTTCATCTGATTACATCACCCTACTGCAACGCCCTCAGGGGTAGTGGAAGAGGAGGGAGAACACCCGGCAGGGGTCTTGTGTACCCATGCAAACAGGTGCAATATGTCTTAGGAATTTAACGCCGCTGCAGACAGGGAGAGAAAGAGAAAAAATAGGGAACGATTGGGGAAGCGCAGAGAGTGGGAAAGTGCAAGTAGGCTGGGGAGTTGATTTATTAACTAATCATTCTTTATGTTGTTCCCCATTGCTCTGGTCTCCATCGATAGCACCCGGTCTCCAGTGAGGCAACAGAGGTGCATCTCTTACATCAGCTCTACAGAGGAAGACTGGTGGACTAGCAGACTAACTCACTCTTTCATCTGATCTTTTTGTATTAAAGACTATCTTCACATTTCCCAACATCACAGAGAGAGGATGTAAAGCTTAATCGCAACGCTAACAATGTTTGATTAGTGTAATGTTAATACCTGCAGTGCACATGCTAAGTACATTGTGTCTGCTCCTCTCTGCACCTGGTGTTATCCAGTATGTAACATTAAACCCTGGCTTTATTTATTGAGTGGTTAGAGAGCTGAGTGAGCAAGAACAGCTTTTTAAGTCATGGTCTTTCCAAGGCTTCCTAAAGAAACAATGCGATGTGCTTTTTAAACAAGTGCAAGAGCTGACCAGTGAACTGACCAGCCTGTCGCGTTATGTAGCCCTCAAGTTCCATGTGCTGTATCTGATTTATGACAATCTACTGCTGATTATGTGTACTGCATGTTGCCAAATTGATATTAGTGTATGCGCTGACACTTAAAGTAGTTGTAAAAGGACAAATAAATGCATGCATGTTTACAAAGTTACCACTGCAGTGCTGTAATTACACTGCACTGCACTTAATGACAAAGTTCTTTTTATGTAGGGATTTTTAATCTAAGTCTAACTTAAAGTAAAAACCAACATAAAAAAACACAACAACAAAAATGTAACTTAACTCATGCTCATTATGATAAGTTATAAATTTACCCAGTCCATCATAAAACTGTCTTTACCCTAAGGTGCAATTTCTTAAATGAAACAAAAATGCCAACAACAAGACAGAAAGAACTGCAACTACAGAGCTGATTATTTATAATGCTTCATTTTGTGATTTTAAATACACAGACAACTTGAAATAAAGCAAGTCTTTGAGCGTGAGCAAAATGTCACAATAGCATGTAAAATAGCAATAATACTGTAAATGCCCCAGTTAAGGACAGTTTGTGGTATTCACTGTGAATATTGTAATCATAAATTTTTCAGTACTGAGATACAAAGCTCTAACACAAGGAAAACTTAGAACAAAATGTCAAATATAATAGTTATATCTGTTGACATGCCAGTCGGTTATGCATGAGTGAGTCAAGTGAGTGTTACTTACAGTAAAAATTACTCATTAGTGAAGCAATTTAATTAGAAGAGTTAAGCACATTCATTTTAACCCCTGCAGCTAAAAGTGTCTTATTTAGTTTATCTATAATCAAAATTTGAAAGAACAGTCAAAATCAGTAAACATCCCCCTCTAAGCTCTGATTAAAGGTCTTATCAGTCAGACCCAAGTTTCCCTCTTACCCTGCATGGCTGACATACCGTAAGTCTGCATAGCTGCATCTGGAGCATGGGGAGTGCGCACAAAACCACTGAGACCTGTGCATACCCGTAGTCATCACTCAGGAATTTAATTAACGCGCCAGAGAACTTCACCTAATGATACTAAAACAAAGAACCTGTGGTCTTTCTGCGAGGGCTTCAAAATGGGGGGCGGCTGTAAATAAGGGAATTGCTTGGATTAGCTTATTTATGTTTGTGTAATGATTGAAAGATGAACTGTGGACTTCGTTCAATAATGACCCTGTTGCAACTTGGGTTATTTTGTGAAAATTCCACCAACATGTGCTAAGTGTTTTCTTATGGTTCAAAACTGCTGCGGAGAAAGACAAGAGCGCGACATTCTGCCTTGATTTTTAATGGTGTGTTGAACTCGGTCCAGTATTGACTCAATCCTCCCTTTGTGCATTCCCTACTGTTGACCAGTCCACTGAGGGAGTAATCCTTTCCTGCTTTGACCTCAGGCCAGGCTTACTGCTGGCTAGTTTAGCCAATGAAGAACACAATTAAATAAATAAATAATACAGCAGTTGGCATTCTCCACAGTCATCACTTATCAGGCCGTAGGGAGGGTTGACCCCAAACACTGTTGTGCCACAACCGGCCTTGTCTCCTTGGTAACAGACTGTCTTGTTTGAAGTGAGGTGCCCGGGGAGTCATGGTCATACAGTAACAGCACTAGGCAATTGTGGAGTTGACAACAGCAATAGATTTCAATGTCTTCCATGTGTGTCCACTCATATTCACTCAGAATGCTTGTAAAAATATTATATAAATCCATAATGCTTGAAATGCTTTGATTAGATGTCTAACTACGCCGACCAAGTACTTCTGAGGTGTAACCGGAGATGACGGACCACCCTTTTTGTGGGCTAGTGTTTTGTAGCTCCAAATGATACTCATTACCTTGTCTAAGTAGACATGTGAATGGTACTAGAAACACACTATGCAGTGATCCCGCTGTTTGACTGAGGTAGCAAAACAACTGCACAACTGCTGTGTTATTATGGGGCCTCATTAAGTGAGGAGAGAGTGGGAGACGGTTGGGTGTGTGTGTGGGGGGGCAATACAGAGAGAGCCAACGAGAGGGAGAGGAAAGAAAGGAAGAAAAAAAAAACACAAGAGAGCGATACAAACTGTATTCTGGGGTGATAGCAACACACAGATGCCTTTCTAGCCAAAATGAAGACTATGACTAAAGAACCCAATTAAGGGCTTTCTTTGGGGAGCCATCTTGGGAGGGGGATGGGTCTTCCTGGGACATGAGCCCTGGGCTACATCCTCTAATTAGACAGTGCGAGGGGGGAGGATCTCTGCCTGTCACTGGGAGGGAGATGGGGTCCATGGGGTTCCACATGTCAGTCCCAGAAACAAAACACAATTACTCTCACATTTAACCACTTCAGTCAGGGACAGACTTTGACTAGGGATGCTACAGAGCATTCAAACCCCCCTCCCCCTTTCTGTGTGCCACTTCACAAATGCGGATATTTTTGAGGACTAAATTTTCTCCTGCATTTCCACGAGTCTACGAGAAAGCCTGAGCTGATCTGCACTCTCATGTTTTCCCACTGAAATGGAGGAGCGATTCAGGAAATTAGCTTTTAATTGTCCCACAATTGGTGTCATTCAAAAGCCTTTTACAAAACTGAAGAGTTAAATTACTTTGGTGTTGTGATGTGTGAATATAAAATTCGAGAGGGAATAATTGTTCTAATGCTGTTTATTTTGGCCTCTGCAGCATTTTGTTAACATCAACAGCATAAGAGACACTTGAAAATCAAAACACTACAGGCAGTAAATTAAACCTGTAGTGAATTTCTGAGAAATGTTTTAAATGGCATTTATCAAAGTTGCTGAAAAAGTCAACTAAGAAAAGTAAAGGAGACATGTTTGAGGGAGCGATCCAGTGATGGATTCTAGCACTGTACACCAAACGTCTCCTCTTTGTTTGGATTTAACTTTCCCCAGTGGTGAAACAGAGGAAGAAGAAAAAAAGAACAGCTCAAAGGCTTCTGGGAGTTTTTGTCATGTCTCCCTCCAGACAATGTGTTTGCATGCACATATCAGACCCTGGGAGAGACAGAGACAAAGACAAATACATACAGCACGCACACAGATGTATACACACAAACACATTTTCACACACACACACGCGCACTGAGAGAGAGAGAATATCCTCCCAGGATCATTAGGTCTGTCATGCTGTCTAATTCTGATCCACCTACAAAACTAGAACACTACTATTGTGATACATCACTAGTCATCTAAGGGTGTTTATGTCCCCATTTACAGTGTGAAGCAGTGTGTGTACAGTGTTGCACATAATTATAAATAAGCTTAAATATTAATGATGTTGCCTCACAAGCAGCTGTTTTTTTTTTCTCTAATTCACTGTTCTTTTATTTTGTAGTGCAACTTTTTGAAATGGTGACAGAAATCTGAGCACCTGGGGTGATGAAGAAAAAAACAAGTTGTCATATAAAAGGAAATAAATATATATACAACTTTCAAAAGCATGAAGAGCTGTCATACTTGGCAGATCAAGATATTCAGAGGAAATGGGGTGTTTGAGAGCCACTTAGGGACAAACACATGAAGCTTTGCTTTTGTACGACACATTTGGGACATAGGGCAGTTGGGGTGTTTTTGGGGCATATTTTAAAATTCATAAATCAAAAAAAAAAAAAAGAAAACAGAAAGAAAAACTTCTGGGGAATTCTTCTTTCTTTATATTGAAGATATAGAATAGAATAAATTTAGCAATTCCATGCATTATAATAAGATTCTAATAACAACATCAAATGATTTTAATGGATATATTTAACCCATTTCATGCACTTGTTTCCTCTGTTGCTGTCTCTCGTACTACCTCCTTTCTTTCAGACTGTCCATTTCTTGCTATTTTCTGTCTTGGACAGACGTTATGACATGTATAGCTGTTTACACTGACCTGGTGACCGTGAAACCTATAAATATGCTTAATTAAAACAGTGGAATTGGTCACAGCTTGGCAATAATGGCTATCACACGGGGAGAAGAGAATCTCATTTGTGAGGGGAAGTAGAACATGATGCAGATGTGCTCTTGTCACTTTCAGCACTCATTAAGGCCAGGGAGCTTTGGATTGTCTTTGAAGGAATCCTTTTAAAAGACACTCCAATTAAGGTACGTGTCCTGCGGGCGTCTGAGGAGAGGGAGAAGTCATACAGTACCCCAGTCCTTCCTCTCCTCTGTCGATCGCAACTTAACACATGACTTACAATCTCATGTCACTTCCAAGGAATGATAATGAAATTGGAGGATGGAGGGAATAAAAGACAGCCCAGCTTAAAAGGAACAAGGGAATCTCACACAGAAAATGTCATCTTCACTGTTGTATAACTTCAATCTCATTGTCTTGTCTTTGGAGGAATTGGGATCATTGGGAGAGAAGCCTCAGATTGCAGCTCTCCAGCATAACGCACCACTAGAGGAGGCAAACTTGTGCGTTTCCTCACAAATGAACTGTGCTCAGAGAAATGTCAGATTTAAGCTGTGGCTAATACTGTGCATCCATCAGTTAATGAATCTGGTTAATTAATCCAGCCTAGCAGCATTGTCAGTGGCTCAGTTCCTACTGTATCTGAAGCCAATGCAAAGGAAGAGGAAGTTTATTGTCAAGTTTCACATTGTGATGTGGCCTTTGCTTTTCTTCCTCACAAGGGGACAGCTGCTTTTAAAATGAGAGGACAGTGTGTTTCATTTGGGTGAGAATATATAGTGAAACTTTGCCTCGTAGTTGCTCAAGGGGTGGGCAGAAGTTGAGGGTCAGAGAGAGCACTGCAGAGCCAGCCCACTTGCCCTCCCCATCAGCACCTCATGAAATATCTAGACTTTGCTCCATATTTTAATGGGGTGAGGGAGAAGGATTCACAGGGTGGAGGCTGTGTGAGTTTGTGTGATGGTGGAGGGGAGTCCTCTGGAGAGCGTTGAGGGGAATGGTGGTCTATGCATCTCAGTGCTTATTTTTTTGGTCTGTGAAAGAAAGAGGAAAGAGAGAAATAGAGGGAGAGAGGGGGAGAGCAAGAGAGATTATTCTCCTTTGGAATCTGGATTCTGGGGCACACAGGCCCAGGAGTCAGTCAATCTGGCTGGTCTGAGGGGGGCGGCTGGGCGGGGGGTCCTAGGAGGGCTGATTAGACGGATGCTCTCCCATCATCCATCTCGACAGGCTGGCGAAAATTGGCTAGCCCCTCGCAGGGTAGAGTTCACGGGGGGAGGCGGTGGGGGAGGATGTGGAGCGGTGCACTGGATACCTGTCACAGCCTTTGGTCTGTTTCAGGATCTCAGCAGCAAATTAATAAAATATCGTTCCTGCTTCCCTTTACCTGCCGTGGCAGCTCTCCCTCTCGCCGCTCCTTCTCCCAGCTTGCACTGGCCCTTTGACCCCTCCGACTACTGTGAGAGATGAGGAGCCCAGGCAGCCGGCGAGCGGGCCAGAGTGTCAGGGAGAAATAGGGAGAAACTCCAAACTCAAGACCCAGCAAAGAGAGAGAGCTTCCACTTCTTTCGCTGCTGGAAGACAGCTCCACTTCAGACAGACTGACAAACGACTGCCCCGTGTCAGTGAGACATTTTGAAGTGTGATGCATGGGAAATGGCAACCACAAACAAACAACAACTAAAAACAAGACTCCAACTTGCACTGTTTGTTGAAGACCTTAACTATAGATAGAGGAAAAGGCAAATCTAACATTACAGAGTTCAGGAGTTGCATCCTAAAATAAAGATGGACCTATAAAAAAAATCCCCAAAACCTAAAATAACTTTGAGTTGGTAACAGTATAAATAAGCTCTGACATTGTTGATTTTTCTCTGAATGTGACAAGAAACTTGTATGCCATATGTACTATTAAATACTAGGAGAAAGTGTGAGCATACATTCACATGGGACTGCCTTTAGAGCACGGCACAGGTTGAGCATAATGATTGTCTTATCCCCCAAGCTCGCTCCTGCTCTCCTTTCATAACCCCCTGTTTCACAACAAAGTGCCATAGGTCTTTCATGTTCTGCTCTTGTCTCTTCACACAGATTGTAAAACAATATAATCATGCATGAAACAACACCTGCGGGAGGTGGAGATCACTTCATTCCAAAAAATGTCAAACAAAAAAAGTAGGAAAACATCCCCAGGTTATTTGAGATTGTTTACAGGTACCTGCAACAACCTTTGCTATATAGAGAACACTCGTACCAATGAGGGATGAAAATGTGATAAATAGGAGGCCTTGGCATGAATGAAAAGACTCCACGTTGGCAGTCTGGTGGAGCGCGAGGCTTGTTAAATAACCTTCTCTGTGTTGGAGTTGCATGTTGGTGGATCAGGACGTGTTTTATTCATGGTTGCCGTGCTCAAATGACCAGCAGATAATGATCACATTCACCTTCCTCCTGGCAGACACACGCCTCTGTGTTTACAACCTGAATCTCAATATGAAAATCGTTGCCGATCAATAGGCAGCCAAGCCCTGGGTACTTCCTCTGGCTACCTGCTAATACATAGTGCTGCTAATCCAAGTTTCAGATAGCTGTACTTGGAAGACGTGGTCAGGAGCTATTAGTTTCTCTCTGTGCTTTAGGCAAATTAAGAATAATTTCAGTGATTGGATTGAACACGATGGTTTACAGACTACTCATATTTTAATGATGTACTTTCAAAAGGTAATAGAAAAAGATCTGGATATGAGAAGTGTGCCATGTGTACGGCAGAGAATCCCCCAAACAAAACAGAGCTGCTTGAAAACACCACCACAGTGAAATAATATAATAAGGTCTGTTTCATTTTTTCAGGTTCTCCAAGGACCGCAGAAAAAGATTGCTAGAAAATGGATTATCTCTCTAACATTGCGAGTTCATAAGTCCAACTACTAACTTTGTTGAAGGGCAGATACGGTCTCCCAGAGGACAAAGCTCATATTTAGCCATGAGGCCTCCTCTGTGATTAGGAGGGGAGATGCAGGCATATTGACTCAACCGTGTTTTTGCCTCTGCACTGTATGTAATTACAGCTTCAAAAACGAACATTCCACTAATCCTCTAATTCCAGATATTTTAGTGCTCTGCTGGTCTAATAAGCAAATCAAATCATATCTGCACATCACAAATGAGTTTTGGAAACGGTCTGAAATAATTCCTTCTGAGTCTCTCAACCCAGTCTGGATAGGAGGGGATAGCTGGAGTAAGTGGTGAGTGGTGTTTAGTGTTTGTTAAGCTGTCATGTGTGATTAGCGGTCACAGTTTCTGCTGCTGCCCGCACTTCTTCTTTTTTTTTTTTTGCCCCCACCAAACCCTGAGGCTCACCTGTAACTCTGTCTGGAAGAAGAACTTCTGTGGGCACTGCGAGCAGTCGTAGATCTTATCCTCCTGGCCGTGGGCTGAGAAGATGTGCTGCTGCAACTTATTGGCCTGGACAAACACTGCTCACATGGAGGGAAAAGGAGACACGGGGATGGGGAAGAAATTTATAAATGTTAGTATAAATTTCACAGCCTTTCCAAGTGCTGCGTTTCAAAAAATGTCACTGTAAGGTGCCTCTGCTCGTTTCTTCTTATTGTTGACTGTGGTAAATTAGAGTGGACCTTATTGCTTGCATTAAGGGAACAAAGGCAACTTCGAAATTGCATTTGCCTGAATAAAAATTGAAGAAAGGCTTTGTCAAATGGCAAGGACAATTACTTCATTACAAAACAATGAATGCACTATCAACAATAGAAAAAAAACACTGTTATGAAATATATAATTGAAAAAAATGAGAACAATATAGATGTTAACAGAGAAACTAGAGTGGTCATATTCATAGCTCTAGAGCTAGCGAACGCATAATGTTTTGGGAATAATGATGCACTTTATTTAGCTCTACTGTGGGGACAACAAGCCAGAAAATAAACAACCACAAAAATTTGGCATGGCTTCAAGTGCAAAACATGGCCTCCATTAGTCTACATCGCTAATTATATTGACAATATAAATATTCATGGTGTTGCACTACTTATTCATGCAAACCCAGACTGCATTCACCATCATATAAACACACAACTCGCTGGCACTTAAAACATATACCATACATTTGTGCTTTAATTAAGCCATAGTCCACGCTTGAAAGCTAAGGGGATGCATTTGTGTGCATCTTGAGTGCATGTGTCTTGCATTTGTGTGTGTGTGTGTGTGTGTGTGTGTGTCTGCACTCTCCAAGGAGCACTTCAAACATGCCGTTTGTTATCCCAGACCCTTGTGCTTTAAGGATGGCTGTCTAATCTCAAAGGTCTGGATGCTCTGGAAAAGTTAGCATGTGGGGGCTTCATTTGAATTTCTTACAGCTCAAAATAACTTTTCTTCTAATGCGTGCACCGTGGGGCCACAAGGGGGGGGGGGGGGGG